>OW796098.1:10457845-11057845 GCA_941860345.1 Chrysodeixis includens | reverse complement strand
TTTAACCGACTGCGTCAGAGGAGGGCAATGTTTTGCAGTTATAACCGATATTCGTGAAGTCGAAGTTGCGGGCGACCACTAAGTCCTTTATAAGTTTAATTTGAATCTCTTTTGTATTACTACACTTAAGTTTTGATTGAACTTAATTGTTTTTTCAATACTACAACTTTACCAAAATAAACTGGGGTTATTGTTATATTGTTTACCTCTGGAATATTTCTACACCTTTAAAAATGATGTACTTGGGTACATAAAAAAAAATTGTCTCGTCAGTTACCAAGTAGCAAAATTTGGTAACTCCTTACGTTAATTGCTGCAAAAAATGTATCGATATTTATTTTATTAGTAAATAGATATTATTATTAAAATAATGTAGGTTACGGCAGATAACAATATCAAGAAAATAAAACAAAGTCACATGTGACTTCGTATACTACTACTTTGTATTCCTACTGATGTAAGTGTAAAATTTATTGAAAGAATAAAATAATAATAAAAAAACAAAAAAAACCCGACTGTAAAAAAACAACCAGTAACCAAACAGGGAAAAACAAACTCTATAATTTAGTGTGAAGAGTATGCAGTACACCGTGCGTCTACATTATATAATTTATACGTAAAAAATTAATGCAGGCGGCTCAAACAAATCTACAAGCAGTACAATCTGTATCTTGCATTAGGTGAACATTAATTAAACCCTTTTGTAGAACTATTAGTACTGTCAACTTAGTAATTTGTTTGTTAATTTTTAACGCATAAATTTATTAAAAATTGACCTCGTGAGCCCTTAATTGTTGTGAATTCTCACCACTACTTACTCAAAGCAAACAAAACTTGTTAAATATGTAAAAAAGTAACACAACCCCTAAAAACAGGGCACGAAAAGGTTTTGATACAGAAGAATATGTTAGCAGTTAACGCAGTTATACCAGTGTTAACGTGCTCCTAACTCCGTCGCAGCGCGCATACTGGAGTAAATGGCACTTGCGCGTACGTGACGCGGCGCACGCGACTACCTACACTGGTGCAAGTGACTTACATCAGTGTAGATAGTCGTGTGGCCGAAAATCATGTCACTTATGTTAGTTTACAGGTTTGTATCTCTGAAATTACTGAATAAAATAATATAATTTTTACAGGATATAAAGTTAAGGTAATTTTAAGGCTTTTGGTGCAAAAAAAACGTATTTTGGTGTTTTGCTGGTTACACCAGTATACGTAGGACCCGTCGATAAGATACCTCTCTTAAATCTTATAATTTGAATCTTATTTTATAAGACATGTACAGTTTACCAAAATATTGTATTCTATTTTTATCGCATTAATGGAAAATGAAGACGGTACAGTATGTTAAAATATCGTGTTGCATAACTTCTCAATGCACTACTTGCTGACAAGCGACGTCACAACCTCCCACTTCCTTACTATTCACCATCTTTGACTAGTATTAAATATCTCTATATTATTTAATGATTTGACAAAAGAAAATCAAATACCCAATTCGGTAGCACAACACCCAACACCTCAAACCTGAATCTCCACATACACGAGTAATCATTTAAAGGCACGTACAGCCTATCAAGTAAACCCCGGCATATATCTAAGACACGCAAACCGCAGTCCTGTTGCCCGTAGTTGCCCGTAGCGAATACGACCGATAGGACCACAACACCAATTTACGTGAGAGGCGAGCAAAGACAGGCAACCTATTGGCATGAATACAGAACTATCAAGACACCTAGTGGCTTCAATATATTCTGTCTAAGACCAAGATTGAAGCTGGTCTTTATTGTAGAGTTTGATTGTCTTTTGTTCATAGTGACATCACGCGGTTTTGTCAGTGTAGTTTGCATTTTCTTGCCGCATATGGCTGCCAAATAAAACCATGTAAAATAATTGGGTATGAATATACAAACAGATATAACAGAAATTACTAAAAAAAAAATTAAACCGACGCGACTGCGTAAAAAAGGTGAATATTGTTGCAGCTATAACCGATTTCCAGGCGAGCGAAGCCACGAGAAAAATCTAGAAGTTTATAAAAATAATTACTTTTATTTCGCGTGCAATATTTATAATTGTCTTACGGTAATCTGCAATAAGTAATTCTTTCATTTATGAAACACAATTATTTTAGTAAATAAAAACCGTGTTTCAAATTAAATGGAAAATGAATAAACGTAGAAAACTGAATTAAACATGGCTATTGTAAAACTCTACAGTTAAATGTTAATTCCTCATGTAAACACGAGCTTAGACCTTATTTGCCTACTATAACAAAAAAAAAACAATATTTTATTCTTAACACTTTTTAAATCGACATAAAATTCTAATTAAACTAAGCACTTTCTAAAAGCAAGCTCTAGGTACATAGTTCTTAAGAAAAAGCTAATTTATTTCCCTTAACTAAGAGATAGACTTAAGACCTTAAGACCCGCAATCGCTTACCATCACTAAAGCAATGAGCCGCTAAATTATGTACAAAGTATTTAATTAACATTCTTGGCAAGTTCGTGAAACAATCTACGCTCCACATGGTTTTATAAGAATCTGTGCGCTACACACGTAGCGGAGGAAGCTGCTACGAAAATGTGTTCGAGTACGTAGACTACGTAGTCGCTACGAATGCTACGGAGAGCTAGTAAGAACAGGGTAGTGGTCATGAGAGGAATTTCTGCCTGTTGAACTAATTGTATGAAGTTTAACTTGGAAACTGTACTCTGTATGTATATCTGTTCCCTTTGATTCCAAGTAATAAAAACTTAATGAAATTGCTTATTTTTGGCCATAAATTAAATATTGAATTAAAAAAAACTAATAAAAGCAGAGGAATTATATATAGATTATTGATGACTGCCTAATTCAATATAAATAACTCACGGAAAACGCGAATATTTTATTTATGTATAATCGAAGTATTTAGTTACAGATCTCTTGGAATATTCCGAGATATTCTCGGAGTTCGTTTCCTCAATACCATTGTGAAAATATTGTATTTATTCGGAAAAAATAAAGACCCTGAAATTCAGATCAGACATTTTGACTTCCACAGAGCCTACCGGTACTATATTGTCGCAGTGAGAAGTCGCTTCGATTCATCATATTATATATCTGATGGAGCCAGGGACGCCGAGCGATAGATCTATTACCATCTTAGTTCGGTGGTGCAGGGTCCCTAATTTTTAACCAAGTAATTTAACTCAAAATCTACATGAGGGATGCTGAAGACTAAATATCTACATCAATAATATGTAAACAAATAAGGTTCACTTCTGAAAAATATTTTCTAAACCCCGATTCGTGTCCAGCAAATATGTTTTTCAGTAGCTCGTGATCTAATACATCGCGTCAGTGCCTTTGCAACTCTCCAGGGGTACGTACACTCAACCGAACACCAACAATAACACTTTGACATCAACAACACTCTTATCTGAGAGCAATATGGTTGAGTTTTGCATAGCAATGTTACTGTACTCTTGAAGTTGACTGTATATCTTACTAAGTTTCCTTTAAAAGGTAAGAGTAAGTCGTCTACTGCTTCAACATAAACGGACGAAGATTGCATAATAAATTCGCGTGGGAGTGAAAAACAACAGCATATTACGTGAATATAATCTTTGTGGATAGAGGATAATAATCAGAGATTCTTTAAGTATGTAGTATTTAGATGTAAACCCTTACGTTCACGAGAAAATACAATTCTCTCAATACCCAATTTTAGCATCCAAATTCAAAGACCAGGGTAAGCGTCGATGGAGACCAAAGTCATCTGGTATATTTGATACCGATTCAGCTTTATATATAGGCTTTATTCGAGTGTTCTAAGAGTTAACTGAATAAAACACATATGGGTAGCCTCATATAGGCCTTTATATAATCCTAATTATTGAGAGTTCTAAGAAGTAAATGAATAATTATTCACGCTACAAATAAAATAAAGAAAATCTCTCGAATATTTAAAGACATCTTATTAAAACCTTCTGTCGCTACTTTACACATCTTTTAAAATTACGTTGACATAATAGAAAATTACGTTAAGCACAATCCTTAACATGACCATGTGAGAACCTGGAATTCGAACCCAAAACCTCATGACGACAACTACCAATGGACTAGGTGAAGAACCTAAAGCCAATTCACTTAAATATTTTATAAGAAGCCTATTTATGTTTTAATTAATATCTAAATTAAGATTTACAATCTAGTACAAAAAATCTCGGCCTAAGCTTAATAAATATGATACTTAAGATTTTCCTTTATTGTTTAATATATTTTCATTTGCAAAATTTACCTAAAAAATCTCCATGTTATTTTGTATAACGACCGATATGGTTTCTTTATTAAGAAATATTTTTTTACATAGCTCGAACATTTTCTTAATGATGTAATCTAACCTTGGTTCACCCCAAAAGCTGAGGAATTTAATTACTTTGTTTTAGAATTTGTTTTTATTAAACAATATACGGGTATCGTACACATTTAACCTTATCTTAACATTGTTTTTTAGGCAATTACGAGAGATGTGGATCGACATTCTAGGGCCTATTATTAGACAAGTACAAAGGCTGGGCAGAAGCTTAATTTAGATGATTCGAGGAATTTTGTGAAAGACGCGATACATTACCGTCTAATATCGTTCTTTTATAAAATTTAGTCACACGGAACCGCAATGTAAATTAAACAATGACTTCATACATAATATATACTGAATAACTCGCACTTTACGTCACTATTGTACTAATATATAATTAGTAAGTGGAGCGCTATATTTACAGCCTAGATAAAATATGGTAAAAAATAATGCAGCAAAAGTATTAAACAAAACCCTCAGCAAAATAATTCTTAAAATGAACATAAAATTTATACAATAAACAATTGCAAGTAACAGTAGCATCGTAAAAAAAGTTGGAAAGAATTCTCGGTATTCGACATTTTTCAGTTGTCCCATAAAATTCGACTTCGAGTAAGTAGAATAGAGTTATTCATTAAAATAACTAGAAGTCAGCGAAATAACACGATTTGAAAAATTATTATACCCGACTGCCATTGCTACCACCAAACCATCGAGTGATATTACTTCATTTGTAGGAGCGTGACAAAGCTCTACATGCTCTAGAGCGGCGTCTCTCTTTCACGACTGTAATGATATTACTTTAAGAGCTAGTAGTAGACCCCCTGAGTTGAGACTTAACTGTTTAAAAGTTTGTCGGTCGCAGATAACGCAACGCCCATCGAATTATGGTTAGGATGTTGGTAAACTTAAATGAGTTAAGTGTTTTTGCCGGTTTAGGGATTAAAGCGGCGTATCGGCAGTTTGTTGGCGGAAACTTGCAGTTTTTATGATGCTTTTAGGAGCCAGAGGCATGAGTAAAGTTATACGTCATTTGGTGAAAAACGGGCAGGTTGATTGGAAATTTTGTAAAGAAGAGAGAGGAAATTTAACGTAACTTAAAAGGAGCCAACATAGACCGACATTGCGTCGCAATTATGGTCTTTATCTACAAGGCAATTTATTATCGAGCCTCTCCTTTTAGTAGTTCTGTCTGTCTATTATCTCCGTTTAGTGGAAAAAATTGTGCTTAGTGTAAACTGTTTACAGTTAATTGATGAAACAAGATGAAGATTAAACTAAAACATGATGTCATTCTGTTGGGCAAAAGTAACACCAAAATAAGAAATAGATTATTCTTTCTTTTCATTATTCTCAAAATCGGAATAAGCAAGAGCAACTTACATCAACATCAATCCCAGGCTGCGCGAAGATCCTGGTGAAGGGATACTCTTTAGGCAAGTAACTGAAGAACTCCTGCCTTCCCCTATACCACTTCACACTGTACAATGTCTCGTTGCCCTCGAGGGTCCATTTGCACCCGAGTAGCACTGTGTCACCGAGCTTCACGGCTGACGGGGCTATCAGCTGGACGTCACGAAGTGCTATCGCATCTGGAACAAGGAGGTTTAATGTTAGTATAAGATTCATACAAAGTATTTCATCTGGTTATTTTAGTAGAGGGTCTGTCTGCTTGAAGCTGTGATAGCCTTGTCGTAAGACCATAGGACTACCAAGTCAATAGTCTCCAGTTCGAACCCCAAGGCGCGCCCGACTTTTCGAATGGTGTGTGCCATTTATAACTATCACAGCTTCGGACTATGAGAGTAAAGGAACAGAGAGTGCATCTGTGTTTGCGTATACGCTTATGTAATATGCCCCGCGTAGCTGGCTGGTGTCATAGCAACACTAGCCGCCGTGGCTCAAATCGGTCCGGACATTATTATTAAAGGGTCTGCCTAGTCTAGGACTATAATGAGTATGTCTGCTTATCATAGTACAAGGTCGGACTAATTCGGGAACAGATGCTGTGAGAGTGAAGGATATTACGAATAGTTAAGCTACTAATGTAGCTGTGGTTATTTTTAATTTGTTTTTTGATAATTATACGTTCGTTTTTTGGTAGAAGTGCTTTTGCTAAAAGATGTAAATAACAAGCTGATAATTGATAGTACAATCGATTGTATAGTTTTAGTCCATAGTAATTGATTTTATCAGCCCAATATTTCTAAGCTAAAATTAATTTTAACGAATATAATCTGTTTTAGGCAGTTCTGAATACATAATAAGACATTTTGTAGAAGAGCTCATTTACATTTCCCAAAATAACTTCTCATTTTAATTTCGTGTTCGGTTTCGTAATTCGTGGAAACTAAAGTCAGTGACCGTTTATCGGTTTTCCTATAAATTATATTCTAAATATGTTAAATAGAAAAGTCACTAAATTAATTATTGTTATTCCTTTCAATAAAATAATCAAAAAGTTGACTTTAGAGTAACATATTTCCTGTTTGATTGAATATAAAAAAAAAACAAGTAAATTAATAGAATCTAATCCCAAATATTTTATCACGATTATAAATAGCTAACATCAAATCACAATGTTCGAAGCCTGAGTGTAGCTCTACAAATTCGTGTCAATCTGCCTTCCACAAACGAGGAAACTAAAATAATGAAAATATGTATCCACCTGCACCAGGCAATAACTATCTTATTTCATTTACACATTATCAGTAAAAGAACATTTTCTCTTATATCTTTGTAAATAACGTTTGATTCAATATGTTGGTACTTGGACCCAATCTAGCAACTGATACGCCAACGGTAAATCAATTTAGCGAAGTAATGTACAGAAACATTTGTTCGAGTGTCCTATTTTCTTTTCCCTGGTCGCCGTCATGCTGGATGTATTGGACAAGTGTGGCTTTAGTTCGAGCGAGGAGCGATGCTGAAACTTCGGCAAGTTTTTCAAATAAAAGTATTTGAACATCTATAAAGTTCTGTGTCTGTGCTGTAGGTTATAAAGCAGAAATATGTTAGAAATGTCTGTTGAAGCGAGAAGGAGCATTGTCATGAATCCTCAACGTCGCGACGATTTGAGCGTAAATTTAAGCAAAAATATATTTCAACAATTATTGTCACTTTTGTTTTTCATTCATGAATCTTTGTTCATCAATTATTAGTCTGCAAATTCACCTTCAGGCATATAATATGCCACAGTACCTACCAGTCGTGATTTACTTAAGTATATAGTACCTGAACATTTACTCCACGCTTACACTGGCCTCACGCCCCATACTCCATACGCCAGTAGCTTGCTTTGACCGCAAACAATTACATTAGTTCAAGCGACGCCTGCGTCCTAATGCAATTAGACGACAGATGCCCGATTTATTTAGCATTATACCCACTTATCCAAAGGTGTGCCCTCAGCTCATTATCTAGTCCACAATGTATTAGACTGATGAATTACGTATTGGATAGTGGAAAATGTAAAGTTTATTTGCAAATGCATTATACATGGTTGTCGTCTAGACGGAATGTATTTAGTGAAGTGACCAGAAGTTTCTATATATCTTAAGTAAGCATTATTATGCTGAAGAAAATCGATGTTTTTTAGCTAATTTCATTGTTTTTTTTTTTCTGGTACAAGGGTTATTCGAGACGAATTTCTCTCAAAGGAGTTGCTTGCTACTAGTATAATTTATACTGAAGAAAAACCAATATATAGAAACAACATCATGGGAATATAAAAAGAAACATTTGACAGAAGGTATGAGTGATCGTATGCGCGTGTCGGGGTGCAATTCATCAAAACACGCAACTTTCTGTCGGGGGAAGTTTGGCAAAAAATCAGTCTTGAACGCCGCAAACTAACGCAAAAATATTGGCTTTCTCGAAGAATTTCTCGTAACACCAACCTGCGTGAAATATTACCTTTGCTTGATTTTTTACCTTTATAATCTTTTCAACAGGCCCAAGGCTAACACGTGTAATTTGTACTTATGATTGTTGGAGGTATCATTTTTCGAGACAATTTTGTAAAAGGTAAATGAAGTATAGTCAAGTTCGGATTGCCTATATAGGTATCTATCTGTTATACTTTCTTAGCCATATAAACTTGGTTCAAAGAAAGGACAGTCTTTTTTTACCAAAGCTCACCGAACAAGTTGGCAAAGTCGCGAATGAAACCAGGCTAGACTACTTTTAGCGCCTATCGCAAACAACTATAACTAATCCATAATACATTAATACCGCTAAATGCTACCTAAAGCTCACAAACACGTTTAATAATAATGGCTGAAATCCATAGTAACCAAACATGAGATGATCGGATCAATTGGCAATATTAATAGCTAAGACAACAAGATATAATTAGTTATGAAGTAATGTTACGTAAGCTGAAGCTGTGACAGCATAGTAGTAGGACCGCAGGACTGCCAAGTCAAAGGTCTCGAGTTCGATCCCCATGGCGTTAATTTTTCGAATGTTGTGTGCATTTAGGAAATAAATATCACAACTTTTGTGTTTCGGCAGATAAAATGTGGGTCCTGGGGTCTGCGTCTGCGTTCTGATCTCTCTCCGGTCGTGTCGGATTGCCGTCCCACCGGATTATACGCTTGTGCACTATAATATGTCCCACGTAGCTGGCTGGTGTCATAGTAACATTAGCTGTCCTGGCCGAAATCGGTTCAGACATTATTTTTAATGTTACGTAACTGTGAATCTACGTATATTATGATGTTAAGTTAATCTTAGAAGGTCAAATTTATTCCGAAAAAAAACACATTGGGATATAACGTTATCCTTTAGAAAATACTTTTTAATAGATACTATTAGAATTAGAGACTAGTATTCTTAAACTACACTATTGTTTATAAATCGTTTTCCTTGTAATGACATGTAAAATAGACATCATATCAGAGTTAATTAAACATGATTAGAGAGAAAGGAATATATTGCGGTATGACGTCACCACTCTACAGTTAGAACCGCAAATTATATTAATGTTATACGAGCACTTAACTTCCATACCATAGAGGTTTTTATTGTTTCAGAAGACTTAAAATTATAAACTGTGATATAAATTGTACTTGATTTGATGTCATTTTAATTGCGTTCAAAGTCAATTACCAGTGACTTCGGTAATATATAACTTATCTCTCCAAAAATAATAATTTATGAATTTTTACGTGCCTATCTATCAAACACATAGTTTTACAATTGAAATAGCTTTGTTTTACTCTTAACAAAAACTTTACTTTCTTTTACAAATTGTTTTTCTTTTGTCTCGCAATTGTATTTACTTGAAACATTGTTTTTAATTTAACAAAAGCACTTATCTTACGCAAAGTCTGTCCACTCTTTAAATTAAAAAGCCATGAAGATAAGCCTACTTCTCAAAGTGAAATAAATAGCTTTCCCCTCGTCTCACCTGCCCAAGTCGTAATGATTTCCACCCGATTGACTTCGGGTTACTTATCAAATAATCCGAGTAATTATACTTGAAGTACTCTCTATCGAATTAACAGAATTTGATACAGTCAACTTGACTTCAAATAAAGTAGGCTTAGCAATAAGGGTTCTTAACCCGCTTGATTTATGAATCTTTTTCGAATAGCATTATGAAATAAATAATTGAAGTACGAAATATAAATGGTAACAAATAGAACAGTGCTTGTGTTTTGTTTTTATTGGAGAAATGAGGATTGTTTTTCTTTTCATCTTTTTCTGACAACCTCTTTCTTTGAAAGGATGGCTGCCTAGCGTGACTACCTACCTGGATTAGATTTCTAGATTGTGAAAAATAATATTTCGTACTCGCATAGCAAACTTCAGTAACAATTTTGGTTTCAAATTCTCTATACAAAAAGTAAATCCTTAAGATTGGCCCCGCTTGGAACTAAATATTTAGTAAAAAGCAACATTTTTAGACAATGTTTTTAAAACCTTTCAAATTTTTATACATAAAAAGAACCAAAATATTGTTACACATAATAGACTACTTCCATATTATACAATCTTCACACAAATTCATATCTTAATACATCAACACAATCATTCAAAACAGCACAACAGTATTGTTAAAAAAAAAAAAACAATCGTACATTGTATATGTTCATACATGCTTATACAACGTTGATAAAAGCGAGAGGCATTAAATGAAACCACATATTCTGTATATCATTATAAGGCTACACAACAAAAATCAAATCAATGTAAGCAATAGTTTAGTCACAGGATATTTTTTTAGTTTTTTTTTAGTTTGAACATGCTGTATCTTCCTGATTAGGTGACTAAGTTTTATAGGCATAGTTATCTAGTTGGCTCCGGTTGGGTCCGAAATTAGTCGGGCTATCCCGATAAATACGCGTGAGTAAACCGTTATAACGTTTTAAGTATGAATCATCCTCACGAAAGTTATTATAAAAATATTGCCTACATTGATTTGATTTTTGTTGTGTAGCCTTATAATGATATACAGAATATGTGGTTTCATTTAATGCCTCTCGCTTTTATCAACGTTGTATAAAACATAATTGGTTTCGTTTCGGTCCGAACAGGCTATTTAGATAATGGACGTAGGGCTTCTGATGTTACGTATAACATACTTGCCCCTGGTTCGCTCGCAATTTGCCGGCCAGCTCGAGGTAAATGTGTCCCTTACAAAGTGATTTCGGATTAAGGTACATCGAATACGAGCCTTATTTCAAGTGATATGCCCATTTATAGAATTCGATTGTTTTTTTTTTTTACTAAAACGGTTTTGAAAGGCTTTTTTGTAAAGGTTAAATGGTGTTTGTAGGAAGCAATAGAAAGGATGTTTATAAAACGATTTATTTATCCTGATGTTAGTGCTTGTGATTTCATCATTTGACATTTTTATAGGTATTATGCCTTATAGCAATTCAAAAAACGCTGGTAGAACAAACGGAATTAATGCGAGATATTGAGAAGAAGAGAGACTTATGGCGCGTATGACCAATATTTACAAACAGAGTAGAGAATTGATGATTATGCAATTGGACGCACGTATGCAACCAACCATATTTACATTTTAATAAATCGTTTGAAAACCATGGCATATGTGAACAAACAAAGTCCAAACCAGATTTAATAGGACTAAAAATAATTACCAACATAACGGAATACCTTGCATGTTTAAATTTGATTAGCATTTGTTTCCCCCTAGCACAAGTTTACTCGGCCATTTTTATGATATTTAATTTATTCAAAACTTTAGTTCTTCAAACATATTTTATTTTTAAACGCCAACAAAATAAAAATGCTTCCGCAAATTTTATGAATGCCTTTACGTAAGTTACAAACACTTTTTTAAAAAGCTTTAAAATTAGTGATGCATAACCAACTTTTCTCGTTAGCAGGGAACTAAGTTAAATATGCTTATACTCAAAGTATACTGCAATAGTTTGTGCTGGATTCAAACTCTGGACCTTGCAGTCATAATTACAAAGTCAAATTATTTGACTGAAGAATGTTTCGTAAAAGACTGGCAACACTTTAAAGTACTCAATGATTGTATTATAATTTTATTTTTAATCAAGCATAATCGGATATGATGAGATTTATCGGATTAAGTTTCATGTTGTCTCTTGCACTTCAAGGTGTAAATTACTGACAGATTATCATAAAAAAAACATTCTTAAATTAGGTTCCTTTTCAAAAATCGTAAGTATAAGTATATAATCGTAAGTAATAAGTATTCTGTAACTGCCCTACCCCTCGTTTCTCAAACGTTGTTCAACACAAACAATTATGTTCATCGTCAGTCAAATCTCATGTCAAGCTCTATGATTGGTTGTAAGTTTTATGGTCAACCAATCACAGTTATGATCAGTTGGTTTGACAGCAGACTCAATAAATTGATCAGCCTTCAAGAAACCTGGACCTATTCTTACATAAATAAAATTTTTCATTGTCAATTTGCATTATAAACAACTATTAATGTATAGTGCAGAAATCACATCAGATTCAACCCAATAACATTGAGGGAATATTGATAAAATGTACCAAAAAGCTGATAATGGTATCTGCATATTTAATGACACAATTTTATCACAATTGAACAATCATCCGTGGAAATTACGTTCACTGTATTTATTCATAAATCGTTGGTAGCCGCAAAAAAGAAATAAGTATATTGATGTAGCCAGTGTTATACAATATATCTTTAGGGATAATTACTTGAAAATACTCTTAGTTACTAGTAATTTAAGAGTTTAATTTGAGTAACTGTTCTATCATTATGGGATCAACAATATTATCTAAAAGATCGATATGCCTACCTACATATTCAACGCAAGGAAAGTCAAGTACCCAACGACTCTACTTTTAAGCAACGCGTGCTTATATACAAACCTTTAAGGCCTTGCATGTTTGGGGACTAAATCATCATGCATCGGTTGTTTAAGTTATTTAGTGTACAAAAATATTCTTTTTACACAAAATAAACTGTAAGTTTCTTCCAACAAGTATCAAATTTAATTTGAATATTATTTATTTGTTTTGTGTTCATATTAATCGGATTTTAGAGAATACGTATTTACCAAAAATATCAATGCGACCGCGCCGCGCTGCGGTCGCGATTGTTTTAACGGAAACCGAGATACATCGTCCGTAAAAACCGCGTGTTTTGCTTGCGTGTTTATGTTCAGCGCTCAATGGATTTTGATATCAGTTCTACTAAATCTAAAATGAATTTTATTATTTGATGCTATAGTATTTATGATACGCTTGATAAAATTGTAGCAAAATGACTTGAAATTCAATTTGAAAGCTCATTCAAAACTTTAATTTTGACTAAAGTAGCGTTAGGCAGTATAACAAATATTAATTTTAAGACCAATACAGATTCTGAAATCGGTTTTTGTTTAATTTTATTTTTTTTAGTTACAAAAGTTTAGTCATAAATGTAGATATTTCTTGTTTCATTTTAGATTTAAAACTAAACTTATCTACTCAAAAAATAACGTGATATTTACAAACCGCCAAAAAATATATTATCGTCATCTCTGTCAATGGCGGAAAACGTTATGTAATTATTTAGTATAGTTTCAGCCTATTATTTAAATGTATATCTCTGTATTTACTGTACAAATACCATTTAGCAATATGTTCAATACAAACCTACTTTTACTCCAACTACGTATAAATAGCCGAAGAAATAAAAGTGCCCCACCACATACTGGCATATACCAAGCAGAACCAATACGTTCCGATCCCTTATAAGTTTCCCTTGATTTCAATTAAGGCCGGTGATGTAATGCAATTTCTCGCCGTTCAATTATGTGACGATTTTATTGCATTCGAGTTCTATATTAACATTATGTAGGTGAGCTAGCTCGTTTGTACATGTCATTTTCGAAACAATTTTGCTAAACATTGTAATAATTCGATGTTAGTATTCATGCTCTTCAAAAAATTTTGGTTATGTCGCATATCATTACAGTAATAGCATATAAAAATATTGATTGACGCTTAAAGAGCCTTAATTTTGAAAGCCTTGAAACCACCAGCGTTTGGCACTTATTACTTTGGAGATTTTTTATAATTTTGAATGTAACATTGTAGCAGTGCAAAACTAGGCCGTTGATACTGTGGTAGCGAGATCCTACATTACAATGCATATAACGGCCATCTGACTTCCACAGTCTTGTTTTTAGGACCATAGTAAGCATATAGCAACAAAAAAGCTTTCCCGTAACACTTTTAGATTGCAAACATCAGTAACTCAACAAGTTTTTAGTACTCTCATGCATCAATTAAAATACTCTCTCGGAGAGCGTCATTCCACTACAACTTCCTACAAATTAATATAATTTTAAACTGAAGCGAAATGTCTTTAAGTTCGTTCGTAACGGAGTGACTTTAATTACCATTTCTGCTCAAGTTTATGTGACAATAAGACTATATAACTCCCATGTCAGTTAATTGTAGGCCACTGGGTGTAAAAAGGTACCGTTATTTTAATTACTGGTAACGGTGACTTGATTTTTGAGTTTTGTTTTGATATAAAGGAGTTATTATTGTTAGAATCCTTGTTTTTTTTTTCATTTTTGTATTTTTTTATTTCCATTACGTTAATTACGTCTTCTGCCCTAAAGTCTTCTGTCCTCTATGGGGCGAAAGTATTTTTAAACTCAATTTTTCCGTATTTAAGTGTCTTTCGACTGTTGAGAAAATTGTTACTAATTATAAAAAAGTGGCTCTTGAGAGAGACAAGTGGAAGAAGAGTAGGAAGGCCTTCGCCCAGCAGTGGGACATCTTAGGCTAGTAATAATATAAAAAAGTAAGAATAAATATTTCCTCTTATAGAAAGTACAAGTATTGACATTTTTAACTTAATAAATGAACATCATATTCTCTTTTACCGACGTATACCGGTGCCTACAAGTCTTTAAAATCTTGAGTAGTTCTTAGCCAGAGTGCATTACTGTGACTTGCTAATGAGTTTCTTTACAAGAACATGCTTTACTTAATGTACCAGTTTTCATTCAATTTGTACTTCATCTTTTCCATATTCATGAAAGTATTGATCAAAGACAAGGAGTTTGCACTACTTTGCTTGAAAAGATAACATCAAAAATGAAAAGTAGAGTCGTTACTTGGACATTAAACTTGAATTACGAAAAGAGATACCTATTTAGTATTTATATCTCAAAGATGACCTATTCTTAATAACCTTAGCACCAATATATGAGTTTTTACGTCATTCTTTTTTTTTAAGCATGTCCATCAATGACAATCATAATATGTATTTTCTTAGACCAGTATTCAGTCACACCAATAAATATTCCTCAACAAATAAATATTCCTCAACATTACACTAACAGCATTGTCGGTAGCTTTGGACAGGACTTCGCGTGTGCAGATGGTAAGGCACGCTGGGTAGCTCATTAAATGTGCCATGGTTTAAGGAGAAATACCACACTCGCATGGCTAATTCTTTATCATTTTATACGCATATACTTTAAACTATATCAGGTTAGTTAGTCAAAGGACAAATAACAATTTATACAAAAGTATTTTGCATAGAAACGAGGCATAACTGTGGAAGAGTTTCAGTGAACTGTCGACAAAACTGAACAATTTTAATCTTAAAACAAAGTGACTTGGAAAAAACTATTTTTAATCTCGACGTAACTCTTTGGCATTTAAAATCTTTTAAACTGCAGAGTTACTTCCACAAAGGTTTTCCGTAAATTGTGGCATCGTAGACAAAGGATTTATGTGATATTATTATGGCTTTTAGTAGTGTTATTTCTATATTATTATGGCACATGTATTTAATGAAAAATTGTTTGATAATCTCGCTGAAATAGATCAATTTCATCGATTAGGCTATTACTTTTTAATTATTAAGAAAATCCAAAAAATATCTGAAAGGTATGCCTATATTCAAACACATTTCAAACCACAGCAGCCACAAAACTAACCTTATACTTATTTCATTTAATTTATTGTCTTGCTTTAAGTGTCGCGACTTCCCCCGCCCTTAATGGTTGGATGTTGGACAAGCCACAGGAAATCAACTGGAACGTTCTTAATTAAGCCAATCACGTGAATGCCGGAAAACAATGTTACCCGGATTGGACCGAAACTCGAATTGAATTGCTAAGATGAATAGTGTAAGAATATTGATTCGAGAAATTGGTTATTTGGTGTAAAAGTTCTGAATTTCAGTGTTGAAATACGGAAATCAATTTGACTTTTTTATTCTTTAAGATTTATAGCTAACCATTATTAATCTTTTATAGATTTTAATTTTGATTTTGATAAAATTCTCCTGTCATAGTGTTAGTTACCATACTACTGATTCTGAAACGGCTTGACTTTGGCTATCATAATTATGTTCGTATCGGGTTGGTCTGAGAATCGGCCAACATCTATTTTAATTATGTCCCCGATTTTTTTAGCCAATCTGTTTTTTTCGCGGTATTATTACTGACGCATATGAAGTTAAGGACACCAACCAGTTGGTAATAATAATATTTAGTTACATAACTTTCGCGCACAAAAATGTTGTTTGGATTTTCTTCACCCTAGGGAAAGCAGAAAGTGTTAATACTGCCAAAGTCTCTATTTTTATTCTACCAAAACCCATACGAGATCGTACTGTATACTACCAAGATTTCCAGGCAATTGTTTTAAAATCTAACCTGTCTTTATCAAATTAAATTATCTTAACATGCTTTTACATGCACATAAAGAATTGAAAAATCGAATTACATTCGTTCTAGCCTACCAAACGTCAATTTAAAAAAAATATCGAACAAAATCTAACGGCTAAATTGGAAAACAAAGAGCTAACATGAAACGTCGTTATGAAAAAATGAAACCTGTCAATTTCATACATGGTTTTATTTTGTCTATGTGATGTATTCTGAATATGAAATGAAGGCGACCAATTCGAATTCCGCAATACAGAGGGTTCTGTATATTATCTGTGTGTTCTTTGTCTGTCTTTTTTACTTGTAGTATTTTCTCATGTCATCAGGTTCTTACCTCAGTCGACAAATAGAGGCATTAACATAATATAAATAATTTATGTTTACTTTACACACTACATACTTCCTTGATTGACAAATTGAAATAATTAAAAAAGGTTGTCGGAAAGAAGTGCAAGGCTAAGATTTAAAAAAAAATCAGGGGAGACATCCCAGCAGTGGGACCAAAACGAGTCATAACATTTTTTTTTCAAAAATATTATTATTTTTCATTTGCAATATTCTAATGATTATTTTTGTTAGTTGTACGATTTTATTGCTTTATACCTAAACTTTTACGCACTCAATCGTGTCCAACCAGCAATTTAAAAAGCGGATCCTTGGTTTCCTACTACGGATGTGAATTAACAAGGATTGATCCGTTATTCGCGATCTGACAGGTCTGATGTAAAACCGGCGCTCGGATTATGTTTGTTTTGATCCGGAACTACGGTGTACGATTGGGGAAACGTGGATTCCAGTCTATTAGAAACTTGTTATGTAGATGGGTTGGTAAGGTAAAAGTAAAAAAGCAGAATTTTTTAATGAAATCTGTACAGGAAACGTGAAGCGATAAAAATAAAAAATACTTATTCCTCCTTTTTCATCTTTTAATTATATTGTTTTGTTGTATTGTTGTTCACAAATGTATATTCTTATATTTCATCCTCATTCATGCTCATCTACATCACAAGTCAACAAAACCTTTAATCGGACGCATGCCTTCCTGTTCGCTTCTCATAATGTTTTCTGTTACCAAAACATCAACATCAGAAATTGTTTTTCTACCTCTTCTGCAAAGGCTCAAAGGTGACGAACCCCTAAAACCTGCAGCCTGCTTCAATATGAAATCCATTCCAAACATTATTTTCACACATGTCTCTGACCTCTATCCTGGATATATCTAGATAAACGTCCGTAAAAAGCGCCTAAAATCCATCCAGTATACGCTGACCCACCCCACCCCCCTTTACTCTTGTACTGCAGAACTGTTTGAAGGTTTTGATGGGTTTTTTAGAGTTCGAGTTACGCTGGTCGGTTTTCGACGTGGACTCACGCTGTCATCGTTCTCTAGTTTGGTTTTTAAAATGCAAATTGAATCCTAGTTTAGGTCCGCAGTATGTTTGGCCTAACTTGATAACAATGTAGATAAAATTCTAATTAACTTTGCTGAATCTTGAAATATTAATGGTGTTTACTAAAATTAGTGACAATTACGAAGCCCATGGGTTTAGAGATAGATTTTATGTTTATTCATCCAGAAATGTGGTAAAGGATTTTGTGTGATAAAATTTGGAAAATTATATTATTAAATACTCATGCTACATATAATCTAGGTCATGTAACGAATATTGTACTCAAATACTATTGAATTGCAATATGGTACAATTTCTGTTAGAAAAACTACTTTTGTCAAAATACGCACAGAGCCTCACTAAATATTTCTCCAAGATGCTGGATAACAGATAAACCATATTTATCTTTGTAACGATTTTGGCTACCAGATTTCTAAGAATTGATCGAGACAAAATCAAAGGTCGACCTGTCCTTTATGAATGTAGCATATTGTGTTTATACGAACAGGATTACATTTAATGACATAACTCGAAATAATAATTGATGGCCTCTTTTCTTCTTCATGAAAGAAGGTTTATTTTCCCAAAAAAACCACAAACATTGACGAATTTTACATACCCGTTTACTTAAATTGGCCTATAGCCATGTACTATATTGGTCATAGGCCTTTAGCGCGCTAACCATCCTGATCTTGGACAGCTTGAGCATTAGACTACTGTTACATTAAACAGAAGGCGAGGTTCTCTTTTCGCATGACACCACATAATTCTGAGGAATTCTAGTGGCGACGTCGCGCCTATCATTATGGACATCGAGAGAAACATTTTAGAGTTTAATGATGCCATGAGAAATGTTCAAGGATAAACTCTCACCAATTAGATCCATTAGAGTAATTTCCTTTCTTATTACTCAAAACTATGCGTGATTCCCGGTAACTATTTTTCATGGGACCTTATTTTATTTCCACGAAAAAGAAAAGAGGCCATCAAATATTATTATGCTAACATGTTAACATGCTTCCCTATGTACCAACGTACTTCTTTCCCATGCACCAACTAAAATAAATCTGACACAAAACCGACTTCGCTGAACATGCAGCTTTCCAAGAAAAAAGTAGAAGGTGCGATTTCTTCCGCATGACACCAAAAATCTCTGAAGAATTCCAGTAGAACTGTATAAAGGCTAATCCGGTTTGTAGTGGCGACCTCGCTCTAGCGGACATCAACTGGAATATTTTACTCAGCCCGGGGTTTGGTGACGCAAAATAAATTGGGGAATTTGGGGGCTCTTATTTATACACGTTAGCGTCGGTTGGGGACCGTTACGCCATTTGGTTTTCTTTCAGGGAGAATTTGAACTTGAGTGTGTTTTGTTTATTGGGATACTTTTATTAGGTGATAGTAAAGCGTTTAATAAGGAAACATTTGGGTGTTAAGGCCCTTAGTTTGTAGCATTTGATGTGGTTATTTTGACAGTAGGTTGTTGTCAAAAATGGGATTTGGGGCTTATGAGAATCCATTGTACGATACGATTTGTATGATAAAGAGTTTAAGATAAATAAATAATCACATGGAAAATATGATATTTTTCTTCCACTAGTATTTACATTTTAACAGCTAAAATCTTAGTTACAACGTAAATATATAAAATTTTCCGTACCAAAGTTAAACAACCTTTTAGTAAAACCATGTTAAGAAATTCCCGGCACATTACGGCTAAATTAAAATGTATACCAAAACATCTGAGACCTTAACAGCTAGAACATAACTGTATTTCCTTAACCTACACCTTACCCCACTTCTTAGCAGTATTCACGAATTCAACTTTCCGAGTTACTCCTTGTTAGTGACATTTGTACAAATTGCGAGTGAGATTTCGAGTAAACCAAATATTTCCTTGTCGCATTTATCGTATAGCTGAAGTGAGAAATCCTCTCGCTTCAAACTCCTTACTTAGTTCTTAGTTTGTATATTTTGGAGTGAAAACAAAGTGAGGATGCGCAAACATTTATATTTAAACACTTTTAAAATGAGATGTGGAAGACTATAGTTGACTACTATGATCTTTTACCTTAATTATCTGCCCTGTGTAACTGCTGTGTATAGGCTTTCTTTTGTTCACGCTATTTTCTTCTGTCACGTGCCTTTTGTATCTATTCGATCCCTGCTATCTTTTTTATATCGTCTGTCCATATCATCCTCAGTCTACTGAGAGTAAACATCAATATTTACTTTTCAGGCATACTTTTCACAATGTTTTGTTTTTAAAACAATGTTTTGAGAAATTAATGGGTAAAACAAAACTATGCGAGAACATTAGAGTAGCATAACAAGCTTCAGAAGTAATTCAAAGAACATAAAACTGTATACGTAAGAAATTTAGTATCAAAACAACCATAACTGTAGCTAAAGCAATCATGAAATAACATTACGCTATTTGAAAACCAAACAAACACAAGGAAACCGAATCTAATATAAATATCACAATCAACCTTTCTTACAGAAAGAAATAAGCTTAATACGAGTGAGTCGCGGCATATTACCCACACTGTACTGCAGGGCTAACAAGGGTTTATTCCAGCAATGTTCTCTCATATTTCCTCTGGTTAATCCATATTTATACGGCTGACCCTGCCTCAAACGGCTGCTTCGTGCCGATAACACCACAGCCTTTTTATATAAACACCGCTAATATATTTTGTGAGCAACTTGATCGAGTGGTGTCGATTTTATTGGTATGAAAGTTTAGTTTGGCATAGTTTCGGGTAAGCGTTTATTGAATTCTTGTACGTCGATCGCGTTTTATATTGTTTACTGTAGATATAGTTTAATGTAATATTGTTGGCGCTTTGATAATGGCAGTGTACGATGTCGAAAGTGACTGAACGTTCGGTTATAACGGATTCTCGAAGCGCTTGTGAAAATATTAATCTTAAATTCGAAACTGGCGCCTTGTCGGTTCGCAATAGTTGCTTGTCGTTTTGATTGATTTCTTGAAATAAAAACTGTACCACAATATAAAATACTGTTTGTACAGTTATAACGCCAAAGTTTCCTTTGACATTACTGTAGTAAAAAGAGCAGCTTCAACAATATTATTACGGAACAAAAGACATTTGATCTTTACGTCACATAAATCACATCTACAACGATTTATAGAACTGGTGGGGACACCGCTTTAAAGTTTAATACCTAGTTACACGAAAACACACCCCGACCTAACTTCTACAAGATAAACACCTGATTCAATCCCACGTAAAGCACCTAACTCACAATCTATCCTAGTTTCGCCAAAATACATAAATCATGTCCACAAACGAGTCGTGACTCTCCAGACCACTTCAATTCCGCTATAATTTACGAGCACGCCATACTAACCTATTTTCTACGTAATGTCAGACCATTGTTTTTGAAGCTAAGCATCTAGTTCATTTAGTTTTGTGACGATAACTGGGACAACTGGCTTTAGAAATACTAATTAGCCAGCGAGGGGTTCCGGTGGTTTTGTCGAGGGTTAGAGAGGAAAGGGAACTTGAAACGTTCATTTTGTGTGGCCTAGGAGCGTGTCGCGTTGGTGTGGAAAACCAGGTTTTAATGTATTAACAGCATGAAGTCTTAGTAGGTCAACAACTCATTTTAATTACGTCACTTAATCATCATTTTAATTTGAACATTCAATTTAAAGCGCTTAAATACTAGCTTTGTGTAATCTGCGTATATTATTACTATGCATGATTACCTATTTAAAAGGATTATGGAAATTATGACAATTTGATGAAATCAGCTGAAGCTTCAATTTGTCGTCATGGTATTAGTTTGTGGGATTCATTGGTGCTCGTATAAATCTAGGCTTGAGGTTGTTGGTTTTGGATCGTAAGAAATCAAATCCACACATTAAGTCATGATTTTTTTGTTATAATTGCTGCCTCTACCAACCGCATAACTGGGTAGAACTTTCTTGTCAGACTTGCAATGTGCCTTTATCAAACTTGCTAGTTAGCGTTTTAAGATACACAATATTTTAAATCCAGGTTCCCTTATTTTTTGCTTTAATGACTGTTTATCTTTTCAAAAGATACATTGATAAGGCCTGTGTAAAACTGTGGCTATAACATTATGAACATAAAGTTATGCTTACTACTTAAAACTGTGGGATTTCGCATGGGTGTGCTTGCACCTTGTTCGTGAATGAGAATCGGAAAGCTGTTTATTTTCATGCATAGGTTATATAGTGGATAGGTGGCTAAACAAAAAGGCACAGTGGCGTGCACTAGGAAAGGCCTATGTCCAGCAGTGGACTGCGATAGGCTGATAATGATGATAGGTTATATGACTATTGTAAACTCATTTGTGTAGTCGACACTTAGTACACACTATTTCCTATTTCTACTCTTCCGGCACACCTCAATACTATCGAAGGAACAACAAGAAACTTTAATGCACTGCGTCAATCGTTCGTTACACAACAAAGTTTCCCACATTAACGATAAATTGTGAGTGTTAGTGGCTTGAGAAGCGATAGTTAGCGGCACCTGCGTCGGCCGGCGTCGGCAGCCCACGAGACGTACGTTTAATGCTTTATATCGAACTACAATGTATCGGCTTTTAAGCGACACGGTAAGTGCGAGTGGTCCCGACACATGGGGCTTGTCAACTGAAAATTTATTTTATGTTTAACGATTTCAAAAGAGGTTTTATTTATATTATTTTGAGATTTTGATGTCGACTTTTCAAAGCACATATATTAACATATTTAACGAAATGATCTCTGTCTATCTCAATTGTATTAACCGTTTTTGGACATAATGTACTAGTAGAATGTTGAAAAATGGAAAAATACGAAGACATAACAAAAAAAACAGCTAGAACCTATAACAATTCAGTCTATCTAATAAACCTAATCGCGCTGTAATTACCTGAATAATACAACTACTAACCGAAACGAGTACGATATTATACCAGAGAACAACATAATAGATCCACTCAAACGAAACCCGCTTCATATTTAATGAACGATCGCGTTCTAATATTTCCCTTAATCCCAAATCTTAATTACAAATGGCGTCCGTAAATTCAATTTGGCCAGGTCCTGAGTCTTAGGCCAAGGCCTGACTAAGGTCCGGGATAAGGCCAGGTCTGTACTGCCGGGTGAATTAACTCCTTTGTCAAAACCTTTGTCGTTTGGCCGAGATTTATACATATACGCGTATGGACTGGCTGACCAATCGCTGTGTTTGTCAACTTTAGAAGTAGTTTATTAGTATGTAAAGGTAGAACTTTTAGTGGTAGTTATTTGATAAATGGTAGTTATTACATCTAAATATTTATTTGTGGTAATTTTTATTAAACATTAATTTAGGGGTATATTGAAGAAAAATACAGCTAACATTTGTCGGTTTTAGAGCATCTGTTATTTACATGAAATACCTGATTAAAAATCACACAAAATTACAAAGCTACTGCCTTTGTTATTTTGTGTGTGTACCTCCTTTATACCTACTACTGAAAAACCGTATCAAATTCTATCTTTAAAGACAAAAAATAGGTACACTCTATGAAGAGACAATACGTCTACTTGTCACCGTCGCCCAACGAACTTCCGCAGCCAATATTTTAAATGCAATATCCGTGTCTACACTTCTACTACAAAACAAACAAAGTTCGTCGGAACAAATAAAATGACAGTTGCGAAGCGGTACGTACATCAAAGCGTTGCACGATGTATCGGAATCATTTGGAACTATTCGGGGGCACTCCAATTTATTGGATATCAACCTGTCAGTGCCTTTGACGCAGTCACACGAGCGATGATTGTACGGTCTGTCGATAGTTTCGAATGAACTCATTGTGGCCCAATATAATGGTTTGATGTTGTCTGGTTTAAGTTAGTGTGACTTATTGGGATGGTGGATGGGATTCGGAGGGGTGTTTGAAAGTGATGGGTGACTTTTAGGAGTGAAGCCCTTTTTTGTGGGATGTTTCCTTTAGACGCTTTTTTTTTAATTTTTGAAGGTAAATAAATATAGCGTGATGAAACTTGAATTCCATTTTCTTAGTTAAAATTGCCAACCCTTAACTAACAATCGTAGAGAATAAACTTTATTCCATTTCAATATGGGAAGAGATTTTTGCCAAAAATATTAATATTTATTCAGTGTCATTCTCATTCTTATTTATCATCAAAAATGTTCATTTTTGAATAAATATCAACTTTTTTTTCCGAATTCACCATACAAGTAATATTCACAAATTTAAAAGGACGATTTTATAACAAAACTCGCATGACAATAGTATAGAATAGACAATAGACAACTACTAAACTACGTCATAAACAGTATATCGATCACACAACAGTAAATACGATCACAACCTTTACCGTTTATGTAGTACCAACAAGCAAACATCGTACAATCAAATCGTCGAGTTATTTCGCCGGTCCCACTGACACAACTAGCCAATCGCCCAAACCCCATAACAATCAATTTCCATTAGTCGACAGACAACTCGAGAGAGAAGATAAGTAAGTCTTTGTTTTTGTTCCGACCCCTAATCTTCGAACAAATACAGTTCAGGATCTGTTTTTGCCATTCGTTCACACAGATGCATATTATCTTTGTGATAACAGTAATTCTGACGATGACTCGACGAGGCACCCGGGTGCCAGATTTGTCCTTTACAAAAATATATCTAGCTCAAAATAACATTGAACATAGAACCTTGTTATGAAGGGCAAAGAAGTCGATAAAAGTAATTTATAACAACTGATATTGGTAAAAATATTTTAATAAGAAAAAGCGAGTTACTTTTAATTTTAAATATGATCAATCACTTTCGATATCAAAGGCAGTCCGTTATCATCTCCTTTTCGCGGAAAAGATTCCCCCTCTTAACTCAAATAAATATTTTATTAGGTGTCTTCAATATCAGGAAATTTTGAGTGACTCCGACCCCATCAGAAAAAAGCGGGCCAGAGTATTACAAAAACTCAAAGAATCCATTAAAGGCGAAATTCCGACGCCCGCTGTTTACGCTACATAATTTTTGTAGTCAAAACGTTGGAACAATAACAAAATTTATTACTTTTTCATGGCAACAAATTACCAATCTTATAATGAGCGATTTAAGGTGCAAATTTGTGAGATGGATCATTGAGTGTATAGCTTAAATACGTGGGTTGACCAGTGGACACGTTCGAAGATTTATTGAAAGCATAATTGGTTTTGTTTCGGTCAAGGGCGGGATTAACGATAGTTTTATACGCCTAATGGGTGCAGTAAGCAAGAACAACGTTTTCTTAATGGTTCTATGTTATTCTAAGGGCCGGGGAGTGGAGACTGTGTAGGTATTATATGTTTTGTTTATTCTTGTTTGGATAGCTTTGAATACACATGAGATTACCGTAAAGTCGGGGAGGAAATTAGGTTTGGTTCTAGTTTCCAGGAAGTGTGGAGTAACTAACGTAACTTACATTGTTAGATTACTATGTTATGTGTGTTTAATATTATTAAACGTGCGTTGTCAGGAACAGGGTGCCGTGTTCAGTTACAGTGACAAAAACTTATTTATGTACACCCGGTAGAAACCAAATTGTGATGTTTCTAACGCTGTGATGGATTGTTAGTTTGTTATTGTTCTGGCTATAGAGCTACACAAAAATACGACCCCAAAGAAAAATCTCCGCTTTTTAATAAAAATGAAATAATGAGTTACATCAAGCATAACCAAGCTGACTGCAAAAAAATACTATACATTTATCTTATCTGTTATGCATATAAATTTCCCAAAATATTTCATAACTTTGTTGTGTCGCATTTTGTCCCGGTGAATTTTACCTAAACCACTGTGCGGTATCTGTTGATATTTACGGGTTCGTTTCAAAAGTCCTTTTTGTTCAAAATCCTCGACAGCTCTATTTCAATGCACAGTGGTAACGAGGGGCCTAAGGGTGTGGTTATAAACAGTTTCAGATGTACTGGGATATTCATAGCATGGTGGGTATTATCTAGTCAAAAACGTCATTAAGGGTTCAGACTTTTGAAGAATATTTTAACGAATGTTGTTCATTTTTGTGCGATACTTAAAAGTTTGGAGTGTGCGTACAATATTTTAGGACACTATTGTCGGTCTAATGATATGACTGTAAGGGTTAAAGTTAAAACTAGTTTCGCATTGAACATCAGATTTATAGATTGTTGTTCAAACTTTCAATACATTTTTTTTTGTAGTTTATCAGGTTGTAAAAGTTGTGTGCGCATTTATGCATTTATTTATTTATTGTATGCCAAGATATAATAACATCTGTTCAATCGCGTACTAACTGTTTTGACACCATAATATTATTATTATTATTGATGACATTCTCATTTTCTGACATTATTAAAAATTCCGAACATAAATAAGACGTGGTAACAAACTAAATACATTTTACCTTATAATAATGACAATATTAGTTTAAAAATTGTCACATATTCCCAAGGTCCACATTTACTTTACAAATCGGTTGAGATACCAGCTTATTTGAAAACCGTCGTGGTGTTAAATAAACGAGCTAAATGTATAAGGATTTCGGTTCTGAGGGACGAATTTAAATGTAGATAATATGTGTCCGGTTAAGTACGTTTAAAACAGTATTTATCTTGTAATTTAGATAGCGATAAACCTTCACTTTTTGTTGTATTTGTTAATACATCCTAACCTAGAGATGGTAAAGGAAGAACCTTTAAAAGATTTACTTTGGGACCCTTAATATTAATCTGTGACTAATGACATTTTTGACGAATTTTACTATTTTTATAAAAGTTAGCTCGATTGGTTTTTGTTATTCCAGTAGACCTTTTTCCAAAAAATGTAATGCATTTTTATTTTACAAAAAAATAATTTTGACTAACCAGCTCGTCATAAAGATAGTTTAAAAGGCAGAAAATTGATTCTGTTTGCCTTAATCATAAACTCTCAATTACATAACTTACCATGACAATAAAATATTTTCCCATTTCAATATACATCAACAATACAAATAAAGCAATATTCAGTTCCTATTCTTTTATCGTGTCAACAATTCATGCGTAGTGGAGAAATTGGCAAGTCAGCGAGTATCAGACGCTGCTGTGCCCGCTTTGCTTGCACCGGACGGAAAAGGCGGGCAAGAGGGACTTTATTCATGTGGCAACTCAATTATTAAAAGAATGTTTACCTATTTTTACTTAGCAGAAACGTAGCATATGTCTAGGGATTCGTTGTTGAAGTATAGAGATTGGTTGTTGTTTTAAAAAAACTTTTTATAAAATTAATTACTTTCTCTCTTAATTCTTTATTTACCACATTCCTATCATAAAATATACAATTTGGAAACAAAATGTACATAATTAATCTTAACTTTACTTCAAATATAATTATAAAAATTGTATTGCTATGAGTTAGCTTGTTCGTGTAGGCTCGATAGCTATGAAAATTCAACGTAATTTTTTTAAATACCATTTATAATAACACCACAGTCACAACTGAGTAACAATACGAAAAAATCTACAAGAAATCACTAACAAAACGTCAATACAAAACATTGATTGCATCTCAAACAAAGAGACAACAAATAAAAATCGTTCAATAAA
Organism: Chrysodeixis includens; assembly: GCA_941860345.1. Lineage (NCBI taxonomy): Eukaryota > Metazoa > Arthropoda > Insecta > Lepidoptera > Noctuidae > Chrysodeixis > Chrysodeixis includens. The sequence goes on along the minus strand of OW796098.1, from coordinate 11,030,325 downwards.
ACAAATACAAGTAACACACACAATAAAGTAATAAGCCGTCGACAAAACATATTACATTCCTCATCCAACTCATACAACTGCTGTTCAGAACATAAAACGCATTGCCATAAAATATCGAGGCATCAATCAAACCAGAACTATCTGCCTTATTTGTTTGACAAAGATTGGAAGAAAAACAAATCCAGAATCCGTGTACATCACGGGAATGGTACGAGGCTATGAGCTCTATTTGACGGTAGGAAAGGGTCGCAACGCTAGTATTCCATAAAGCGACGCTTACATAATATTACGCGGAGAAACGCGTAAAAATAGACGGTTTACGCACACATAGATATCATCGTCACCTACATGGTTTTAGGGTTGTCGCTTAAGTGTTCAGGTGTATTGAATGTTTGTTGGAGAAAACTCCATGCAAAGAAAAAATGACAAGACAACTACCGAGTCACTTGACTGGTGTCGTAGCTTTTGATCCTAGTAACTGGGGCCCGGGGTATTTACAAGTTTATTTATTGATCATGCTATTCGAGAAACAATTTTGAGGTCATAAAGATAGTTCATACTGTTGATTCATGTTTTGGCAGTGTTTATTGTAAGAGCTGAGTAAATTATAAACTAAACAACATGTATTTAAAGACTAACCTTACACATTAATAAGTATCCTAAGAAAATAAACTTTTAAGTAAATACAAACATCTAAGCTTGTGAAACATAGACTGTCAACACCATACCTAATAAAATCAGAGTCTTTCCGAGTTTGGTATCTGAATACCTAAAATTGCCTTTCATTCTCACTGAAGGAGCCTATAAAAATTTACATATCTATACTTGGGACCCAAACAAAATTTTATTTGGATACACGTTTAACTCCCGTGAGACAGCCCTTAGTTCCCTTGTGCTCGGTGAGACAACACGAATGCGGTTTATAAAATCACTCTTTCTATGTTAATGTTGTTTCGTGTCGTTTTTGTTTTGTTAACGGTAGGCATGTGCAACCTATAACAATGCCCCGTGGATAGATTGACGGCGGTCATCGAATTAGCATAAGTAGGGCTATGTCAGGCAAAGTCTACCCATTTTTTTTACACATATCTATTTGTAATCTGTTCCCAATGCTATCCTACGGTTAGGGCTCGCACAGGCTTAATACTTCTAAAACACATTCCATAGTTTTTAAATAATTTAACCAGAACGAAATATGTAAATCAATTTAAAGGACAGAACTATTAATTTACGTTAACTGTCATCGCCCTCTGCGCAAAGACTTTCGACACTACAAATCGTTAAGTATTCCAGACGCATCGCGAACACTACATTCATCTTATAAATTCATCCCACGATACTACTCCACACTCTTAAGATAGAATCAAAATTTAAAAAATCTACTCACTTATACAACTCGTCATCGAGAAAGAATTTTTTGTGAACATACCGTTTAAGAAACTAAAACTATTGTGAGTACACCTATACTCACAATACTTTCTTAAACTACTGTATTCTTAAACGATTTCTAAATGTTGAAATCTAAAATCGTGAACCTACTGTGAGTTAGCATAGTGATCAACGATCAAATCTTCCTTATATGGAGAAGTACCTGTGCCCATTTAGACTTATAAAGGCTGACAAATGATCTTTAATTGCGTACCTTATACCCAGAAACGTTGTAATTAGTACCCAGAAAAGAGGAAACACGACACAAACATGTGGAAATTTTCGCATTATTTCCCCTTGAACAGGTTTTCATTTAAAACAGCATTTACTCTGTGATTTTTATGTTAATTTGCTGCGGTGTGCGGTCTCGCCGCCTTCACGTGCGCCGTGATAACAGTGGGGACGATTGGCTTTCGTGTACCGTTTATTTATACTGCTGTTTTAATGCCTGATCGGGAAATAAGCTGCAATGAGGGTGGAATGGGGAAATTTGGTACATCGTGTTTTTGGAGCTATAAATACGGAATAATCACTTTAACATACCACATGCTTTCGTCAATACTGATAAGGTTATTTCTTGCTACAAGATACAAAAAGAGCCGAAATAATATTTTTTTTAATTAATATTAGTGCATCGAAACTTTTAAACCACAAAATTTCTTCAACATACGTCTAACAATTCGGACAACGAACTATAACTTATTTGAGAACACCAAAACGTCGAATATATCAAAAACAATTGCTTTATTGCCAAACAAACGTCGGAAATGTTTATCCAAGTGAACCGCACAGTCCGGTCCGGTTTGATCCGGTTTTTATAATTGTCAGCCACCATTCGCCGGCCACACCTCGGCACCGCGAAATGGCGATGAGACAGATTGGCGCGGTTGTGTGTTTCACTCAAAACTTTGATAGCGCCACTTTTGTGCACGTTTATTTGAGTCGGTCGGTTGGATTTTTCGGTCGCGGAACAAATAAAATGAATCTTTATTGAGTTGTGGTGAAGTTGTTTTTTAGAAAAAAAAGTCTGCTAAATAGGTAAAACAATATTATTTGACATGATATGGTCATTGAGGAATGTAAGGTGTTTAGAAGACGGCAAATTTGGTCACCATAAGCTTGGTTTGTTTAGGCAGATATTAAGTTGGCGATCGAATAAAAAAAATACAGTAAACAGCAATCATCTTTAACAGAAAGAATAATTTAAATTTGAAATAAGCTGTTAACTTTGTATTTTAGAAAATATATCATTAAAGGATTATATATCTTGATTCATAAGGGAATCAATTTACCCGATTCAGCAGATAAAACATAAAATCACATTTTCTTCCATTTTCACGATCACGTGTAGCACAGTGTTTAGTATTCGAGTAAAAGTGTGGACAAAAAACAAAGTTATATTCAGTGACGCGGCAACTCCCTGGGGCCTTTTATTGTTCGATGGCGTGTTGGAATACAAAGCAGTGGCTCGCGTCCAGACGAGCTCTGTGGTGAATAAGATGCGATGGAATTTGATAAACGTAAAAAGTGATAATGGTTCAAAACAGCTTTCAAATGTAAAAAAGCTTTGACTATTAGTAGTTTGAAAAAAATTGGTAGCTTAACAGATTAATTTCTTAGTTTAAAACGATATTATAGAGCTCCAAGGATCTTTTGTTATATGCATAATTTTAATATGAGGTCTTATTTCAGCCATGTTCCAAAAGATCCTTGTAGCATTATGGTTAGGTCAGAAAAAACCGGGCGCAAACTAATTAAGTCGACATTCCATAGATTTAGATATTACAAGAACAACACTGATTCGGAAAAAGCTGTAAAGAATACTTGACTATTATATTAAAAAAAAAAATGAACCGTAGCTGAATTCTACCCTAAAATTCAACTTTCTATGACTGTTATCTACGACAAGTGTACCCGGCGTACATTTTTAGATTTATTAGGCAGGTAGGGTATGGAAACTGTAGTAAATCTTCCTAAGCAAGACATACGTAGGGATGACCGTCACTAGATCTGCCGATATATTTGCGTCAACAAGCGGTGGAGGTGTCAAATATTTTTTCCTCTTTCATATGGGACAGAGATCTCTTATGAATACTATGAGTTTTTTTTCTGGTGATATGTGAAACTGGATACACATACAATTGTATAAAGGTGGACTACATGACAACACTAAACGTTCTTAATTAAAAATGCTGATGAATGGTCAATTTAAACGGTTGGCAAATCTCATGAAGAATATAATTGTGATTAGTTGATAAGAGCCAATGTAATTAACAATTGTTTTTGTTGGTCAGATTTATTGAAACTGAGATTGAGTGTACTAAACAGGTATTATTTAGTAATAGTAGATTCAAGAAGAAATCGGATGCGAAGATGACAGATGAGAAAATATCTAAGTGAAGAATAATTACAAATAGGAAAACAAGATTTCTTTTCATTAGAATGAATTTTCCAAAAACACTTCGAATTAATAAAATTATAAGTTCTTAATAAAAATCCGTTTCTTAGAATCAGCAATACGATTTGATTAATCATTAATAAAAAAACAATTTCCTTTTTTAATCTAAACTTTTTGTAGCAATTTTATTAAGTTAATTCATCAAGTGGGATTCCTGGAAAATTAATAATACCATACCTTGGAAATGGTATTTTTTATATACTTGTAACTTCCTCAAATTACTTGTTGAAACAAATTATATACAGCACCAAAATCTCTCATTACTTTTTTGTTTGTTACAGTATGAAAGAAGGAAAAAAATGGTTGGTTATTTTATGTTTCGATCTTGACTCATATAATTGCTCATTAATGCTAAGTAATATTTGAAACGCGATTGTGTTTATTTGTTGCTCTTTGACGCCTAAACCACGTTTTTTTTAAAGTTTTTTAACATTAACTATTTTTTTAACGTTCCGTTAAAGGAAAACTAAATTGTGAGTATCTCGTAATAGTCGTAATCCATCGAACAGACGAAGATAATTGGTATGAAAGTGTATTACCTATTATCAACCTAAATCAATCACATTGCTAGGAAAACGAAAACTCTTTTCATTCTTCCTAAGAAATCCAGCAACAGCGGTACATTAATAAACTCAATTGAACACACGACAACTGCAAACATCTGAGTATTCGACAAATTCCCGTCTTTCTCCCAACTACAGTATTTTAATTGAAGAAAATAGTCTTCCCGCTCAACGGCACACAGATGCTTTGTTGCATATTTTACCTGGATAGCATCGTTAAAGTGGGGCTTACAATGAATAAACGAGGACTCGACAAAAGGAGAGCGTAATTTTCTTTACATTCCACCTTCATAGTTAATTTAATTTGCTAGAACAGTGGTTATATTAAAGTGTTTATGGAACCGTGTGTTGCATTAAGGGAATGGCTGTATTTTTAAACGCGTCCCGCTTAATGATGTTTCTTTTAGACTGAGAAATGTACGGGTCTTAGGAGTATTCGCGTATTATGCTCAGAGTATATTATACAGACGTACATTTATATTATAGAGATGGAATAGAAAAAATCTTGTAGTCTGGGGTCTAGATTCTGGAGACAATTCGTCATTGAAAAATACGAGATTGCGTCGAAAATCTTCAATATTGAGACATAGAATTTATAACACATTAACAACGCAACATACCAGGTATAAGTTACGCATTTTGAAGTTGTACAAATTAAATCAAAGTTTCAGCCCGTTATCCCTTCGTACACAATAAATGTCAATAAAGGATGGTATTCTGTCGGTAAACTGTCAATGAATTGCCAATTTACATCAAAGTGACAGTTGACAGGATATGTCACTGTCAGTGTCAGCTCCTAGCAAACTAGCACAAATACATTCCATGTTAGGGAACAATGGCTCTTGTTGGACAGTCTTAGATCTGTTCAGGGATATGAAAGCTTTGTTTGTAAATTCAGGCTGAAAAAAATATAGCCTGAAAAACAAGTTGTTGCCATGGTGTTTGCGTGTACATTAAATTATTCTGAGAATGCATTTATACTGAAATATGTTTAAGAGGATAAAATAATTCAATAATTTATTAAATGGATTTTACATTCGAGTTTATTGAAGTTTTGGTAATTACTTAATGGGCTTCAATCCTATCGAGGAACATAATATCATGTTTATCTTTTAAATTTAATTAAGTACGAAAAAATACTTATTAAGTACGAAAAAATACTTACTTTTTTTTCGATGGAATAATATTCTTTTAAAAACCTTACCTATCCATACACTGGAAGTTTCCAAAACTATACATGGCAATGAATAGCTCCTGTCAAACCTTATCTCTTATCAAAACACGAGTCAAAATGAACATCGCGTCATAATTCTATGCCAGACTTATTATTTTCATTAACGAAGGGAACGTGACCAAAATAAAGTGGTTTTCGACGCTACCAAAGGTTTTTACTGACATTTTCGAGCACAAATTGTAAAGAAATCAACCAAGCGGATTCTGATAAAAAATATTCGTTATTAAACGTTTGTTGGACGAATTCTTAAGCGAGTGACGTAATGGGTGGGCTTATGTAACAATGGATTCAGTTGACATGACTTGATGTTGTTTTAATTAGGAGATAAAGCCCGCCTTAGTTATTATGTAAGGTTTTTCATTAAGAGCTATATCTCATTAGGATGCTACGACGCGACGCCGGCAGCGCCGCCTATCAAAACATGTCAAATAGCAGCTTCGCGTCGACGCCAAGACTTCCTACCTACACTTACATGATAGGTATACCAATAGTAATTATCTTGTATCCAATTTTCTACGTTACATATTACAAAGAGGATTTTCAAAAGGAAATTGTAAAACTAAATAGTTCCTCGGCCGTAATTAGCCTAAATTACAGCTACTGCGTCAGACAGCCAATTACTTTTATAAGGATCTCAAGACCAAAACCCCGACCTAAGTAGAAGCAATAAAATAACGTAAACAGCGCAATAAATATCTTGAAAAAAAAACCACTCTTTGTCTAGCCTTCAAAAAGGTCACTCCCATGTGAGCTATCACAGTTTTTCTCCCCGTGCATTCGGTGGAAGCAATTTATATGGTAAACCTTTGTAAATGTACAGCTTTTGAGATAAGATGAACAGTAACCATTGCCTCTTGTTGAGGGAAGAAATTCGGCAAGTTTAAATGTCAGTCCCCAGTGAATGTTGAACGTTAGCTCGGCAGATATTGCGGCCTTATCGAGGTATGAATAATCGGGAAACTTTTTCTGTGTATGAATTTTGGGTTCTGTATTAATTTGGGAATGGTGTCGGCTTTTTATGCTGAGGATTAGTGGGATGGAGTTTTGTCTTGAAAAAAAAATGTTTGATGAATTTCTGTTCCGGACTTGATGTAAATCTCTGGTTATGATTGTTTATAACCTATAATATGTATATTTGATGAAATTATATACAAAGGCACAATTTGAAATCGGAAATAGTTTAAACAAGGTTTTATAGTAATAAATAGAGCTTCAGAAACTTGGCTACACACTGGTCAATTTGTCTTTGGCAGTTAACCAAAATTGATGTCAAATAAGAAAACATGATATAAACGTCACATTGTTCTACATCTATGGCTGAAGTCATTCCATTGGCTTTTACGCCGCTGCATAGGCCTTATCTTACTATCGACTTCACTGCCATTATTATCATTGTTAAGAAGCATAATGCCATCTTATAAATAGAAAAAACTTAGAAAAAATCAAATAACTCTGAGAGAAATGTTTTCTTCGTCATAGATTTTTTTTTCATAATTTACCAGCCAGAACTACCCACAGCTGGTATAAGGCCTCTTTCAAAACGTTAAACAAAATAGTCAACGTAAAATAATACCTTTATCGCACAGACGTAGACGTCTACGTTCTCTATTTACGTGTACGTTTGACGTAGCTATCGAGTGGGTGATGTCACTGCCTTCGGATGAATACAAAGTGGTTCCCGTATCTGTGGGAATGTTTGCCTTCGATGTTGCTTTTTGAGAAGCAAATATTTCTTGTTGTGGTACACTTTTTGAAGAATTTTTGTGACGTTGGTTAATTGTGTTGATTGGGTATGGTTTAAGAATTTAGCAGTGTGGTTGTTTTAGTTTAAAACAGACATAACTTTAAAAATTGGTCGCTGCTAGCCATAACAAAACGACTAGTCATGGCTTCAGAAATTGAATAAATGAAACTTCCAATTTTAGAAAATATTTTTTTTTTTTTTTAGAGAAAATTAACAAAGGAAAAATAACGCCTTCGTACATTACATTCTACTTCTTTAATGTAATGTAACCTTCTTTACAAATCTGAGTACGGATACGCCGACACACTATTTCAAATCGCTTTAAAGGCAGCAAAGGAAGGACTAGCTTTACATAACTCTTCCATTTAAAATACAAGTCACTTGCTACCTATCAATAAATCCTACGCAGTACTCCAATATTCTACAGAATTCAATCAAATCAATTTTATTCTGAAGATTCAAATTTATTGAAATTTATACAAGCATTTGGCTGGTACATTTTTTATTCAAATATTCTTGCTGTCTTTTTTTTTAAGATATCAAATTCGGTGTAAGTACAGTTCTCGCCAAACTTTATGACCGCTCCGAATGTAGCCGCAGGTAAGAGCTTGCGCATGATACGCATGTGGGCCGTGTACGGACATAACACACTCACACTGAGATATAGGGCACGCCAGGCGCGCGCGGGAGCAGGGCGGCGCGCGCGCGGTGTCTCCGCCCCCGCGCTCTTTTACGTCCCTCTGATACCTGTATTTGTTTTCTGCGCAGCGTTATTGCGCGTACTTCGGACCGGTCATAAAGTTTGGCGAGTACTATACTTTTTTACTATTTTTGAATTACAGTTACTACTTCTGTTACAATATTTGTTCAAAGAACCTCTTAAATAAAATATTGCACGTACGTGTATGTTACACCTTATTTAATGACCTAATAGTATTTAACGTTTCACATAAGTACACAACGTATTCAAACAAATGTCGGTATTTTAAACACCGCTTCTGTGTATGCAAAACTACCCATTTACGCAATATCCCAAAAATAATACTTTTCCTGTACAAACTCCGATTAATTCTTTCAAAAAATCAAGGATGTTTCAATTCTTTATCTTAATAATTTCAATATTTAAAAAAAAATACTGTTGCTAAGTTGGTCAATCTCACGGCAACGAAAACCAAATAAATAAAACACCAAAATTGGTAAGCAAATAAAGCTCGTACATCATCCGTTTTAACCGATACTGCATGTAAATTGCTAATATCGCAGATTTATTGAACTATCTCAGTCCGCAGTTAAATTTACACATTCGCACCACATATTAAACTGGTTCGCACGGTCTACGTCCCATTGTTTGTGACACAATAAGCCTTGACTTCTGATAATGTGTAATGAAAATAGTTGAATATCGCGCTGTCTTATTGATTACATTTTTGCGGTTGCTTGTAGATAGTAAAGCTTTAAGGGTTTGTTCATGTCTAGATATTGAGTGCAATATTTTTTATTGATTTATTGCAAAGTGACATAATTTTTTTAAGCCAAAGAGTTGGCGAATCCAGATGCATTATATTATTAACGATTAACACGTGCTGCTTGGTAGTCTCATTTGAATTTTCAGTTGATTCTAAACTGATGCTAAAAAAATGCTTAAATTCAAAAAGAAAACTTTAGTAAAAATCTAAAAAAAAAAGTCATGATAAATGCTAAAGTACCTAAAAAAATTTCATCGTAACCTCCAAAAACAACAATAGATCGGACTAAAATAAACCGTTTTAAACTATGATCAATCTATGTCAACACAACACGATTACCCCGACATAAGTAAGCAGAAATAACGAACAATATCACCATTAGTACATTTATAAAAATACATCAATTCCACTCGATTTGAGCCATTGAAAACAATCGAAGCCAACTTGACTAGACGAGCGATTTGTAAAGCGCAGCTCTGCGCAGACAATATATCTTTTGTCGCTAACTGTACACAGTCGAAGGCTCCATTGTAATGGTAAACTGTGCGAGATTGCGATGCAGACCAACGTGGCCCCCTGAGATTATACACCTAGTGTGCGCGACTGTCCTGCTGAGATACGTGAAGCACACGAGTGTACAGTCTCGCCTCAGGATGTGTAGGCGCTTTGTGCCTTAGTGTTAATGCATTTAGGGACGGCCAAAGCTTCCAACGTTGCTATAAGCTAAAACGCTTGTATTCAAAGGGAAGGTAGGAGTAGCAAGTGATATTTGACTATACAGGTGTCATGTGTGTCTCTGGGAACTAAAAGCTAAACATGATACTATTTCTGTACCATCTGTTATGAATATTGATGGAGATGCACCACCGTTATGCGTCATATATTTTATTACGTGCATAAATTTTAAGCGTTCCTTTTATTTTTATGAGAGCATTCGCTCTTTATTCATAAAGTATTGCAATTCTGCAGTAATGAAATAGAAAATGTGTTGTGATTTTGGTTAAAGTAATTATGTATTTGCTCCGTATAATTTTGCCCTGGATTTAACAAAATATAAAGTACAATATTAACTTTATATTTTGTCCTAATTTTCTTGTTCTTTTTGTTATTAATAGCATTTGTCTCGGTATTTCTGTTTAATTGTACATATATCCACTGCCTATGTTTCTAATTCATCGCTCCCTTTGCAGGTCTGCTGCAAGAGATTGAAGTAGGTTTGCAGAAATAAACAGTACCTTTTGTACACCGCTTTCGAAATTAATTATAGTTATTTGTGTAGGTACATTAATTGTTAAATAACTAAAATCTCTATGTATTTATTTTTGAAGTGAGGTTCTATAACTTTGTATCAGACATCAATATAAATCATTATTAGCGGAAAACAATCAAGGCCGTCATATAAATTAATTACACCGATTCGGTTGATTTTAATGATGAGCCCACTTACCACAACCCTTGCTCAATGGAGTGTAAGCGATTACAACAGGTGGCGCCTACTTACATCTAATGAAGTGCGACAATTAGTGCAACGTAGCGTTCGGGGTTTGGTGCTAGGAGTCACGTGATTTCACCCTTATAAAATTGTTGTACGGAATTAATAGTCAATTAAAATTTTTCACAGAAAGGAAAAATTTTAGACTTTCAGACATATACCATTTACATAAAACTTGTGTTATAGTTAATGGCGTTTTTATTAAAAGTATACACTTAAAAAAATAATCTCTTTACACACCTCTGCAGTACAACAATAATTAGATTTATATAATAACATAAATCGGTTACACTCGTACATTCCAAAACCCATTCTAAAACATCCCTCAAATCAATTCAAACTTCTCTACTCAAAAATCAATCTAATCCAACCCAATTAGCTAAAATTCATCGCTCCTTCTCTTTCTTTCGCAGCCATCTATCCCTGTCTACCTGTATACGTCACACGTCTCTTCAACCAGCGATGTATTGGTGATTTATCGTCGTGGCCTGTTCAATGGCCCGGAACCCTTTATGGACGGCGCGGCGGCGGCCACCGGCGAAATAACAGTTGTAATTACGCGACATTCGTTTGACGAGCGCCCGATATAATTGACGCTCCTATTTTCAATTGGGTGGTTAATTGAATGAGTTAAAAATTGAATTATTTTGGTAATAGTGATTGGTTTTAACAATATCTACGTTTTAGTTATTGATTTCAGATTTAATGGACAGAATGTAGCATAAAATATACGCCTAAATACTAAGATTCTCTACATCTAAATTCTTGCACAGAAAACGACATCTTTAGACTAGAAACAACAAGATATTCTCCATATTTTTTTTTACAAGAAAATACTACATAGCAATTTAATAATCACTCACTTTGACATCGACCTAAACCCTATCTTATGTAGCACATTACTTCTCTATTAGTCAGGTTAAGCAGCTACAGCCTACGCCCACGCCAACTGCATACTCATACATAATATTAGAAACAAAAACCTTTCAATCGAATCAGTTCAACCTTTTATAATATAATCTAAATCATCAGCACATACCTTCAACAGCTATTTAAGCCCTGTATAATATCAAATATCAATGCAAAAACAAATGCAACACGCCATAGGAGATACCTAAGTAATTAGCTTGTTACGACACCCGGGAGAACGCGATGGTTTACATGCGCTTTGCTCGGGGAATAACCGTATTCATTATTACATACACTAATACCCTGTTAACTGGAAACTTAGGTATTATAGTGTATAGGTTCTAGATAGTGTTGAGTTCTTATGTCGTCAATTTTAGTGTTGATAAGAAGTAGTTAGGTAGTTTTCAGTTTTGAATTTACGAAATAAAGCGAGGCTTTTGTGCAATGTATCGGTTGGTTTCTGAAACAAGATGTTTGGAAGATTACACTTGGGCTTGAAAGAAATCTTAAAAAAATCTTTATTATAAACTAACCGACCATATCGCAAGTAGGTTTAATTCAGTCAAATTTATCAAAACCGAAGTCAAATTTAGCGAAAAGGTCTAGTGAGCTAGTGTATCTTGACAATTCTTAGATTTAGGATTCTCCGTTTAATTTATTTAAGAAACATAGGCTTAAACCATTGTTATGTAGTAGTAAATAAACGGCATGATTGAGTTGAAGTATCATTTGGATAAAAGATTGAAAATGAAGTAGCTTACCGTGCCCACATCGGTGTAGTATTTTGCTGGCTAGTAGATCTTGAGATTACCACAGCGTTATAAACTTGACGTCAACAATACCTCAATGTTTTGAAACCACTTCATTCAAGCCGATATGTGATAATATTGTGTATGCCGTTAATATGTAGGCAAACGCGAGACATTTTCGAAATACTCTGCCATTCAGTTTTACTAGGAATTAATCCAATATTAGTGTACCACTTTAGAATGTCAGTCCAGTTCGGTATGCCTTAATTCATCAAATCATGTATATTGAACTTCCATACACAATCCCACTAAAGCTAATTTAATACGTAATTTCTATGAAACAATCGTTAGTCTATCGAATGGATTGTCCAATATGTAACTTTAATAGGCTTGTTAGTTTGATCTGGTTTATACTGGATATATTAGAAGTTAAAATTTTAAAGAATATAATTTTAAATTCTAATTTTATTAGAGAGAGAAAGATTTTATTACAAGTTCATACATACTATAATGCGAAAAGACTTTTTCCCCGACCGATTATAATCATACTAAGGGCAGTCCCAATAACTGAATTTTGACGTCACTTTTTAGGTTAAATAACCATCTCATTTTTCTACTTTTCTATCTTATATCAAAGCAGATAAATAATCTCAAAATTGATTCATCACGATTTTCTGCGAAAATTTAATATCAAACTTGTTACAGTGAAAATATAAATTGACGTACCTGTTTTCTATTTTTAGAATTAAATATCAAACAAACTTTTTGCTAAGGTCAAAATTTCTATAAACATCACGTCAGTCTTAATCCCTAACCACAATTATGTTCTCAAATATATCTAACTATATATCAAATACTTCAGTAAACACAATTATCAACGCAACACTGCCACGCACCACGTCACAACTTGTTGTCAACATTTGCACTTACTAAAAACTCTAGAAGCAAGAGTACCGCATATGTTAAAGCGAGATAGAGTACTGCACTTTCTATAACGTTGTCTTGCTTACACAATAGCAAAAGACTCGCTTCAAAATCGTAATACAGGGAATGTTTTCTCGCCCGTCATGTCTCCATCAAAAATAACTCGCCGCAAAAACAAGTGAAGGTGACAAACATTTTTTTCTTCGCGAAATATTATTTTTTCGTCGTCACGTACAGTTTATTGCGTTACGTTCGGGAATTCGTACGTTGCTCTTTTTCTTATATTTTTTTAGAAGACTGATATTTATTTATGTAGTATTTTTTTGCCCGTCTAATGGCCTGCTTAGGGCTAGTGATCAAGAGGTTTTGTAAAGCTGGTGTAGGTGTAAAGTCTAGGTATAATGAATCGTTTGAAACGTTGTAATCATAACTATGGATTTATGAGATATTTTAAGAAATCTGTCTAGTTTTAAGTCTGAATCTTGGGACTAACACTACGTAAGTATTCAGTGATTATTCAACGAAATACAGAAATTAGTCGTATAAAAATTTTTGCTAAATAATGAAAAACAAACTACGCAACAAACTCAACAAAAAAACAACAAGCAAAATACAACCTTAAAACATGAACCATTAGATTAAAATTTAATTACATTTTAGGCAAAATATTGTAATGTTTATATACACGTATTATAAATGTATCTTTAACATTTCGTAATGAAAGAAAAACATAGCGTATCAGCTGTTTGTTATCCCACGCAACTTGAAAGAGTCAAACGGGAGTCGAGGTAGAGCTGGGGTCCCATAATAAGCGGAATTGCGAAGGCGTATAAAAATTATGAGAAAACACAATAGAATGATGTGCCACCATTCTATTGTTTTTAGAAAACATGACTTTTTTATCTATCATAGCAGCGAATGTTTATATTCCTTAAACTATTGAAAGATGATAGATGCTAGATATTACTTAGATACAATTTGTATGTAATTTTACTGTATGCGTAAGTTTTTCAGCTCCTCCGAAACGTTTGGCCCGTTTTGAGTGGTTTTTTTTTGTATGCGTTTTGATTTGCATGGAAAAGAAACCAAATATATCGTGCAAGAGAATGTTTGTCGAGTGCGCTAGAAGAAACATAAATGTTGAGCTAGTTAAAAACATTACAGCAGTCAGCATTCCTAACACGAATGAATCAATATCTGCACCAAATTATGCGTCATCCTACTATTAATGGCTAATAATATAACCGATACAACATAAATGTTATAATTCGAAGAATAGTGGCTTTTAGTAAAAAATAGGAAGTGAGAGAATAGAGAACAGTGAAATATGGAGTTCTCTCTCTAATTAATACAAATAACTATTTAGATGTCTCCCGCACCGCTCACACTAGCACCCAAACCTACACGTTGCTACTCTTGGTAAGCCGTAGGCTGCACGGCTGCAGAATTATCAAGTACACGTTCATATCATACGTATTTTGATAAAGACTAGTTGTTTATAATTGAAAACTTATCAGAGCTTCAAGCCACGCAATGGTAAACTGGTAAACTTAGACGGTCTACGAAAAGAGGTTTATTGAAATTTTCGTTAATATATTCATGATCTAGGTTTTTTGTTCACTGTTTGTTATTGTAGAAAAGAGAAGCTTTTGTTGATTCTTGCGATTTAACATTGCTTTTTACCAAGTTCAATTAAATTCGGTTCGGTGGTTTCGCTAAAATAAATATAATACATACCTATATATATATAGTGTTTTATGCAGTAGTAATCACCAAAAAGTAATTCAACTAGAAAAGAAAACGTCGATACCTCTTTATGTTCAATTTTGATTAACAATATTTTCTAATAACAACGAATTACTATAACCAACCTGCAATTATTAGTTCATAAACATGCATTTCCGAATACAAGTTTACAGACTTACCTTTACCAAGCCAATTATCGCTTCAAAGAACCTTTACAAACAGGCAACATTCTTCATTGAATATCACAACACCAATGTCGAAATATTCCATTAAACTGGACACAATTTCACCCAACAAAGTCGGCCACGCAAGCGTAGGTACAGTTGCAAATTGTTCAACAAACTATTGCGAATGAAACACAAAATAGTTGCGTCCAGTGTGAAGTGTTTCATCGCTTGGAGTACCGATTTACACCTTCAATGGGAGCCTGGTATTGGTGCAGTTATTTATACATTTAACATCGTTGGAACTTTGATCTCTTGGATTTTTATTGGGCAACGTTTTTAATTATATGATGGTCGTAGGTATTATTAAAATGATGTATCGTAAGAAATAATACTGTGACCAATAAAAAAGACAACAAATATGATATTGTAACAATTTTACAAGTACAGTTTTAAATGTTTTATATTTACTTACACAAAAAAAAATCTCCTAAATATCCAAAGCAAAAAATTGCCAGTAATTAATTTAATATTTCCGTAGGACAAATGGTTGCTAAGAATATGACTAGAGCCGTTGCATAAGACAAAAACTTAATAACCCGCAAAGTAATGTAGTGAATCGCACCGAGTAGAGCACCCAAAAACAAGAAGGTTAGAAACTAATCAGCGTCACTGATCGAAAATTACTAATCATGTACGAAAATCATTCGAATATTCGTTTGCGCAATCGAACGCGTATCAAATCCATAGCAACCCACACATAGACAATGTTTACAGGCAGAAATACCTTTCAATAACGATGATAGGAAGCTTTGAAGCTATTCACTACATTACTTAATCCTCGCTTACTCGCGAAAGGTCAAAAATATTCTCAAATACAAATAAAGGAAACTGTATGAATATTTCCTTTTTCACTCTCGTCAAACAAACCAATTCGCTCAAACATCTTTAGACGGGAAAGCCAAAAAAGTAATTTTGACGTAGCTCAGTGTTTTGGTAAAATGTAGCGTCTATTTTAATAGAAGCCTGGAAATACCTTCGCGTTTGTAAAGGTAAATATAACGTCTCAAAGATATTTAAGAAGTACATATTTAGAACTAGAAAGGATTTAATTAACCTACTTACTTTGAAAGAGATGGTTTTGCTTTTCACTAAGACTGATAACATTTTGAACGCAAGTTTTAACGAAACGAGTTTCTCAAAATTTTAATTTTTTTTTTGCTTTTTATTTAACGCCAACACTTATGTTTTAGTATGCAACTATCATATCAAATCATTGTATGAAGTAAGTTCATTGCCTAAGGTAGATATCTTAATATGATTTATATACAAGACTAGTTTCTAGAACATTTCTTCATCTACATTATAACAGCCCAAGAGAAAATATCGAGCAGCCTTCTCAGAAATCAAACTACATTACATCATATAAATATTAATCAACTCCATTACATTCTCGACTAAATATTCTTTTTAAGGTCAAGAAGGAATTATTTTTGTATAAAAACCAACTTTTGGTCTCATTTACTTACATTATTCAGTAAATATTAAGGAAAATGGCCGAAATAGGAAGTGAGGTAAAAACAGTGGGCGATTTACGGGGATAAACAAGATAGTATTTTTAATGGAACTATATAACTGATGTTACATTAAAAAGAAACATCACCAATCTGTATAAATACTGTAAGAGGGAAAAAAAATATTTTAAAATCAATTATAAAAATAATAATGAACTGTACGACAAAATAATAATATAATTAAGCAAGATAAAAGAAATCCAAACCGCCCATTAGGCTATTGGGCTCAAAAAAACATATACTTTATGTACAACAATACTAAACACTTACTGAACGTGGTACACAATTTGAAACGCATACCAATTTCCGCTAGTACCTAAATAAAATGTACTCTACCGTTCTAAGAAATGTGTTCTTTTATCCAAGATTTTTTGCATATCATATAACATGGTTTCTCATCTCATCATGCCTTCGCGTCCTTGAAAAGGCATTCTATACAGAATAGTATCTTATTATTCAGTTTCCAAGTGACATACAAAAAGAGTTATTTACCGTATAATCGCGATATATCACATACCCGTTATTCCTTAGCTGAAGCCATATTTTATATCCATCAAGTATCATGGCGGCGACGAAATACGCAAAAATATTCACTGGGATTGTGAAACAAGTGACTCGCGCACGAAGGGTTCCGTGCTATCGTCTGTAATGGAAACTCACGTTTGCTGTAGGAATACTTAGCAAATATTCAAGTTTCTACCCGTTTATTAAGATCGAGTAAAAAAATACGTTTATTGTATGGGGACCCCCCTTAATATTTTTTGTTACGTTAGAGCGGCAAAGGAAATACATCATTTATGAAAATTCCAGCTATCATGGTGTATGATATACAGCCTGGAGACAGACAGTGGAGGCTTAGTAATACGGTTCCGTTTTACTCTTTGAGTACGGAACCCAAAAAATATATTTACTGGGATCGCGAACAAAGGGCTTGTTAGTATCAAAACAATCGTCGACAACACTCATGCATCACTCTGTTGGTCACAACACGTCAACAGGATAATAATCGTATGAGCAACGTATATTTACTGGAAGAGTCGAGGCTATGGAAGAAGGGATGTTTTCCCAGACATCTTATAGACCATAATATGGGTAATATATGCCCATAAAATATTGTTAATGCCAGTTATATCTGTATTGTTATGAGAAAATTAAGGTATTTCGTATGTGGAGCTTTCGTTGGGATATATATTATCTAATCATGTTTGTGATATTTAAAGGTCAGTGAACTCTTTGTAAATTTAGTTAGTGTAGCGTTTAGTTTAGTGTAGCGTTTTGTCTATATTGGAAGTATGAAAGGTTTTTGAACAGACTATTTACAATGTTGTTTTGACGTGCGTGTTCTGTGAAGGTTGTCTAGGGCGCTAAATGCATTACAAATACTATTTTTCAGACATATTGGCATTTGAAAGGTTAAGTATACTAACGTATATTTTAATGTTTATTTTTTAACTTTTTCACGTCGCAACCCTTCGACAAAAAATGATTTAAAATATTATTTCTTCGCGTTACTTTACACGCTTAAAGAGAGCATGTAGGATAAAATACTCAAACGCAAAAATATAAGATGGAATATTTCAAAATTTAGAACCGCCGTTCTAAAAAAAACTCACTCGTTGAAATTTTTCCTCATGTCAGGCAAAGGTATTTCTAGCACAGCCTTTTAATTCTTGTAGCGGGCAGTAAGCGGAAACAGCGCCGGGCGATCCAGTGCGATCCGGTTCAGGCTATATACAGGGGGAGACAAATAGTTTGCGAAATTGCTATTTACATACATAAATAACAAGTATACAGCAATAGCAATATATACAGGGTGTGGTTATTTTCTTATAGCGGGTAAAGCTTCAGAAACGAATTATAGGGTTGCGTAGAAGGGAATATATTTTATTGATATTGTTTGTTTGGCTTTGTAGTACATATTGTGATAGAAAATATTTGCCTCCGTGGTGACTGGTAAAGAATCATATGATTTGTACTTGTCGAGAATTTTAGTGAAGAAGAAAAACGTACCGATCATTTCTATCTAAAGTTATAATAACAAAGTCATCATTTGTTTCTACATTCACTTATTGATTAAGCGTGCTATACTATGTAACTTAGAAATCAATATTGAACAGTCCATTTATCTATGTACGCTACACAATTTATCTCATCAAGTTAGATCCAATAGGAGTGAAAAAAAACACTGACAAAATCGCAATTCTTAGGTAGTATTTAGAATAAACATCAAAAGATAAGTTTAAATAAAATCCATTTCCGTCGACATTCATTAAAACGCAATTCTATACATTCACAAGTAAAAACACGAGATACTTTATGCGACGACACATTTTCTTAAAACAACCAATCAAACAGAAGCAGGTAAACGAATTTATTTTTAATTCCGAAGAGAAACTACATTCTATTTTGAAAGTTCGCAAACATATGGACGAGTAGATGGCCAGTTACAATTTGTACAATTTGTTGAGTCAAATAAAGTAAGGGATTAAAAGCAAACGTTAATCATGTACCAGCTTAAATAAATAAAGTTTGAATCCGACATTCGTTAATTACCTTTACCGTCCGAAATCATTGGTAACAAAAATACAACGAGATTTGGTATTATACTTAAAATAGAGTTTGACTAAATCGAGTATCAAAATTTTCGATAAAGATGATTTTGAGCAGGTTTTTTATTGCATTTTTCCCATATGTAAGAGCTTTAAATATTATGGATAATACTCATTTTAATATAATTATGATAAGTGTATTTCTACAAAATTCTAGATACTATAATACGTTGTATATGTGAGTTTGTCTTTTTACCTTCGATAGATATATTACTTTTCCTTGCCTATAGTGTCCCACTGCTGGGCAAAGGCCTCTCCCAAGTCCTTCTACGATTCTCTACCTTATCCCGCCGATAGATATACCTAAAAAACATATGAATTCAACGTTCCAGTCATTAAAAAGTTCCGTCGTTCAAAAAACAACAGTAACGTTAATAAAATACCCCTAAATAAATGCAATGGAAGATACAATAGGCGGGCAATAGGAAACAATTGGCCTCATAATTTATGTTGCCACAACGCACGGTATATGGGTCACGTTGGCTGGACGCAGCGCTGGGAAAAACACTTCACTCTTCACTCACTCACACACACATTGACATTACATCTATGACTGTAAGCCTACACTGCCGAAAACATGAACAAGGATACTAAATACTGCGATATTCGTGGGTATGCATGTGTGACGTAGAACGTTCGCATGTGTGCGTGCGTATCGCACACGCAATCGAACGTGAATGTAAATGAATGAGTGGTTGGAGAACGATTGTACGGAGTGAACGTTTGGATTGGTTATCCGTGCTGTGGCTATTTGCATGTATCATTTTCTGTTGTAGTCAGCCCTGGAGTAGCGGATAATGTAATGACGCAGATTCAAATGGACGTGCCCAGTTCTGTATCTGAGTCAGCTGTTTAGGCAATTTAGGCAATATTTTAGGTGTTTCATTTCTGTTATTGTGACAGTTGGAGAAATAAGAAACATTATTTTAATAGGCGAACTCGTTATTTTATAAAATAATCTGATAGCTTACTTATACTGTAAAACAATAAAATATGACAAAATTGTTTAATATCTTGGGTTCAAATACTGTAGATATTCGATAACATTCATCAATAATTTCACTTCCCGAGAGCTTTTCGTTTTACAGAAAGAAAAAATACTAACATACAAATGAAACTAAAATTATTAAGACTTTAACAAACTATTAATTCACTTACAAATTCAAGACATCTTATTCTACATGACCCAGCATTATACATACATAGTTCATACAGCTTTGAGTAACAGGGGATGCAGGCTTGCACGTAAATCTGGCAGTATTTCAACGGCACTGGACGCAGAAGCAATTGCTTAGAGATTTATTACTGGCCGTCTTGAGGGACATAGCTGTTTGTTTATCGATATTATTACGTGTTTATAAAACAGTTGATTTTAGACGAAACAAATGCTAATAGATTGCTTTTTGTTTATCTGTCATCGAAATTCGATACATGTTAAATGTTTTTTATTTATTGTTTTAAAGTTAGTGTGGTACAGTGTGTTAGAGCATTTTAATTATCTCTATAAAAACGGCGTGATGAAGCGATGTTAGTAGGGTAGACATCAAACCTTCACGATAGGCTTAGCTCTCTATTTATAAGGCAATGCAAGATAATTTTAGTCGGCAAGCGACTTCCAAAAGGAACTTAGAATTGTTTGTACACAAGCCCGTGTTGGAGACTAAAGCCATTCAAAACTTCAATAGTCTTGTATAGGTAGGTAGAGCCCAATCACCTAAATTAAGTATGGCATTGACAACTTATTAATTAAACTCCGCTTAAGCTAAACTAAATTAATTTCCACAAGCTTGTTCTTATAAATTCTGAAATTGAAAACAAAAAGCTTATTATTTTGTAAAATAAAAGAACATCAAGTAAATCCTATATTGAATAAGCTAAACTATAATTGAGCGAGGAGAAATAGATAATAGGCTTAAAGTGTACATATAATTTTTATAGTATATTATGTACGAACTTAAGCTTTAATAATAGTATGCTTATGTTAAAGCAGTAAAGTTCAGTTTTGTTACCTAAATGATAGAATTACATAATTTTATCAAGGTTTTATAAACTAATATATTTGATACTTCTCTTACATTTTCGTAGTGTGAATGCTATTTAACTACTTATTAAGATTAGTGAGAATTCTAAAATTTGTTACCTCAAAACTTGATACGTTATTTATAAATTTACAATCTTAATAATAATATGAAATATAGTACAGCTTAGTAATACAAATATTTTATTGCACAAAAAAACCAATTTGGTAGAGTTAAGTAATAATCTAAAAATAATCCAAATACTTCTTAATCGTCAATTAACTGAAGCAATAAAAATACTTCAAGAGGTTTATTTTAAGCTTAATTTATAACGTTTTATACACATTAACGTTATAAACATATACCATTAAGATAGCGTTATTATACGTTAGTAAATTATAGAGAGTGAGTAATTAAGAGCTCACTGTGTTCACTCGGCAATTAGAGTACTCGTAATAGCTAGATGTGACACTGTGTACGTATTATTCTTGGATCCTGAAGAGTCTTTTCGCAAAATAAACCTCCTCTAGTCTAGCTATTTCTCAAACTGAGTTAGAAATGATGAAAGGTTTGTATTTTTTGCCGAAATTCTGATAGGTCAACTAAACAGTTAGCTACTAGATCGATTTGATTCGAGACGTTTCTCGATGTAAATTTCTCTCTTCTGGATTTCTCGGGTCATGTTTTAAATTGAATTTATAGAAATAACGTGTTGCTAAGTTTTCACTAAATATTGAAATTTATTTGAAAATGTTTTACTTGTCTTTTGCTAGATATCTGGCTATATCAGGGCATGTAAGGTTTCTTTAAAGAAATGTCTAGAACATACAACTAAATCACTTTAAAATCTGAATAATTGCTAAAACATATAATATTTACAAATATTGTGTCCTACACAAATCTACTTATTCAACAACTGCATAAAACCTAACATAACAAACTCTATAAAAGCTAACTAAAGTAGGCTGACGAGGTATGATCACGGCCCGCTTTACATGTTAAAGGGGTACAAAATAAAAATGTAGTAGAAACGCCGCGGTGCACCAACCGCGCGGAGTTGAAGGAGTCAAACGAAACAATTGGTCTTGTCCCAACGGGCCGGCAATCTGTTTCTGCAGCTTCACCGTGTAACTAAACGGTTCAGGTACTTTTACTTTACTGCTCTGTTTTGCTTTTGTTTTATACGTCATTAGTGAGTGAGTTTATGTGAATTGAATCTTATGGCTATGTTTATAATGTTTTGATTAGCATGTGTTGTGTATTTAATTATGTTACTAATATAAGGCGTATGGTTTTTGTTTATAAAAGTTTTGGATGCCAAATGTGTCTGTTGCCTTGATAGAAACGAAGGGCGCTGTGCCAGTGTACCATAATACGTTCACATTGGAGACGTTTTATAAAATTACCTCATGTTAAAGGCTCATAATAACTCAGCAACCCATATTAATTTCCTAAGACAAAAATCTCATAACATAGAAACAAATTGGAACAAGTTAACCATAAAATGTCTTGCCAATGTAACGAATGTAAGATAAATCACCAACAAATTTACATTGGCTCTCCCTAGAGTAATCATTCATACAGATCGAGTAGATCATATTCAACTCGTTCATTAGTTCGATCATACGTTCACTGGGCCGTTCGCTGTTCACTCGTGCGACACTCACTTCTTTAATTTAAATATACATTTAATTTCGAATGCATTTAATTTTTCGTTTGTTGATATTGCTCTTTTGGGCATTAACAGTAGACGCGCAAATACTGGCACATTTTAAAGTTATTAAATCCTTTTTGACATTTTTTATTATGTCTGTAAAGAAAGTCATTGTTCTGAGAAACGTTGCCATTGTATAACAATTATTCGAATATAAACTTCAAGTTTTATAAAATAATGTAAACCACAAAAATCAATAAGTACTATAAACATTGATTCTCTAACTTTAATATTCCTTTCATCGGGCAAAACAAACAGTTAATAGAATTGACATTTAGGCACGAAAACCAATCGTGATATTGGCAACGAAGAATAATACTAATAATGGTTGAAGCTGGGTCAAAGAAAATCATATTGAACTGGCAACTTTGTAAGAAAGAAACTTTCTTCAATATAACGAATTATTGGATTCCCGAAGACGAATAATCATATCGGACTTTCCGTGGAATATATTTTTTCGGGTCCCAAATTTTCGGTTCCGGTTCGATTTGATTTTTGTCCAAATTGAATAATATGCTTTAGATATAATGTTAAGGTACGGTGAAATGTATTTGACCGATGTTTCTATCGTTTTGTCGTATGAACGCATTTCTGGGACGAAGCTTCCTTTCTTGGTTATTGATTTAATTTAGGCCGTGGTCTCCACAATAGTATTTACTGTAAAGTTTATATTTTTTTATAATTTGTTCAAAGTAATGTATCGATTATTTTAAGTATTATTTTTTTATAAAGTAAAAAGAAATGTAAATAAAACCTATACTTTGTCAGTAAAAGTTTTGTTTGATGCTAAACAGAAAAAAAACCTCTCTCTAAACGGAAAAAAATGTACAAAACATGATTGTATTAGTAATTTAATAACTACTTACACTATAGCATGATAATATAAGTACGATTAAAAACAAGTCTTCCGACTTCAATTTAAACTACGAAGACTTTTCTTAAGTTATTTTTTCAGCACGTGCTTAGAAAAGGCACGTAATGTGGCACAAAAGGCTCCAGCACGATTTACTGGGCTCTCGCAGCCACTCCAGACTAGCTGAAGCCGACATCAATGAGGTTGTAACAAAACGAACGCCATCTATTACTTTCGTAGCTAGGAATAAAAATATAGAAGGTTTTAAGACTAGTTTTTTATGAAATAGAGTATTGGTTTCTATGCCTACTTATCTTGCGCGCAATCTATTATAATGCTTTAAATGATTTTTTGTTTATTTTCCTGACGAATGACGTTTTGGAAGCGCGCAACTAGTCGCTAGATTTGTTTAGTCATAGTTCTGAAAAACAAAACCATTATCATTGAGATATTCAAATTAAAAAAGTTTCTTTCCCCCAAAGAATATAAAACAAAAGAGGATCACACGCAACCCAAAATAGACGCCAATAATATCGACAATCTAATAACAAAGTTAATGAATACCTAATAATACCCGGAGCACGTGTTAAAATTCTTACCTTATATAATTATAACCTTAAGTACCCTTTTAGCTCGAACAACAAAGGCAGGTTCACAAAGTAAACGCACGGAACACGCGAAGAATCCTTACAAACACGTGAAACTGTGACGCAACCTCGACACGAAGGGGTAAAAAGGGGTAAAAAACAAGTGGAAGTCGGGAATAACTTCGGTGCCATCATTAAGTCGCTAAATCATTGTGATGGTCGGGTTATATTGTTGGGTGTACCGTCTTTTGTTTTTATGAGTTTGATGACGTAATTGGCAGGTTCTGTGATGAAATTGGTGTGTAGTTTGAGAACGTTGTATGTGTGTGACGTACTTGTGTGTGGTTTAGGTGGGTGTTATATGAATACCAATATTTTATTATATAGGATTTAACTCATTATCACTTTACCGATGTTTATGAAACGTGAAACGGTACGCTTGAATCTCAAGGGAGGGCAGGCTACTTTTTCGCATAGTGACAAACGTGTGTACGGAGGGAGCCATGGCACACAGTAAAATAGTACCTTTTGTACTTAGGACTTATGTGAAGCTTATAAAATAGGTGCAACATTTCTGTTGAAATAAAATATTAAAGTGTCAAAACAATCACTTAAAGAAATAGGTACCATCAATTTGTTAACCATAAACGAGGCCTAAAATGGTACCCATGCCAATGTAATTGAGCCCTAAGTCACACGTTCGCAATTATGCTCAAACGTTTGAAAACAATAAATTTACAGAAAGTCGAAATCTCGTTATGAGAGTCTGAAACAACACTACGTTGGGGCCACAAAGTGAGCGAGTGAACGCTCAGGTAAACAAATGATACCAGACTTTGTTATTTCGATTGGTTTTTGTTTTTCAAATATTTTGGCTTTAGGATTTTTTGTTAGCGGTTTATGCAACGAATGGTATACAAAAAACGTTACAAATTATTCAGTTTAAAAGGCTTGTTAGTTGAAGCTTTTACAGTTTTTTAAGTCTGCTAGTATCGTCTTTCTAAAGCTTTTAAATCATTTTTGGCATTAGAACTTAAGTCGTTTTCAAAGACATGAATTTCCAGAGCTTTGTCGTACTTATACGTACTTACGTACTTATTTAGATAATTATGATCAGTGGTGTTAATTAATAAAAGAAGCTATTAACATATCTAGTCACGCATAATGTTTAGTGGTTCAGTGACTGAATTTCACAATGTAGCTTTACATACTGTTAGCTGTTATAAGTTGTGGTTTTAAGTTACATAAAATTTTTAAGTTATTTACGGTATCGTCTTAGGTGATATAATCCGGTAAAGATAAATGTAAGAGGTGATAAATAAATACAAAAAAATTCAACACTTCTTCTATCCTAAGCCACGTCGTGTCACATGTTCAAGCACCACGAACACCGTTCCCCACACACTTTTGGCAACAAATTTTAATACGTCCAGTTTTAGATCTGACTGTATCTAGGCGCGGGTACAGAGATGGCCAGGCGCCAGTCGTTCCATCGTGTTATTTCAACAGTAGATCTGTGTTAACAAGATTTGTGTCTCTGATTGTACGCGACAAACAACTTGTAGAGGCACTTTGTACGAATGTCCTTGTGTTAGATAACTTTAATTGTGTTGTACCTGAATTTTAGGTATGTTCTATAAATAGCTCGCAGTCGTGAGTTTTAGTTTTATCGATTTTTTTGTTTTTGTGTTGTGCGCGTCTTGATTTAAAATAAACGTACGTAGACTTTATTATGGCCTACGACGCTAGTGAATCTGCCAGTATTGTTATTATCGAACCTGCGTTTGCAGTCCTTCACTTGTGTAAACTAATCCGAAAATTGCTATTACCTAAAGCGTGATTTAGACGATACAATTTTCTTGTACGTTCAAGTGCAATTATTGAATGTCATAAATGACGTGCGATAATTGCCCTTCAATAATTGTACGCAACTGTTTACACGTGGATACAAGTAAAAAAATTGAACGCAATTATTGAATGCAAGTCTTGACAAGAAATAGTTGCAAATGTCTTTTGTTTAGACCAATACAACAATGTTTAGGAGATTATTGCTTTCAAGTGTTGACTTGTCTAAACAGAGAGTTGTATGTGCTTGTACCATTCATTCGCGGGTTGCTTCAAGTATTGCATGTATTTGCGTTGTCAAATTTTTCATTCAAGTATTGGAAGGTTTTGTAAAGAGTCTGTTTATTAAAAAACTGTTGTGACCATAAACAAACAGTGTCAACCTCGTTTGAGAGACACCATAAATGAAATGAAATGAAGAAAAAACTAACAATTATTGAATGCAAGAATTGCTTTAGAAATTTTTGTATGTGCTGTTTACACAAAGAAAATTTTGGCAAGCAATACTTGCGCAAAAGATCAAAATGTTACGTACTGTTTAGACTATGCAAGTAATTTATTGCTTCAATTTTATTGTATGCAACAGGCAAGAAACTTGCGTCATGTAAATGGCGCTTAAGTGTCATAACTTTATGGAACTCTTAAACTATATGCAAAAGATTAGACATTTTTAAACGATTTCACTAAAACCATTTTCCTATAAATCCTCAATTAGCTACTCAGAGTAAGAGCAAAATCACACCAAAAACAATCATAGCCAAAGTACCCAACCAAACACCACGAAATCAACTAATTAAACAAATGGTAAGCGTTATCAGTAAATAGTGAAAGCCCCACCCCCTCGCCCGCATGCCGCGGTCCTGCTACCCCGCGGACTTAGCGGCCCGCCGACACAACGATCCGTATTTAATCAAACATTAACTGTAATTGTATTATGCTTGATTTATGTTCTTGGAGAGCCTCCAGTGCCCGTTGAAAAGTTAATCAACTAAAAGCCTTTTTTACTTCCCGAATTAAGAAAGGAGTTAATTTATGGCGAATTAAATAAGTTTTTTATATCTTAATTAAGGTAGTCTTACTTTAATTTGGAATTTCGAAATTCAATTTGCAGATTTATTCATTCGGAGTACTGTAAAAGGGTTTTAATGAAGATTTATTAAATTCATATTTCCTTACTGACCTATTTCCTTTTAAGGTGCATCTCTTTCGGCCTTTTGTTTTTATCGGCATATAACAAATGGATGCCATAAAATATTTTCTCCTTGTTCAACAAAAAAATTAATCATTATCAAACCAAGATACCCTTGTTCGTGTTTTATTACCATTTATCATTTCATAATACTTCAAAATACCTACAAGCCAGTCAACGACAAATCTGATTTATAAATCTGATCAACTACAAGAAACTCTTTCCAAACACCCTGTACCAAATATCTTCACAGTAACACTAGAACCTTCATTAGGAAAACAAACTCACCAGTGATCCAACAGATGAAGCAAGCGAGCCCGAGCCACACCGCCCCCATCTTCACCTACAGTCTTACACACGTACGTGACATCACACTCTCCTAAATTCAGATTATCTCGCGCACATCAAAACAATGCAGTCTCCATGACGTCACTAGCCCGAGCTACCGCAGAATGTCGGAACCTGGAACAAAAGAATGAAGATTACATTTTCTGAGGTTTCATATTATGTAGTCGGTTTTTTAAAGAAAAATTGGATCATCGCCTGTAATTTTTCAGTTTAAGCGCTGTTATTAGTTGTAAACTCTTTTTGAGCTTCTTCTAGTATAGTTTGGTAGGTACTTAAACAAATATAGAAAAATACATGATATATGAATTAATTGCAAAAGCTTTTAAAAACTGAAGTACAATGTATCCGTGACCATGAAAGGTGTCCAGGCATGGTGAAATCAGGAACAAAATAAAAACTGATTGAATTCGTGTAAAAATAGTTTCACCATCAAGAACATAGATAATATTAGTTATTTTAATTAATAAAGGGTAAAGGAATATCTTTAGAGGCGGAACTTCGGTTAAATATTTTAAGGCCATAAAATGTTTGTTCGAAATAGTTTATTAATTATAAAAGGTTGAAATGTTTATTTTGTGAAGGTTGAGGGTATTCGGGATCCATTTTAGTGTTCACCGTTATTTACTTGTCGAGAGTGATCGTAAAACGAAGTAGTTTGTTGATTAAATTAGTATATTTATGTTAGATTTAATTGTTTCAAGCTTTATGGATATATTTTAATTTGAATATCTTATATTAATAATTCATTTTTGATCTTTCTAGAGACAGAGTAGATTTATCTGAAGCCTTGTTAGACAGCCTTAACAGATACTGTAATTTACGAGAACATGGCGTGAATGCCTATCTGAGCTTCATACTAATCTCAAGATATCTCTCATTTCTAACTACTCTCCAAAATTCTATTTTTAGTCTTCCATGATAACATTTATCCCGTACAAGCTACATTCCATAAAACAAAGCCATCTGCTAGTCTCTTATTTTCATGTTACTGAAAGCATTAACAATGTAGAAGTATATATTAAGTAATTAGTATTTGCATACTGCGAGTTTAATGCAAATTCTAATGACTGCTGGATATAACGTTGTTATAAAGCTGTCTACAGCAATAAGTTGCAAGTCTGAATGTTTATTATGTTCTTGTTATGTCGCGTCGGTATAAATTGGTGGAATAATTTAATTTCGCTAATTTTTTTTCAAAAATCCAAAGGTTGTTAGTTCGGTATGAGCTACTGGAGGTTGCCAGATGTTTCACAAACCCACCCATTATAATAGATAAAAAAAACAGACTTTTCAGAAAATACGTTCACAATTTATCATAAATATTAAAAATTATTAATTATGATTAAAAATGCGTTTATTCCTAATATTTCTTATATTAAACAGCACTCAGTTAGCTATGTTACTTGTTCTATGAATCTCATAACTCAGAAAGGATCTCAGAGTTTTTGTTTTTAATGCTTGATAAAATCACGGCAAAAATAAAATATAATCATATTCCCTTTAGTTAGTATGCTTCATTATTTACAAAGTCTTGTCATCTGAAACCAGACATGAAAATCTTATAAACCAGGATTTCTAGAAATCTAGAACACTATGACGTCACAATCCACGAATCCAACAATAGAACAGATAACGATAACTTAGCTACGTCACGTAGTTTCGTAGACCGTAGACCTTGCTACGGCGTAGCAGTGAAATGTAAATGTTAAAGTTAAATTGTTTCTGTCAAATTTCAAACTCAGGTGTACAACCGGTTTGTTTAAGCAAATTTAATCAAAGGTTTCCAACGTCCCTGATTGTTTATTGAATATTTTGTAACTGTACCTAGCGATTGGTTGGGAATAGTAATTTTGACCTATATAAAAAAGGTTCTTGCTAAATAGAAGCTAAAGAGATTTCAGATAATTTTATGACTAAGTTTATATGAAAAACTAATTTGATATCTAAAGTTACTTCACAGCAAGAGCAAAAGGTTTTTATCTTAACATTCCACCAAAAAACTAACCACAAAATCCTAATTACATCATATCTTTCTACGCATACTTCGAATGAAATCAGTAAAATTCCTTTACACTGAACGTCGTAATACGGCGTCGTGTAGACGGCCCTATCATAAATGATTGATCACCCCGAGTTCGAACAAGTGATAAAAAATGTACCCACACTAACCTTCCGAGGAAAACGTTTAAGTATTGATGGAAATGTTTCAATTTAATGGAAACTGATAATATCGGTATTTGGTGATAAAAAAGAAAAAAAGGTTTTAGGACGACCTTGCTTTGTAACTGTTGAGTTTTTGCGCTACAGATGTGTTTTTGCATCAGTTCTGTTGAATAAAAAAGTAATTTAATTAAATAAATCTTGCTAATATTATAAATGTGAATAAAACCACCAAACCAATTTGGATGAAATTTGCAATGGAGGTAGCTGTCACCTTGGATACAAATAACCCATATCTTACTATTTACCCGACTGCATAAAACGGAATTAATGTTTTGCAGCGACATCCACATGGGCGAAGCCACAAGAAAAAGCCAGTATCATAAAGTATGATTTTAAAATATTAACATTATACTGTTGTTCATAACCTGATTTAACTTAACCCTCTGAGTTTAAATATTGGTTTGGTATTTCATTATTGAGGTTCGATGTGAAGTACGCAAATATGTGGGATACCTCCACCATGCAGATATTATTTTGCTTCTTTCCCGATAAATTCAGGAACATTTATTCCGTACAAAAATACCTTAACAACATCCATTTGCTTGTCAACCTATAAAGATAATAATAACAACTAAAACATATTTCTCCGAAAACATCCCAATCGGTTATAAAACCTTTTGTTTACTTCAAATAATCGATCGGTTAACGGGTAATAAACGACAACAAGCAGCGTTTACGAGCAACCCGAATCTACATTGAGTTAATAGCGATCTATCGAACCTTATAATGTAGCGGGACTGGGAACGGGGGCTGATAAAGAATCCAACTGCGACTCGAACTGTCGACAATAAACCAACCGATATTGAGTCCGCACAATGCCCGGGTCGGGCATAAAAACCGGGTATAAACCGGTCATAATGCCCCGGAAAGTTAATTAAATAGGTCCGTTAGCTGCCACGACATTTTTCAATCGTTCGCTGAGTGATGCCTGAATGCGAACGTTTCTGTATGGATTGTGAGGACCTCTGCGGTTCCTTTAGTTAATTGGACGGCCTTGACTTGCTATTTTCGTGGATTAATTTGTTTTCTTATGTAATATGTGAACGTTAGGAATTATTGCGTAACGTACACTAACATGTTATGATCTACATTAATACATATAATATGCAATTATTTTCTAACCTAAGTAGGTAAAAATATAACAATAATCTTATAAACTTTAAGTCTTTGAAATACAGCTTGATATTACTATTTCACCAACTGTGCCACACACACGTCTCTGTGAACACGTGCATTAAACATCTTCGCTAGATTATACTACTATGAAGTGGCCAATTACATAAAAAAAACAAGTCTATCACACATACAAAACTTACCAAACCAAACCAAATCCGCTATCCACTTCAATAGCTCCCAATTCATAAATGGACATAATAATTAAAATCTATTTGACATCGAGCCCTCTGGCGGTGTTTCATCGGGAGTATGAGACCAATAATATTTTTTACAATCTTCAACTTTATTGGGAAGATTAAAAGCTTTCGAACAGACTTCGGTTGCCGGTCGACCGAACACGAACATCGCTTGGAGTTTTAATAACAGTATTAGGTTTTACAATTTCTGCTTCAGATGTTTGTGGTTTTCTATTAGATGTTATTAGGGTTATAAGGTGGTTTGTACCTTTGATTGATTTCGATATTTAAGTAAAGTCTTTTAGAGATTTTAGTAGTTTAATTAGTTGCGTCTGTTTTAATCTTACTTAGAACTTAGCTTCGTTACAAAATTGTTTTGTATGTATACTTGAAGCGTTTTGCGAGAATCATCATATTTTAAATTTGGCAGGTGTTACGATGGTACATCACAACTCCATTCGCTGGGCAACTGTTTTTAAAACTATTCCTAAAAAGAGGTCAGTCTTCTGTCTCGAGTCTCGGCCATTCTTTTGGGGTCCAGTAACTAATTACTACCTGAAAGTGCATTCCCTAATATTCCATTGGCCCCCATTAACGTGTCCCCTTCAAAGCTTTGATAGAACTTCATTTTGTTTCCTTACTTTAGACGAAATTGGTTCATAGTATCCTTTCTATGTTTCATGGAGCTGAGGGTATCGTGGTGGTTTCATAAATGGATTCGTAAGCAAGTGATTGCCGGTACGTATCCGATAAACAGCTAGTTCTTAAATATATATATTTTTTTATGTTTATTCAAAAAAGTAATTGACAAGTGATGGAATAATAAAGAAGTACGAAATCTAGCCTTCATATTTTCCTTTTTAAGTTGTTTTGGAAAAGCCTACCAGCAAATTAGCAAGCGTGATAATCAATTCTCCTTCTTTCTCTACATAGAAATAAAAACTAGCAATATAATATTTACATGCAGGTATTATATCATAGATCCGAAAGATTATACATAATCATGAATGTCGTGGCTCTATTGACCAACTCTTCCCAGAAATTCATTACATCTTTTTGAAAAGATTCAACTTTTAAAAGGTGGTTTTCATTTGGAAGGACACTTTCAGGAAGGGGTGTTTTTTAATTAAAATGTACTCAAATGTTCTTTGCACTTTGGCTGACTGTATTAAAGGAGTTATGGTTATCATGAAGTTAATTATTTGAATTTGAGCCTAAATTTTAAATGCAATGCCTACTTAAGTAGACAATATAAATACATTCGCTATTTATTTTTTTACGACTTTCATAAAAAGTAAAGCCATAAAAATAACTGATTTACATTACTATTAAAAATGTAAGATACTAATAATAAATTCCACACCTATTCGAAATCAATCTAATCGTTTTATCTCATCAAGAAACTGCTTACGTTTACTAATAATTTCAAATTTCGGCTATCCGATTTTTACTTAAAATGACTCCCTCACAAAGGAATTAAATTCTTGTATCGCGGGGAATTTCACAGACAGTTCACATGCACCCAGAGACACCTAGACTCAGAACAAGCCTTTGTAGATCGCACAAATTCTTATCCTACGCGGGGATGGAACCCGCTACACATCGTTTACAGTGATAATTGGCGTGGCGACCAACAACCACTCCGTTATTCGTGCAGTCAAATTTGTTCTATCGAAAGGCCGAAGATATGTAATTGGTCAAAGTTTCGATAATTTGTTTCAAGATCACCACACCATCCTTGATCACAATAACAGTCAGAATGACTTGATGACCTCAATTCTTATAATATACCTGTTCCCTGCAATCTTATCGCGATCCCTTCTAAAGCCCGTCTGTCAGAGATTGCTATTAACGATACGGCGGCCCATTGTAAACTTGCTTTCATTTTTAAATTGTGTTATAATCTTGCTGTCTGGTCGTCTTGCTGTGAGTACAAGGTATTATCAATTTGAAATTGAATTTTTCATATGCATGAGGGTGTTGTCTTGTAGTAGAGTATTTAGAGGCCGTTGAAATTGTTTTGATTTGAAAAAAGCGAATACTTTTCAATTAAAAATGTCTTAGTTTAAGTTGTAAAAAAATCTTAGGTGGTTATATTGAATGTTTTGTTTCTCTACCTATGACATAAACATCCTACTATTTCTCTTTTTTTTCTTCATTCTTTACAAATATAAAGTCTGAAAACATTAAATGGAATTTATGAAATCAGAAAATATCCAAAATCCAAAGACCGTATCAAAACTACAAATATGTAAGTACGTACATACACACGTAAATTTTAAGTTTACATAGGTAAGTAGACTATTAAAAGAAGATACCTAGAAACACCCTCAAGCGATCAAAGAGTTTTTATTGAATACTAAAACTTTCTAACATCGTAATAAACAAAGTAATGCGCACTTCATCGCAAAATGTGGGATATCCGACATTGTAAGGAAACGACATTTTTATATTTACGAACTGCCTGTAAACCGGACTATGGAATAACACTTGAGCATAGTTTAGTGGCAGACAGAAGTTTTTAAAATAAAGTTACTGGAAATTACAATGTTTTCATGATGAGCAATTAAATAAAAAAAATGGTTTACATCTGTCGTCATAAAAACCATCTCCAGCATGTTCTCTCAAAAAGTTTATCTAAATAAAAAATATTATTATTTTATAAGGATAATATAATTTACTTACTTACTGAATTCTTATCTTACTTACGGATAAACGTATAAACGCAATTAATATTTCATTGCCTATACTATTTTCCTCATACCGTGTCCCTAATTCAGTAACGGGGCTGCGTGGGTGCCAATCAAATTGAAGTACCAAATCTCACAAAACGAACTAAATTCAATTTATATGAGCCATATTCTAGCTTCACGCGTAACACATAAATATGTTACTACCCAATTCAACGATTTCCCGCTACTTCAACAGTTTTTCTTTATATAATTTGATATCTCCGCGGGCAAGGCCAAAGGTCCTCCACATTACATAAAACTACGCACATCGGTAATAGTATTTGGTGTTTCTTATATTTATATGTCAGTGTGGACGTGACAGACCTCCAAATTGTATCATAAGTACAATAACGCCGACAATTCTACGAAAGAAAAGAAATAATACGAGAGCTAGAAGGAAACTCTGGCAGTCTAATCACAGGCCCCAGGGTAATGCTTCCGAAGGCGCTCCAACGTTCAGCGATACTTATCTCAACTTCGATAATCAAAAAGGTTTTAAATACAAGACAAAACTCCGCAACAATGTTCCCTCAGTGAATGAAACGCGATCGCACACTACACTTCATTACAAAAGAACAATGTACATGTATAAAAATAAAACAGTGAAAATTGTTCCCAGACGTCAGCGGTGGACAATCGGACGGGGCGTTATCGCGGTGAATTTCGCACAAAATTCTCGCCTCAATTCGCTGTTTTCCGCTTTCTATGTGTATAATTCGGCGTGCACCTGCGAACTGAGCGCTCCGGGCTACGCGATTGCCACTGACACTATCTACCTGTGTTCAGTTTAAATGCACCTCCCGAATTGTTCTTGATTCTTTTGTATATATTTTTATTTCGTGGCACATTACCGTGGCCGTGAGTGTACTGCTTTGTACTAAAATTGTGTATTGTTCTAGTTTAATTTTTAAAAGCGATAAGTACATCTTTTGCCCTGGGGAGTAGAGTT
This sequence comes from Chrysodeixis includens, assembly GCA_941860345.1. Taxonomy (NCBI): domain Eukaryota; kingdom Metazoa; phylum Arthropoda; class Insecta; order Lepidoptera; family Noctuidae; genus Chrysodeixis; species Chrysodeixis includens. The sequence continues at coordinate 10,995,455 of OW796098.1, read as the reverse complement.
CAAAGAAATGGCAGTGTGCCGGTTTGCCAAATAGGTTATGTTCTTTAAAACGTGCGAGCAAGTTTTTAACATTATTTTATGAACGCTCATACTTGCACATTGTGCATGATTTAGCATCGTTTATGGCCTCTTTAAACTGTTGATGTTATAGTTTGCGCTGAGTTATGTCGTGTAGTTTCGGTGCGTCAGAAACAACGGTTCATATACCTGTGGAGATATTTGTTTCCAGTTCGTCGACTGAAAGAATCGGTTTCGCAATTCTGTGAACACAATATCGTGTCGAGAAATACGTCTGCATACATAAACAGTGTAACATTAGAGCAATATATTACAACACTCCAATACAATCACTTGCCATTTTTCCAAACAAACTACAAGAACAATTGCAATTAATCATCGAATCACTGAGATCCCGAATGTTTCTTACAAACTTATCTTTAGGAAAATGTCAGGCCAATTTTACCCATTCATGAATTTACGACATAGAAACAAATCAAAACACGGTACAAACAATGGACTATAAATCTTACCGGCAATTTCAGATGCGATCTTGTGAATCGGGCCAGGTACCGTGTTATCGCGTACAAGTGACGTATTATTTGTTTCAAATGCCCCTCTAATAAAATAGACGGAGTGTATAGTTTTGATTTATCGGTGCTTTGTTTGAGACAAGGAAGGAAAAGGATTTGATTTTTTTTTTGTCTCATTATGATTGATTAAGATAAGAGCCGCGTTTCTGAAAGAAATGCTATTCGATGTGTATGTTTAAGGAACCAACATCGTTTCATCAGTAAAAGCCTGTGTAAAGCATTAGGTAAATACTCTGAACCTTTTGGTAGTTAAAAATACATTCTTCGTTTCGAGTTCCTGATGGACAGGCAGCTTAATTTCAATAACATGTATTTTTTTTATTTTGTAGTACTAGTACATCAACCATTTGACAAACTTTCGAAAACTACAAATTTCGGCAGCCACGTTAAAAGATAAAATAAAATGCTGAGTTCCTATTATGAAAGCATCAAACTACTTATAAAATCTATTCGAAAAAAAAAACGTCACATATATTTTTGTAGTAAATACATTCTGCCCCTTTTCCTCAAGGCTAAAACTACGTGAACTAAAATATAACTCTTTAATGTTATTACTATTATAGTAGGTATAAGTTACAGTAGCGCCGTAAAAATAAGTTAGCCTGTAAATAAAATGAGCACTAAACAAAATTCCGGATACCATGGAGTTGTAAAACGCTGATATATAATAAAATAAAATGTACGACCCGTATTACTGTGTGGTGTTTATTTTCTACGGATTTATTTTCAATGAAGTCGTAATATTCGAATAATTTTGTGAAGGAATAGACAAATAACGATATTTTTAGCAGTGATAATTCAATCTAAACTATTCATTTGAGGATTAAAACGCTGTTCATACCACAAAAAAGCTCGTAATAAATGTACTATAAATGCTACGAGTACAAAATTATTTTGTCTCTTAGTTTGTTTATTTTTTTAATATATCTGACGAGTTACTTGCCCCTATTTTCTCTCAACTAGATCTAACAAAGTGAATAAATATACGAGTACTATTGGGTCAGTGCTTTAAAATATTTAGTTCATCTTAGCAAATGTCTGTATTAGTGACTCTATACCAAACCTATGGCCATGGATAGACCCTGCATCTACCTGCAACTAGTAAGAAAAGAGAGAATTAACCCAAATATTTTAACATCAAAAACAAACAGTCCCACGTTTATCTCAACTTTAAAAAGATAAGCGTAACTTAGAATAGTCAACGTAAAGGAGAAAATAAACTTCAAGGTACGGATTATAAACAGTTGAGACAAAGTAAGTAAGGCGCCAACAGTCTTAAGATAAAATGTTTTAACATGAAATATAGTTGGCACTACTGGGGAATTTGTTGAGTTATTGCCTCAAATGAAAAGACCAAGCTTTTCCATTGTTTAAGCCATTTGGCGCATAATTCTAATACTTGACTTCGTTATAACTGATATCACGTAGCTTTTATTGAAGTTGTTATACTTTTTGAAGTCATATTTGCAAGTTAGAAGGCATAATTGAAGAATAATTGAGCACCTTTGACGGTAAATCTTCAGCGATTGCGGAAGAGAGATACCGCTCTATACTGTGTCAGTTATCAGTACAACATTTCAATGATAGATTTACTTTATGAGCTTTTATGCCCCTAGGTAAGAAATGAAATGATACTATTTTTTTTCATCCAATTTAAAATATCGAAAAACTCATAATACTGAACCTTCACACATTTTACGCTATCAAACCACACTTTTTACACTTTTTTACACTCTCAAACCTAACATCATACGAACTGCTAAAGTGCCAATATATGTATGTAGTAGACCGGACCAATAACCGTTGCGCACTCCCCGTACTCCACCCACAGGACTAATGACTAGGGCCTAGTCCTCGTTTCGCAGAATCATGTTATGATATTCTGTATCTACAAGATATGCTTAGAATAATATTTCTTCATAAGTTTTACTTATCAGCATTTTTTTATTATTTCTCATATATGGTTGGAAAAGAGGGTTTTTGATTAATTATCGGAGATGTCGTTAATTACATGTAAAATTGAATTATAAATTGTCAAACGAAATATAATTAACAAATAATACTGATGCAAAATGACCAATTTAGTCCTTAATAGCCACAAATATAGACCCTTCTTATTATTTATCTTATAAAATTTTACGATTTTCGTTTACATTTTTGTCAAAATTGACCATACATTTTTTTCTTGTAACCAGCACAATACACGATTAGAATCTTAAATTCCTTGGCATTTGGGCAATAAACAAACAAACAGTTATATAATAGTAATTTTCACATACATCAATTGAAAGGGATAATAATCCCATAGAATTGATAGGGGTTATCCCCATTAACGCCCCTCTTGTATGGCTTTGTATGGCGTTGTATGGTGAATACAAATGTTTGTTGCCTGCCCGACCAATTAAGGAGTTCCATATTATATTATTACGACGGCAATAATCTTAACAAGGTACAAATTCATTTGTGTGTAGGAATGTTGTTTACTTATTTTTTTCCTTGCAATAAATTTTCATTTTCTTAGAATATTCTAACATATTATATTATATGTTTTATATAGTGAAACATACCATGAAGTAAATCAGATATAAAAATTGCATTAGACCAAGTTTTTGTTCTTATACTCAGATAATTCTGCCTATCTAAAATGGTCGAATTATTATTAACATTTTTTTTGGGTTACACTCAGATAATTCTAAGATGGTCTATCTACAAAGGCAGGTTGGAAGAGCCTTCATCCAGCGTTTTCCAGTGATCCTTCTAAGGTCGTCTGACCACCTAATAGGTGGACGTCACACGGACGTTTGCCGGAGAGTTACTATAATTTACCTTCTCGGAGAAAGTTTATTTCTATCTACAGAAGCTGTATTTAAAATATCGCCGATTCAAACAAGTTATATAACAAGAGTACATTCAACATCAATATTTACCATCCGATTCTATAAAACGATGATGTTGACTCTACAATGTAAAATCGTTGAACATTTAACAGCCGTCAGTATCAGGCTACCGCAAGCCGCTGATCTGTGAATCACCACTTAATCAGACTTAATGGAGTGAATAAATAACTATCGTAATACCAAATAACTGGTCATTTTAATTTTCGACACTTGTTATATTTTGTCAATTTATGACGAGTTCATTTTTGGGAATATGGACTTTATTAAACGGTGTTAAAGGTGAAATTAATATATCTGTATTAAATAAAATGTTTTGTTAATCTTAATTCCTCAAAGAGAAATACAAGTATTATCTGTGCAGTTAAATTGGATGGAAAATAATTCATCATCTCTTTCATAGTTATTTAACGTTCGCACCAAGCTTTGGAGCTTTATAGTCAACCCGAACTTAATATAATTAACTTAACTTAATATTGATCTAGAATCCTTTTCTCTGACCCATATTAACGCCTTGTGTATGTGATTCCCTCATCCATTTGATTTCAGTCTGCTTTAAACTACAAATATTATTCCCTAACTTAAAATTTCTTCTTTGTTTTCATACCAAAAAACAACCAAGAAATCTCAATGAAAGGCTGGTTTTTAAATATTTAATTTTCATTTTTTTTCAAACATCTCATGTAAAAATACAGTTTTCAAACTAAATTTAAAATGAAAGTTTATTTGCTGACACTAAGTAGTCAAATAATCTATTTCTTCGAAAGCCTGACCTAAAACGATATTATATTAATAAATCACATTCCAAATACCTTCTAATATAAGAAATATATGAATTTGTCATGGTACATAGGTAGGTAGAGCAATAACTTTGACATTTGACCTAATTTCCCTAAGGGTCGGATCAGATGGTTGTCGCTTCCCAAAATACATATCAGAAACTCGACTTATCAGGGCTGGAAGCAGTCGTGTGTTTTATACCTAGTATACGTACCGTACTTCAACATATTTGTAGTAAATCTTTGTCGAATATACTCGTGCTAGTGGAACCAAGCGTTGAATAGGATATACGGGTAAAATCTTGGGCAAAGTTAACTACATGTACATACATCGTAGCACTATGATCCTTTGACTATAAGGGGTTGACAGTTTATTTGTGTTGCAGTTGAGTAGATTGATTATAATTGCTCTTTTACTAACGGGTAAATTCAAGGGAAGAAACTCGGTTCTTTTTTAATGGCTTACTAGGGGAAGCAGGTACAACATACAGAGGCCTTGTTGAGAACGATTATTTGAAATGTAGGGTTTTTACCAATAATGTAATTTTAATTAATTATTTTTTGTCTGATATAATTTGTTCTGAACCGTCATGAACCCGCACTCCTTAATTTTAATCGATTTCTATTATTTGGTCAATACGAGACGCCTATAATTAATCTTTTCTTTTCCTTTAATCAAATCATTTTCAATTTCCAATTCCATTTTGGACATAACTTGAAAAAACGGACCTCCATTTTCCTTATGAAACATTTTAATTACAAGCCAATTATCACTTACGTAATTAACTAAACTTATCAAACGGCATAACAAGTTTCGTTTCATTAAATATTACATTAAAAGTTGCCATCGAACTCAGGCATAAGGTAATAAATTATACTGTTGCTAAGTACCAAATAGCAATTGTCGAAATTCTCGTATAAATTAGCTAAAAGCGTTGTTTGTTAGTTGCAATCGCTATAACTCCTAATTAGTTAGACGGCGACAATTACGCGGCTGTTTGTTCCTTCTTATTTATGCCGTGAATCCCCCATTTACGTGGGACAGTTCGATCTCTGCGATTTGTTAATGTAAGCCGGGCTTATGTTCAAGGATAGTCTCTAACGTTATTAATTTTTAATGATAGTGGTAATGCTTAGGCTTAGATATTCATTTGAGTAATTAAATAGTAGCACACAAAAACTACTTATTGCAGTACGTGATACTATAGTATATATTGGTCCGGTATCAGCTATCGCCTTTTTTTCAATTTTCCGTTTGAGTCATCAGAAGAAAATTTCAAGTCAAACATAAAATGGGATGTAGAGGAAACATTATTTTTTTTTAATAAAAAACAGTACAAAGTGAATAAATAAACGGTAATGCAACCTCTTTGCAAGAGAAAATACCTTAGTTCTCAATGGCGGCAGCGTAAAATGAAAAAAAATAAAAATAAAGTTAGATTGATTGAAGTGATTCTTCAGTAAAATTACTTTGGATATCTCAACGTCAGTCTTAAGTTGGCTCTCGGGGTTCCATCATATCTAATTAGCTATAGCTACTTTACAAACGTATTTTTTCTTTTTTCTTTCTCGAAAAGACCCGAAACAAAGTTCCATTAAGTTAAAGTTTTTGTTCGAATCAAATAAATTGTAGAAAAGGACAGTTTTGTTTTTGTACGTATAACTTTTGTTCCATTTGCATATTGCGTTGTTTCGTTACAATCGAAATGTATTGTATTTGCTTTTCTTTGAATACTGATTTCGTTAAAATTAGTTTGTACTATTTGGAAAATTATGTGATCAATGTAGTACGTATGTTATGTGTTACATGTGTTAAGCGCATGTTATGACATTTGAAAAAATATTGTGTGGTTTTTTGTCCGTAAACCATTAATTTATGAGTTCAAACCAAGATAGGTCCCTAACCAACAAATAGATATTTAACAAAAGTACGTCAGTAGCTGCTTCAGACTTTATCAAAAAGATTTATTCAAGATTCTTCGAAGTGAGGGTCCGTACTTCACCGAAACCCTTCAATGGGAGCAAATAGGTAATCCTACAACAACAAATCTTAGAACAAACACAATTCAAAGAAACACATTTTGTTCCATAAAAAGACTCCACATTTCCTCTACGTAACATAGTTTCCATACACAAAAACAAATGAAAAATTCATCGGGTTGCGATACAACCTCGTTTTTACACTCCATTACGTCTTTTTTTCCAAACCGAACTAAGCTGATTACCTTTGAATCATCGATGGAAATCGTACAATGCAGGTCTGTTGCGCGACGGTGATAAAAGGGGGGTGTTTTAATAAGAGGGGGAGTTTCGCGTGATGTATTTATGAAGGAAGTATACGTTTTATGGTATTTTAATAAATTGAATCGAGAGTTCTCGCGAGGGGACGTCGGTGACAGGAAGCTTTGAAGATTATACTGATTACTTTATTAGCTTTACCTTGCTCTACCGGCAAAGCGATCTACAAAAATTTTAGATGGTCTTTCGTAAGACCGAGGTGGTTCAAATATTTCTTTATTTTTTTTGCGTAGTTTCCTTTTATCGATTATGGCAAAAGACGAATATTTTTAAGCTTTTAAATATTGCGTTTTCTTCGAATTATAATTTGATCTTTTAGACTTCAGTGTTAGCATCGTATTCTTTCATTAGACTTCGGATATCGAAATGCACCATTTCGATATCCTTTGTGTACGGATCCTACGCACTGTTAGGATTAGCAGCCGGTATGTTTGACCAACACAAATTAAACAGTAACAGTCACCTACATATTTACAATCCCTATAGACAGGTTTAGGTTAAACAAGTATAAAAAAAATAGCCAACAAAAAAAAAGCACACAAATAAGGTACAATGACAATAAAACCAATACGAGTGGCTGTCAAAAATTCCATTGACCAAAAATAAAAACAATTTCCATTCGATTTGATTCCAACGAACATCGACACCAAAGCATCAATTACTTCATTGTTAGAAATTCTAAAAGAATACTCGATAGCATCGATAAGACGCAGTTGTAAACGGGAACAATGGGGACCCTCGTCAGGACCAAGTTAAAATATCCAAGACAAAACATTAAGGGAACGTATTGTCTTTGTTACAAACCCAGGACACATTTACACCGAACCTACTAAATTACTCCGACTTACACAAAAACGTAGCGGGTGTTTCTAAACCTCGGCCCAATGTATCACACTTCAAGAGCTCCTAACACTAAATTAATCCAGTAAAGTGTCACTCATCCTTTATATAGGTATTGCTTGAAATAAGGAAACAAAACAGCCTAGCCCCGATCGTATCACAGATATCGGGCCCGAGCGAGAGTACCAACCCTGAATATACTATTACTAGGCTTGCCGCCCGAAAATACACCTTCAATCAAAAGGTTAGAGTAGACTTTCGCTTTATCATGAACGTATGGCTCCTTTGCATCGTTTACATCGAAGATAACTTTGGATAGTGGAGTTTTAGGTCAACGGTGACGCAAAATAGATGGCATTGCAGAAGTTTAAGTTGGTGCGAAGTGTCAACAATATGCACCTGAGAACTTTTATGGAAATACGAGGAACGTGTGAAGTATTTTATTTTACCTTCTATACAAGTTCAATAGTTGTTGTTGTGTGAATGCACCTATCAAAACTTCGGTTTGCGAAAGTAAACAATCTTTAAAGCCCGAGAGGTGTTGAGTTTTATGCATCATAATATTAACGCACCATTTTACTTAATTGTGGCAAAGTAGAGGAGTTTATCGATATTGAATATTTATAAAGCGCCTGAAAGCTAAACATTTTTCAATTTTACTTTAAATGTATGAAGTTGTGAATTCAATTTATAGAAGCAAAATTTTAAGTTATTTATCTTGCCATAGTGATTTGTTAAGATCGACCCAACAATATTCTATTCACAAATTGGTTATACTTCTACTGACAATTAAGGATTTATTCACATTCATGTTTATGATAATCTTGCTTTAATTTACCCGAATTCACAAAAATACTTTCCCAAATAGGCAAGTACTATCAAATAAATCTTGACACTAAATACGAGACCAACGCTTAAAACTTACACACAACTAATAAAACGTAACGTCGACGCGTATAACACAGATACATCACAATGTTACAAAGTTAAATTCAAAATATTCGAGTGAATTACGCAAAATGGAGCGAAGAGTGAAGGACGTCAAACTGGCGCGGAATGAAATGAACTACGGGAATGAGTCGCGTGTAATCGCGTGTAAATTACTCGCGTTTCATTCATTAATCTTATCATTCGTTCAAATGCTTGCTTATCGTCGTTTTAGACTCTTTTAGATGTTTTACAAAATACTGTATGGGGTAGATGACTAGGTATGAAAATAAAAAAATAAATCTGTGCTTTAAAAAAAAATCAGAGTAAGAAAAAACTAAGTATACGTTAATGTGAGAAATAAGGACTTGGGCTAACCACCGCACTACAAAATAACCTTTTTGGAAACAGGATAGTGAAAAGATCAGATTTTTTTTTTACAACAGAAAAAGTATTTTAAGAGCTGATATTAACCTCCTGATGCCTGAGATACCGGAGACCATCAAATTAGTCTAAATTGTAAATAGAATAATAATAATGGTATATGGAATCTGAATGTTTTAAATAAATCGATGAGATTTGAGCGGATATTTTGAATGTTAAAGCTAAAGCCTCCATGACGTAGCACAAACACGAATACTGTGCTTTGATAAGACAATGGCTCAACGCTTTCAGGAATTCAGGTGCCTATACAGTATGCTAGAAATCTGAACCGTTTGTGAAACAATGCCGAAACTAAATTCAGTACACTTCCTGGCATAGCTCTTGTCAACAAAACATGACGCGTTATGCTGTTATAAGTTGTGTGACAGAAATGGTTTTATAAGTAAAAAAGAGATAGATATATGTTAATAAAGAGCGCTAATTTTCGTATCTTCTGTCAATTGTTTTTAATCCCATTTCTTGAGATTTCTGTTATTGTAGGAATTATTTAATTTTGACCATCATAGACAGAAAAGTTTGTAAGAACTAAAAAAATGAGTGCGACTCTGTATAAAAATGCGGAAAATTTGAGAGACAGGGACAGACAGATTCCTCCGATATCAAATCGTCGTTCGATTCTTATAATATGCTTAGATAGTAAGATAATCTGAAAATGTACTAACACTGATCAACACTAAAATTTATGATTACTATCAATCAAAACTTACTGATCGTAAGAAAACTGTAGCACAATCCATTTATGTGCTGTGATCTAAACGCTTTGATTTGTTGTAGTCGTAATCAACTAACAATAGATTCTACTGATCAGTCTTCCAGAAACCGAAGACGTATCTATTAGTTTACAAGCACCTAATGTTGCACCTCGTTTATATTCAGTTGTAATCCGATTATCGCAACACGGTCTAATAATATCGAGTAACAGTAATGGTTTCTTGTTATTATAGATAAATTTCTTGTTTACTAAATTTAGTATAATTATATTTTGTTGAAGGATAAAGGCTTATAAGAAAATTTGTTACAACACTTGATTACGGTTTCCTTTATTTATAGATAGGCTTTTGGCTTTACAAAATTAAACTACTTCAAATACAATTTTGTATTTTAGTTGTAAGTCAAGGAATAGTCAACCTTATTTTTTTATATTTACCCCTTATCCACTATCAGTACTTGGTTTTTCAGAATCTTATATTCCTAAATCTCTAATCAAAATTCGTTTTCGTATCTCTATATAGATATTTTTAATGTGAAAAACGAGTTTAAAGACAGTACCCTGACCTTCTGCTTTACCTTTCTAACTACAACAAAAGTATGTATTTTTGTATCGTGAGCACGCCCCCGCCAAACAGTCAGTTGTGAGAATTGGTTATTGGGCAGATCAGAATGTTAATGCGAGGATAAAGAAAATCGGATTGTTTCGTTGACAGTTGCCGGAGGTCAAGTGGGACCTTATTGATAATATCCTGCAGATACGTCACAATATATGTGCGATAGTATATGTGTATATGTGGAAGCTGGGGTTTATAGCTGGCTTATACATAGAGGTACGAATATTGAGCATCTGTTTTTTATTTTACGCACGTTTTTAAGTAAACCGTTGGTGGACGATGAGAGAAGAGAGAATATAATCTTTGTTGTCGATTTTGGATATGAGAACGATGTTGATATGGTTACAATTTGACCTCGTTTTTGGCTTAAAATTTAAATGATATTACCCTACAACAAATCATACATATTTATTTTTGTGTAGTGTGTAACTAAATCTGACACTAAAATGCCAAAAAATATTATTAAGAAATCATTAGCGTCAACTAGAAATTGTTTTACTGAAACATGTACCGCTAAGGTGTTTAATCGTTGTGTGACGGATATTTTCAAACATTACAATCACAAGCAATTGTTTTAAATAACATATCTTATAACAGTAGGTACGTACTTATACTTTGAAGACTGCAGACTAAGCTTGACAATTGATAAGGAAATTACTTTCGAGACATTGACAGCGCCGGATATCGAAGAATATATACTATGTTGTAATATTACGAATACGTTTACATGTCTGCCATAGAAATACTATAGAAACTTCCATATAGCTGCACATTATGGTTTGGCGATAATCTTTAGGTTTTAATTACTGTACAAGTGTACATGGAAAGGAATAACTTTGTCAAAGAAAACATAATTATTTTATATGTACTGACACAACCACAGCACTCTTATTACAATGGATTAAGGTTACCCAACTGTATTTCCTAAAAATTTGCCGGCGCTCTAAAATATTTCTTTATTAACTGATCACAGTTATCTACAGCAGTTAAACTTGGCCGTGTCTAAAAAAATAAATACCTAAAGCCGCACGGTACGCAACAGCGATACTGTGGCTGCCCAGCATTTTTGTACATTAACAACACACCGTGCGTTCGTCACTGCGACACGCTCGTAACTGTATCATGCCACGGTCATGCTACGATCCGATATCGTAGGCATAACTCGCTTTACGCTCGTTTATATGAAGACTTTATACTGCATGTATTTATTATGCTGGTCTACACTCATCGGTCAGCAAAAACTTCCTTTACCTTATCTGTCAAAAATCTTAACATTGATTCATCCGCTCCTAATTTACGAGTAGGTATATACTATCAATCATAAAACCATAATTATTTATGAAATCCCCATACATTTAGGTACATCAACAGCAAATTTAATTAATCTGAACGCCGAACAACAGACTACAAATAATGAAATTATCACAAAGCAGCTGACAATACCGAGAGGTGCAACTTCGGAGGCGTCTGCAAATCCCAGGAACTTTGGAATCATCAACATAATTGCATCAAAGTAACACTGTTACCTTGTGTTTAATAAAACTTACAATTTAACTTGTACGTAGCAAAGAGAGGACTCTTCGCTATTTGTATTATTATCTATCTTTGGACTATTCACTATAGCAGTGGAATCAACATTATTTTGTTTTGTTTTGAATAATAAATAAAAAATTTATAAACGCAAAAAATTGCTCATATATTGTTCACAAAATTTATGGTCTACACAATTATGCGAGGATCCCGCAAAATATATAAAATATGCTAAAATTGTATGTATTTTGTTTATAGGTACATAGACAGCGACAAACCTATGCATATAATAATACTAATGTGAGACTGTAACTGTCCTATTATTGAGCATTGATAACATTTTTTTTGCCTTTTCTTTAATAATAACTGTTGTGCTAAATTTCGTCCAGAACCGTTCAACTGTTCGCATGACTCATAAATTAATATAGCTTACACAACATACCATACTTAAAGACGTTAGCGTGCAGTCCACACAAAGCAACCGCGATGACTTACCAACCAACATATTTTGAGCATAATCGATCCATGCTTATCGTGACTACCGTCAATCGCGCTCACATGCATCGAAAGTATGGAAACATCTCGTGTCTACCGCGAATCGATAAAAATCGGGGCCAATCGATTTAAATCGGAACTCGTAAAGCATACTATGCCATTGCTAATAAAAACGCACATTCAACTGTTAAAAAAAAACACCTAAGGTTTTCATTAAAATTATAAAGTAATTTATTATTGACTAGCTTTCCGCTCGCGGCTTCGCCCACGTGTAATTTGGGATTGTGGCGTTTTTTAATGATCTCGACAGGACTTTCTTTCATAGGCTAAACAATTGCTAGAATTTGGATTATATTATATTATACAGCTTGAGTTACTCAGGGATGATGTAGCTTTCTAATGGTGAATATTTGAAAACGATAAGTAGTTTTGGAGTTTGTCGATTACGTTATGTAACAATAAGTAAAGCGAGACAAAAACATCGTCTAGAAAAATTAAAAGTATCAGTTGATCCCCCCCCCCCCCCGCCCGCTACCTAAGGGCTTGCTACTCCAAAAATCCCTTGTTAGTGGTTAATTGTGTTACTAAAGGAAGCCTTGTTCAAAATATCAGACTTCTATCCGAGAGGTTTCGGCTGTGCGTTAATCAATCAGTCACCAAATCACACCCGCGAAATCATGATTGGAGGGTAGTTTGGAAAAACTTACATTACCAAACTTATTTACTTGCCTATGTACGTTTTCGTGCCACTTTTCAAGTTTATAAACCTAAGGAATAACATTTTTCATAGAAACATTTTGACCCCTTTTTGCCCCCTTGGGGGTACAATTTCCAAAAATCTTTTTTTGGTGCTCACTCCCGTCAGTAAAGGAAGCTTTGTTCAAAATATTAGACTCCTACACCGAGCGGTTAGGGCTGCGCGAAAGTCAATCAGTCACCCAATCGCAACCCCCTAAATCACTATTGGAGGGTAGTTTGGAAAAAATTATAATGCCAAACTTATTTACTTGACCGTATACGTGTTTGTGCTAAGTTTCAAGTTTATAAACCCAAGAAATAAAATTTTTCATAGAAACTTTATGACCCCTTTTTACCCCCTTAGGGGTTGAATTTCCAAAAATCCTTTCTTAGTGCACCCCTACATATCTCAAGGAACCTACATGCCAAATTTCAGCTTTCTACGACCAGTAGTTTCGGCTGTGCGTTGTCTGTCAGTCAGTCAGTCAGTAACGGAAGAGTTTTATATATATAGATTTATAATAGTATAGTAACAACTATACTATTGTATTAGAGTATTTGATGAAACTAATTGACCTTAGGAAACCTTATGACCTTTAATTTAGACCTTCTTAACTTCAATTGTAACAAACAACTTGAATATTAAATAACAACAAATAAATTCATTAGAAATTTCCAATTTCATAATTTTCTCATATCTTAATTGTAAAACAGCGTTCTTTTTTTGTTTTAAAAGTACAAACAATGTTTTATTTGGTTTAACCTCAACCCTCAGGCCGTATCGGAATTATAACACATCTAAAAGCTAATATTATCTTATTTTAGTATTATTGTTAATATAATAATTTAAATGTAAATTATGTGTTTCATATATTATACAAACGTTTTCGCCTCCGGGGATGTAAACTTATCTTGTTTGTATGTACAAGCATATTTATGACTAAAATGGATATCATACGTCTTATTTATGTTAGTATGTTGTTTAAAGTGGATAAAATGATTTAATATCATTCTAAGAAATGCCATAATGAATAAATATGAAGTATCGTATAAAGCAGTATACGATACTTCATGAAAAGATGAACGTACGAATGTACAATGATAGAGGACAGTTAGAGATACCCGAATCACCACCGTGTGTGTACCGCGATGTTTTTTTGTTTTAATGGTGAAACAATAACATAGGTAAATAGAGTCCACCCGTGACCACGGTCGGTGCAACTCGGCCGAAACGTCGGGAGAAAAGATATGTCGAATTACATCGCGAATAAAACCCGTTAACATTCCAAAATATGTGTACATAAATAAACAGGCCTACAAAACATAAACTTCTTATAGTAACACTAAATTCTGTCTCCACTCTTAACACTTCCAGTTCACAAAAAAACTGCTATCCATCCCAAAAATTGTTATATAATTGAGTCACTCAACTGGTCATTGCTAGGTATACCAAATTATATCCTCAGACATTAAAAGAATCGTCAAATAAATTGTGAACGCTCACAAAAGTTACTCGTTTACCCTGTAACAGTGAAATTACATGAAAAATGGACTGAATGTCGAACAATGCCGTGAAATATAGGCCCGAGGTAGATTGAATCGAAGAATAATTGGTTTTATTTAGTCGGTTGTGGTTGTTTTGCGAAAGTTCGTGTATCATGTGTGTTATGAGTGTAGCAGATAACGTGTCATGTTTTGATCGTAATTAATTAACAAAAAAAAATCTAGTAACAAATTATCATTAGACAGAAATGTCATGGATATTTTATAGTAGGCTGATCAATTAATGAGATTTAGTTTTGCTATATTTTTAACGGAACGTATACATATAACAATCAAGAAAACAAAAGAATTCTTATATACCCACGCGAAAATTAACATGTCATTCGTAAGTAGGTACAAGTCAGAATTATATTCTACTTAAATATCATTACAGACTCAACTGGATAACGTGGTTGTGATTTCAAAAACCACGCTTACATGCAAAACAACCCCGTTATTTTTAAATAAAAGTATCAATATTGTCATTCGAAGTACAGAAAACAGCTAATGTGTTCATTAAATAAGAACAAATAGTTTTAATTTAAAACAAAGATTTGGGCTATCTTAGCTTCTTAGCATTGCATAACAAAGATTCCACCACTTACCAGCACCTCTTAAAGTTACATTACAGCAGTTGTGGAAAAGAGACGCAGCACTGCACGGTATATAGCGGTATCTCTCTTACACAACTACAGTGATATTATTCTAAAGTATGGTGGTAGTCCCTCAGAACTTATTCAGTTAAAGAATGGTCGGTGTGTCGTGACCTACTTGCAAGTTCATAACAAACGCATTTCTTCTGTTTCTTGTCCCACTTCGCATTAACATTTGCAATCTAAATCTTAATAAATGGTTGAATATATTTGTTCATTACCGGTGAAGTTTGTGTGGATGTTACTGGTTGGAAAAGGTCGTTATGTGTAATGATTTTATGCATAATAATTGTTATGTATGTTTGTAGTTCCTATTGCCGTATTCGACTTAAGGGCCCCTTATTCCGAAAGTTTAGGCATTTAACGCACCGAAACGGCTTGCGCCCGCGATGCCCAGGAGCCGTCGCGATTTGAACTCCGGTGACCTATGGCGGCGGGCGGGTACGCCACAGTATAAATAAATAAATCAGTAGTTCATATATATTGTGCTGGTAATAAGTAGTAGTTTGCAACAAAAACATAATAATATACTTAGCTTGATGTGCTATCCACTAAACTATTGATTGTCAACACTAATATGTTATGAATGAATTTAAAGAATGGTTGTAGAAGATTTGGTGAGTACTATACAGCGTGGCGCTACCACCCCGACATTAATTTAACACGATTAGGACTAGTGACCATGAATCATTTGAATCATGATACGTTTTGATATTACGTAAACTGAAAGACTTTTTTTTTCAAACAAACAAAATAATAAACATCTATCTCAAATTGTGATCACTCTGTGCGAAAGTTCATTCATCAAATAACTTACCTACGACTAGCGGGCTTACGTTTACTCGGTGCGGCAACGTCGCACGCCGCAGTATTTCATAATAATACGAAAGTAACTTATAAACAAAACGACCTATCGCGCGACATGTCGCTGTATGCCGCCAAAGGATCGAGCCGAACATGAGACATTTTATGCCTACAAGTCGCGACGCGATGCCAGCTGGCGCGCCAAGCTGTTGTACCTACGCGTGCGGCGTGCGATGTTGCCGCCCCGAGTAAACGTAAGCCCGCTAGTCGTAGGTAAGTTATTTGATGAATGAACTTTCGCACAGAGTTATCACAATTTGAGATAGATTTTTATTATTTAGTTTGTTTGAAAAAAAAAAGTCTTTCAGTTTACGTAATATCAAAACGTGTCATGACTTAAATGATTCATGGCTACTAGTTCTAACCGTGTGTTAAATTATTGTCGCATTGTCCTCGCCACCCTGTATAGTGGAAATGAAAATGTTTTATTTATTGGGCATGTATAAATAAAAAAAAAGTGTTTGGTATTAATAAAATATAATAAAGAACTCAATGATCGCATAATGTATGTCAATGTAGTACTATTATTTTTAAATATATTTTTTTTTTAAATAAGAAATAATAAAAAACTTTAAAACTACCACGACAAAATACCACGTGCACTCACTGACACCTTGTGCGTTTAACATCATATAATTCGAAGTTAAACATAATATAATACGAAGAAACATTTAAAAAAGTTGAAATTATAAATTACCAATAAAAATACAAACAATTAAATTGCACAGAAGTGTACTAGTGTCGAGAAGTGTGTGCTGCAACAACGAGCTAATCAGGACTCGCCTCTGTGACGCGTCGCTCTGCGTTATGCCAAGGGCCAATCACAGGCGATAAACCGTTCCCTGCGCCCGCATGCACCGGTGCATTGACCCGATGAGACCCAAAAAACGACTTCTGTGCATGTCAAGGCCAGCGCTCAAGATCCGTGCCGATAATTATAAGCTATCGGTTTCATACATTTTTTTCATTTAATAAAAATAAATACATTTAGTTTCGACATACCCCGCGCCGAGTGTCGAAACTAAATGTATGAAACCGATAGCTAACCCCGGCGTGGCACACGCGGCACGGCGCGCGGGGGCGCGCTGCTTTTAGTGTCGACGGTCTGTGCGATGCGCCGCCGCGCCGCGCGGCCGGCTTATTTCTACCTACTAAACACATCGCGACCATAAACCGTGATATTGTACCTACCTGAGAGTGGTATCGGTGAGTTGTGATCGATAGCCATGTTCAATTTCTTTCAAATCTTATACGTAATAAAATAATGTAATAATAAAATCAAAACACAATATTAGTAAGTACATCTCCTTGAATTTGACCAGGATGGAAATCTGCACCTTATAAAGGTGAATATTCTCATTATAGATTTTAAATTCTATACATACTCAATTCTCGTTGCTCTGTGTATAGAAGTAATCACATTGTGACGTATTTATAGAATAAGTACTTACGCAATACACTTTCGGATTATCTTAACTTCAGACACCCTTCTTTTCTTAATTTTGTTTTTTTAATTTACCATTTCAATCATTTACGTAAATTTGTGGTCGCGAGCAAAAGTTGCATAGGTCCTACCTCGATGGCGTCCGGCCGGACACTGGCACCGAGCGCGCGGTGCGCGCGAGCACTTTTCACGTATTTATTTTATTTAAAAAAAAAATAAGCGCCATATTAAAATTGTATCCAATAATATCCCTGGCAAATCCGATTAGTAAATGAAATGTTAAATTTATATAAAATTACGTTCAGTCCAAGTCTTATAAAACTAAAAATACTTTTAAAATCGACCTTACTTCTGAATTTTTTTTTATCGAGCAAAATGTTAAATAATTCGTTTCTATCCAAAAAAGTCACTAGATAAAGCATGTATCTGTACTATATATTTTTTTAAGAATTTAAATATGGTGATTTCTCTGAAAAAAACTCGATCTAGAAACGTAAATTTCGAATAAGGGGCCCTTAAATGTATTTCGGTATAAAGTTTTTGGATAAAAGGTTCCTTTATGCGTCAATCCAGGAGCGCTTAACCACCTCTCAAGTAAGGTTATTGCTTCCACAACTGTGAAAGTCTTGCTCTAACAAAGTATTTATTTAGTTTATTACTTTATGTTATCTTATATTCTCATGTAAGTGGCTTCCTTTGTCTTTTTGAGAATAAACTATTTAAACCTAAACCTATTTTAACTAACTTGGGGCCTAGGGCCTCAAATCACAATCAATGGAAAACATTCGTTCAGTAGGTACTTTTACGTCAGTAACCAATACTCAATTTTGTTTTTAAGCCTATTCGGTTTTCACTAGATATACAAAGAGTAATTACGTTTATTATTTTATCATCAAATTTTAAGGAAAAACTCTCATAAAACATAATTCAAGTATGACTCAAAACGCTTTAAAACACCAAAGAAAAACCCCAGTTTTCCACGTTTCGAAAACC
Source organism: Chrysodeixis includens (assembly GCA_941860345.1). NCBI lineage: Eukaryota > Metazoa > Arthropoda > Insecta > Lepidoptera > Noctuidae > Chrysodeixis > Chrysodeixis includens. The sequence continues at coordinate 10,977,099 of OW796098.1, read as the reverse complement.
CGAGTAAACATGTAATCTCATGCAAGTTATAGGAGTCAATTATGGAGAATGGGACAGCCATTTCCTGTAATGTTGTGCTTGCATGCGGCCGACAATACATCGCTACTTACATGCTGTCTAGAATTCGTGCACGTGAGTTGTGGAGCTCAATGGAACAGGGAATTGATACCACAGGAATGAGTTGATACTAATGATTTCAATTGCTTGGTTATAATAGGTGTGTAATGTGTTCTTGTGTTGAAAATACTCTGTAATGTATCGTCAAAATCACATCAGATTCACAAAGTGCTTTAATTTTGAGAGGCATAAAGAAAAGAGTGTGTAGTGCAGAACAGAAAGTTAGTGATTTTGATGCTACATGTAAATAGGTCAGCTTATAGTTGTTTAACGGCTGGGCATATGTTTTTTCTCAAAGTAGACAAAAGTAAGCAGTTTATTGAATTTGAAATTTGATCGATGCTAACCTTGTAATTATATCACAACAGGACAAGTCTCTCCTCCTTAAATTAGAAAGGAGATGAGCGTTTCTTTATTAAGCTTGCAACCTATATGGAAGAAAATATGATGAATCAAATTTTGTTTGTCATTTGTTTTTCATGTCGCAACAAAACTCAACACGCATAAGGGAGTTTCAGACCTACATAATAGCCTAATATAGTAATTACTGAGTATTACACATCATAGTTCAAGCAAGCTGTGTTCTAAGTACAGTCCATTAGACTGGCGTCAATCTGAGCACAGTGAAGCGAGTCCACACAAATCGATACGTCAAGCGTGTATCTTAGAGATGTGAGATATTATATTTCGGATCTCTATGTAGAATTGTAAATTATTAGACCTGTATTATTTTTTTATGGTTTCGGATATGATTTGTGAATATCCGAAGGTTTCGGATTTATTCGGATACCTTTCTAACGATTGTCGTATGTGTCGATTAATTATTTTATATTACTATTCAAGCAATACTCAGCGACGCTTATATGACTGTCGGTGGTAAAATATAGGTTCTTACGTGTATACATGCGTAGTTTGGGTGTCAAAAAATGTTTTTAAAATTATTGTATTTAGAATTCTAAATTATTCGAAACTTTTATATCAGTTTCATTTATTTTTCGGATACGATAGTTTCGGATATCAAACTCTATACATCCTTGGTTTGCACGTGTAGATAATACGTACTTGGAAGTGTGCCCCGGGAACAGTGGAACGGCGGGAGATAATGTGTTGATCCTATTGCAGTCAAATGTAGGGTGTAACGATCTAAATAGGTAATACCCGTGTCTAGCGAACCGGGTAAGCGTATTGTTGACCTAACTAATACATGTTCTAGGTATTGTGAATGCTAATTAGTGTTTGTGGCGTGGAATATTATATATCGTAATAATACATATTATTTGAAAATACCTGATGTTTTAGCACACTGAACTTTTTGATAGATAAATTAAGGTTGCTTTTTTGTCAAGCTACCGACGATATTGATTTACACACACGCACATACTGGACAATATTTGTTACAGTATCCTTACGTTGTAAGTAGAACGCGAGCCAACCTGTCAAATCTGTAAAATATGTTACGAAACAAAACCAATGAGAAAGTTCAACTTGTAAAAATATTACAAATCATGCCATAGCCATAAATATCGTCCATCTCTTCCGAGCCAAACAATATTTAAACCGTCTGCCAAATTGCCAACGGGCCCTCATTCTAAAAAAGTTAAGAGGGGCCAATTAAAACGTAGTGGCCGCTAATTAGCCCCCGCGGGCCAAGACATTAATTTTATTGTTGCAACGAGCGGTGTATTACAGCCTCTTTTGAACGTAACCCAATATTTTTTTCCACTAAATGGAACCACTTGTGACTGCAGCGGCATTTCCTTGCAAAAGAGGCAATTAGATGGTGAAATAGCTGTTTCTGTGGCCTTTGTGTGACGCTTGATGAAATTGTTATCTTTAAGAATTATAGGTGCTTTTTATACGCACTTTTCACATGTATTCTCTATACCTCTGAAATAAATTTGTGTATTATGTAATATATCAAAAGGAGATGGCGAGATGAGCTCGATTCATTTACTTAAAACTAGCCCCAATTAGCCATAGACCGGGGTAGATGGAAGGAGGGAAGTGAACCCTTTGCCCTGCAAGAGGGCATTAACGGCTAATAATAAATAATGTAATATATCTAACATTAAATATAACCCTATCTAGTATCCAGTCACTTTCTAATTAGTTGATTGTCCTTAAACGCCATTACGCAAATTGAACCAATCAAACAAAATAATTATTCATCCAACTTTATAGTATTCTTGTGTTTTACGCACTTAATTTTTTGTGCTCACAGAGACTGGCTGCAACGGCATTCCTCGCTCCAAAAAGGCAATTAAATGGTGAAATATTTGTTTTGGAGAACTTTTGTCGTAAAGGATAAAGTTGTTTGCTAGTCGGGAACTAGTAAGTACTCGCTTTTATAAAGCCAAACGGCTTGTATGTGCGGTGCGGAGTAAATACGTGCTATTTTATTAAGCTGGGTTAGGATTTGAAGCAAAACGATGTATAGGATAGATTTTCATAAATCTGCTGGAAATGAAACGTTTTAACTGTATTATTTTTCTTGTGTTTAGCTACCTTTTTTTTAATAAAATATTTCCTTTATTGAACGATGATCAATTGAATCATAACAAGAGAAAAATAGAGTTCCATGTCAGTGGTAAGACATTTTAAACTAGAAATAATTATAGACAAACAATTACTAAACACCTATAACAATAATATAAAAATCATCCACTGATATGAGCTAGTAGTGTTACAATATACTTACTTCATGATATCAACCAAGAGAAATACCAAAATAATCACGCAAAAAACCGTATAACCAAAAACCTAATACCAAACCGCAAAACCATTTAATATAAACTCAATCAAAGTTAAACCGTAATATAATGTATTACAGTTGCAGTTCCAACTACTCAGTTAAGTTTTAAACCGTGCTTAGATCGTGCTCAGAATTGAATTAAGCAACGCGTGGACCAACTTGGGGCTGTAATCTTGAATTTAACTTATTCAGTGCTTAGTGTAAGTTCGTCGTGTTGGATTGTGCCCGGTTTGGCGGTCAGGACTGGCTCGGCCTTGAGGTGGAGTTTAATCGCTTGTGGTTTGATCAATGTGCATTAGATTGAGCTAGACTTTGATTAGAGCTGACTTATTCTTCTTCTTCCTTGTTTTTGTCAACTATCCGTAACGGATCAAGACCAAAAGCTACCACGTTTTTGTCAATCCTCCGTAAGGAATATCGATACACTTTATTCATTTGTTTTCTTCAAAGATGAAAGTGATAGAACGAGAGGCTAGACGGAAATATGTCAGATTAGACTCTAATACGGTGCAGGTAAAATAATAAAGTCTAAAGTTGGTGGTTGATAAAAAATATGTCAAAATATACCATGCAGACATTGGAAAGTGTTTTGTTTATTCTGATATTTTTTATTTTGATATTTTAAGTCAATGATATCATAATTAATAGCAATGAAATTAAAAACAATTTTAGTATTGAATAGATGTTATTACTGGCTCTCATGCCATTAACTTGTACCTAATTCATAATGCACCTGTATTCATTCATAAACTCTGACATTCAGCATCTGCTGCATATTCCACTAATCTCCACGTATTTCGAACCTACAATAATCATCATTACATCAGCTTATCCTAATTGATAACTCCCAAACATAGTGCTCGATACATTACTATACGCGAGCTTTGCTCTTAGATATATCTGGTGTTGCGATTAGTTGGCTGCTCTCAAACGCAGCTGTAATCTGTACTAAGCCACCAAAATCCGGTGTTCCTGTGGTGTTGGCAGGAGAGTGTTTGTGCAGCATATTTAGGTGCTATTAAAGACTATATTGAGATACTAACGCGTCTTAGGTTCGCACGGGTGCAGTACTGATGTAGGTTTACACGTATTAAACATTATATAAAAGAACCGCATCAGAATTCATTGCGTAGTTTTAAAGATCGAACGGACAAATAGCGGGAAGCGACTTAATAGCACTATGTAGTGATAACAATGTGCGATAGAAAAAGAAAAAAGTAAATTCAATGTTAAATGTCATGCAGAATTAGAGGACGGACTAAAAACTACTATTGAGAGAAATGGTTACATTAATTTGTACCGGAGCTTACAGTTTTCATTTTACATAATATTCTGTCTATTTCTAACAAGACAAATTCCCAATATAAATATTTCGCAAAGCTTTGTGAACACTCCCTAAGCCGCACCGTTCCATTTCAACAATTTAGCATCCAGGGGAAACAGGTGCAACTAACTATCAATAACTAATGGACGGTTCACATCGCCTCTGTTTCCAAACACGTGGGTTGTCACTGAAGCTCATACCTACAAGTTATCGAAACTTACGTATAAATTGTCTTACTTACAAACTATTGAATCACACGTGTAAGACAGTAGTCAGATAGTAAAGTAGACAGTTGATATTGTGGAAGCTAGGTGTTGCTATGTACAGTGTAGTCAACCATCTCGCTTCCAAATCGGTACCAAACCTCTTTTAGGTTTAGGTTAGGATTTTTTCCGTCTTCGTAGATTTAAATCCAAAACAAACCAAACAACCGAAAAACATTTCCTTAACACAATAAATCAAATTGAATTCCAAAATCGACCAAAGTAAATGAATACGGTTGACTTATCTGCTCTATCAAATCTGCATTCTAGAGCCGGCGGCCATGTTGTATTTCCAGCTTACATTGTTGCACACATCAAGGGTGACGCAGTACATAAAGCGGGGCCCGGAACATTTCCATGGTGATAGGGAATAAATGTAAATGCACAATGTATGTTTGGCCACCTCAGAGGAAACTTGGGTAAACATTCTTAGGGTTAAGTAAATTGCAAGAAAGTACTTCCCCGTAATTGCAGTGATGTGACGAGAACGGCGAATACGACACTAAAAATAATTAATTTGTGAAATGGTTCGCGGGAATTGGTGCGCTTTATTTAAGTATTTCGGCTTAAAAATGTGTTTCGTTTTAATTTTGCTTATGACCTGGAAATATTTCTACCTAGTTTTCTAAAAAAAGAGTTTAAATCTATTAGTTTTACTGGAATCGTTCAAATTTTCTTTGTCTTCAAATATAACTTCTGTCGGTAAGATTATAATACATTTCTGTTACAATTTATCCTATCAAAAACAAAAAAAAAATTAAATTACGAAATAAAATTATACTGATTGAATTCACAAAATCAGACAAGCAAAACATTCCAATAACCATAATACAATTCAAAGCAAAAAATCATATAAAATAAAGGAAAATTTACAAACAAAGTCAGAAAACAATTCTAATCAAAATAACAACATAAACAGCCCAAAGAAACAATAATGAACAATCTAATCTAAGCAATAACGCAGTACAACGTAAGGGGTCTAGTAATGCTGAAATAACTTATCATATGTTAAATTATTTCCGACACAAAAGATTTTCCAAGAATCGATAATTGACAGTTATCGCGGATATAATCTGTTGTGAGACCGGTTTGTTGAGCGACCGTCAAAGGACGATTATCACTGAATTTTAATCCATTTGTTTTGACGTTTTTAAGGCCGATTATTGAGTACCTACAGTTTATAGTCCGACTAGTCTAGTATTTCTATTTACTGCCTTTAAAACTTAACTAAATACAAAACCAAATATTAACATAAATTTTTCTAGCTGATAATTTAATAATATGAAATGTAACCATTTCTTAATTTTAATGGCCTCTTAACTTTGGCGAAAGCCAAATAGAGTCACAACTGAAATAAAATTTCATGACCGTTATGGAATAGATATCAATAAAATCAAAAGTAATAAGAATTATACAGAATCTTAGCAAGTTAGACTCAGGTTAACAACCCTCACCCAAAATATAGACAGACTTTCTTATTTTGGGCAACGTAAGCCAAAGCTCTGAAGTACAAAGTGATTTAATTTAATTCTAACATAACCATTATAAGCTGACCCCTAGTCGTTTCCAGTGTTAGAAAAAAATAAGGAATCACTTTATTAAATGTTGCTACAGTACTATATAATAAATTTTCTTCATGAATATTATTTCATTTGAAATATTTTATGGCCTCTCTACAATTGGAGCCTTTTACAATAACAGTCAATTTAGCCAAGAATTGATTTATTTGTATTACTATAATTTATGTTTTACACAAAAATACATAATTTATTGCTACCAGAGCCTAACAAGACAGTCACAATAAGACGTAGAGCGGGGTCTCTACATTTTTAATTTAAAGAACTACATTATTTTGAAGCTTACCAATTTCAAAAACATTTTTTTTGTTCTGGCAGAACTTTCAAAACCAGTTGAAAGCTGCCAACATCGAACAGAAGAAACAAACAACCAACATTCAAAAATAGCCCATCATTCAGCATTCCCACATCGACTCAAAAACGAAAGTCAATCGTCACAGTACGGTACGGCATCAAAACTGACACTAGCTTATTCAGCACAGTAACAATGGGTCACAGACTCACAGTACAATAGACAAAGTTCTCCGAACAAAACCATTTGCGATGTCTCAATGCTCTTTGTGTTCACTTTATGAATTGTCTCCTAAACTTTTCTCTGCGAATGAAAATTTTAAACAGTATCCTGTTTAATAGAGAGCTATTGTGGGTTCGCTTATTGGATTGGACGCTTGTTGCTGTGACTGTGGTTCTTAGAAGTCTTGGTATGTATTGTTTATTTTTTTTCAGGTCTGTTGGTCTAGTGGTTAGTAGTTCTGGCTGCTATACCAGAGATTGTAGGTCCTCCTCCTAGGTCAAATGGTCCTCACCCAGGACTAATGTTTGTGTGATGAGCACGATCACTTGTTCTTTGTCTAATAGGTTTATCTGTTAGCCAGTACTCAAAATACAAGCTATGCTTAATTTGAGACAGATAGTGGTATGTAATAGCATATAGAAGTAGGTATACCAGAAAATGTTAAAGGATTATGAGTATTCTAGTTGTGCGACGAAATGTGAGACTCGAATGACGTCATGTGCCGATTTGTCCTTTCGCCATTCATTTTCCAAGAAAAGATGGAGATTTTTTCTTGGGTCAAAATACAGACAAATACCATTGCCACACAGGATTTATCAGAACCGTATTTACTTCATTATGTCCACGAAAACTATAATGGTAATAGTACAATGTGTACAAAGAAAAGTGTGACGCAGAATTTAAAAGTCGAGCTATGGTAATAAAATAGTAAAGAATTGTATAAAATATCACCTCACATAAATCATAACTGCGATTATAAAAAGGCATATAAAGTAGAAATTATTGTTCTGCTAACTCTTAATTACTTCGAGTCTTAATTACGCCGAGCACATGCAAAGTTACTAATATAGAGATTCTTTTTGATTGCGTAGGTAATATGTGTAATAAAAGTACATTTTTACGTTACATTTTTAGTTTAAAGTAATTGTTCCAGAAATATAACTTTAATGAGGTTACACCCACACTTTACCACGGTAAAACAATAAAATTCTTACGAATCTATTTATAAACTAACGGGCTTAAAACACTACCCTTTATAGTAAGGTAGTTGCCGTTGTAAGAAAGAGACACCACTCTATGCAGTAAACTACGCGTCTCATTTTTTCATGGGACACTTTTAGAGATAGATGTAGGCCATGACAGCCAAACCGCATTCGAGTGTCAATCTTTAAGAATACATAATCAATTCAGTCATATCTGAACAACATAATACTCAAATTTTATTTGTGATCAAAGACGCACGATTATATTTTGTTAATTTCACACACAAAAGTTAAATTAATTTCATATTTAATTTCACAGTAAATGAATATTTCATACATGACTTAAAATTAAGTCGTTTTTTTTATTAAACAATTTAAATCGACAAATTTTAATGGGATAATAATATGTTATCACTTCTACATTACATCATTTGTTTTTTATAAGTTCTCTGGATTCAACGTTTTCTAACTGGTTAGCCCTCAGAAAAAGTTCATCTTTGAAGTCCAGATAATTTTAAATAGGCTGCACAATTAAATAGCACTTTCGACTTTTTAATTTTGAGCCTTTAGATTTTTGTCCGAAATTAATAATAAATGAAATAAATCAGTGGTTCAAATTAATAACCCGTTGTTCGCAAGATTAATTACTTGATGGCAAGTGTAGAGACAGAGGCTATTGTGCTGCTGCTTATTGGAATGATCTTTGGCTGAACATGATTACGCACATTGAGATATGCCTTAATTAGCCACGAGTTTACTTGGTTTGTTGCACACAGTAATCAATCCAGTGTTTGTATAATAACCCCTTCAAGCAAGACTGCTACTATTACGTAAGCGAGACAGCGTCATACACTTCTCTTAGTAATCTCTCGTGTCTACAACGGCAAAAATCCTGGCTTAGAATCTCATAGTTAGTGCTAAGAATGTTTTTTCGTCCAAATTATGAGATTTTAATTTGTCCACAAAAAAAAAAACTTCTGAGGTATATACAAATGTGATGATTCTTGTTTAAAATCAATTTAAAAAACGGTTGTCAATTGTTTATTGTACTGATTGTAACTCGCACCTATTTAATACAATTGAGACATTCTAACATTTCATTACTCTTTTGTTTTCTCGAAACAGGCCTTCCTAATGATTATTTATATTTTTTGTATACCCTAATGTTACCTTCACTGTCATATATTTCCATTTATATTTTATTGAAGGAAGGAAAGAGCCCAATAACTTTCACTTTTCTCGAAAAATCTGATATTTCTTTATGCTGAGTAAAAATAATGTAACACCTTTTTCCTTTCCATTTGTGAGACGGAAAATTAAATTAAAAAGGGAAACAATTTTAAATAAAGAGCCTTCTAATTACATTGTTTCGTGCAACTATATTTATTTGTCTCATTGTTTTAACTTTTTCTTTTAATGACTATAACATCAAGGATGCCAATTAAAAGGCTTTTGATGTTTGTCAAACAATTACGCTGGGTATTTACCGGTTAAAGTATTTCTCATAAAATATGATAATTGTAGAGACCTTTTCATTTGAATGACGTTTTTATTAAAGTGAGTTTTTGAAGAAGGGAACAACACTTAGCTTCCTGGTAAAACCAAGGCTAGAACTGCTTGAATTATATAACAGTAACTAGCTGCAGCCCGCGACTTCGCCCGGGCCAATGTCGGTTATAGCTGTGAAAACATTACCCCTCTGACGCTATCGGTTCAAGAGTAGCCTATGTGTTAAACCGGGGTGTCAGATTCAAAATGTCATCAAAATGGATCCAGACATTTGAGAGTGAAAGAGTGACAAACATCTATACTAGCAAACTTTCGCGTTTAGAATATTTGTAGGATATACAGACAATGAACAAGTTTAATAACATTTTGCCGATTAATTGAGAATAGTATAAGAAAGCTACAGCCATGAAAATTAAATATTTCAACATTATACCTTATTACTAAAACTAAGAATTATTCTGTTTCCTGTTTAAAAATCATTCGTGATAACATTGCCCTACTTATTATCCGAGATTTTTCGCCGATAAGTAATACGTGATTCAAAAGTGCATGTCACAAAGTGATTTGAACCCATTATTTTCACAATAATGTTAGCCGCAACCGCAATTTAAGTAAATAACGCCTACAAATAATTGGAGCAATATAAATTGCATGTTTCTGACATTGCATGCCCCCTTTCCTACAGTAAAAATAAAATAAAAGCTAACATTATGCTAAGCGCCGTGCAATTGCAGTCAGGGAAAATCACGCGTCGCATTTTTCTATAAAATTATTACCGACATGTAACTTAGTTTGTAATGTTTCATATAAATTATGTAGAGTTATAAAGTAGTCGTTTTGAGTGAGTTGTTATTTCTCACGGTATGCTTAAAGTAGGGATGTTATGGATATATAAATAGTATATACTATTTCGAATTCGGTTACGGAGTATGGAAATATTTCGGGTGATCTGTTTTTTGTCAGTCGTTAAAATGCAATGTCCTTAACATCACATCTTTAGTGACTAGTAGAAGTGATTACGGTTACACAGATACATCACTAATTTTGAAGATATTTCCCCTTGTCCTGTGCAACGTTAGAACAATGTCAAACCTTGCATAAACCTTTATAGATTTGTTTTACTGTACGCTAGAATGCATATTGTAATGATATTTAAAAGGAAGTTTAATTTTAAGTATTGAAGGCTGAAATCGTAGGTTTTGACACTCACACACAGTTTCATTTCTATGCATGCATGTTAATAGTCTGCAATACAGAAAATTATCGAAGCTAGAACTGCAAAGCCAAATAAATCTCATATAAAAAAAACATCATCATCATTATTCCTTTGCCCTTATTCTAATTATGATTTAGGGCCAGCGCAACATGTCTTCTTCACCCACTCATTTAAAAAAAAACATTCTCTTTATATTTCCAGCACGTTTGTGTGGAACCCCTTAAAACAAAATACACGTAGAACAAGGGAATTACCTTAAAAAGCTATGACGCGTCATTTGTCGACAATATCGAGTACACAAAGACTAGTCTGCCTTTTGTAGGCTTTGACTGCGCTCCGCTTTTATCTACAAAACGCTATGCAATTGCACGTAGGTCGCTGCGAATTTAAGCACGATGTCGGACTATGGGACGCCGAAATTTGTATTTTGATTCCATTGTAGAGTATCTAATATTGAGTTTCGTAAAATAATATGCATTGCATTGACGAAGTAGAGGTAAATGTTATTGGGAATAAAAGCTGTGTTTCAGTAATTTCAAATTAATTACTTTCCAATTTAAGTGCTTCTATTAATGCATGTGTGTACATGAATTGTTAAATAGCAGCAGCATAGTATTTAATATTGAACTGTAACATATCAAACACACTTCAATTTTTATGTGTCTCTTTAAAAAAACACGAAGAAGACTTACACTCGCACATACATAAATCATCATAACAATAGAACTTACATTCAGACAAATACAGTCAAAAAGTCAATAGCACACACCTACATGCTACAGAATAAGCCATCAAAAACCAATGAAACAAGTGAAATTCAAACAGATACCGTGATACCGTTTTGATACCCTTGTAGGCGTGCTAAAGGGCGCTCGTTAGGACATGTTACGGCTCGTTTCCATGCATTTTTAACACAAGGGCCGTTGGAGCGGGCCGACTCGTTACTGACGAACCAAGTCAAGAGAGACATCTTGAAAATAATTAGGACTAGAATATAGGCCTGGGTTAGGTTGTAAGATTTTGGGTTTTGGTCATATGTGGAGTTTTTTTTTTATATTATGTTTGTGGACTCTTGTGTGAAACGTTGAAGATCCCTAGATGAGGGCTGTGTATAAATACATTGTATGTATTTAAGTGAGAATATTTTATTAATTTGTCAAAACTATATTTTAAATTATATTTTATTCACTTTTTTACATACTTTCTGTATGAAAAAAAAAAGTTCTAGCGTTACGATTAAGTTGTTAACACGCCAGAAATCAAATCAAATCAACTTTTATTTGTTAAAGATAGGTTTTGTAAACAGAGATGGTCATAGATAAATAAGGTACACTATGTTTTGCCATTTAGACATACAAATTTGGAAGTACAAAACATCATTAAAAATGTATAATGAAAAATAAACTTAAAATTAAAAATACAATTTAAATTAAACACGTAACAAAATTATATAACTAAGGAATGTTACAACTTATCATTTAGAAATTCTTCTATGGAATAAATGGAAATGGTATAAAGTGATTAAAACCGTTTCAAAAAGAGATTAATTTCAACCCACTTAAAATCAAAATCAAAAGGTTTTTATTTCGAGTCGGCCTTCTCAGGCACTTTCAAAACGTTACTGACTCTAGTTGCTTACTTACACATACATATATGTCCAGAACCTACTCTACAACGGAAATATAAAAAGCTCTCGAAGTTTGTAAACTCGAATATAAAAGATTTCCGTACACCTGAGTATTAGAAGGTATTAGAAGAAATATCCTATTCTTGTAACAAACAATTGCTAAGTACCTAATTATAAGTACTTGACTCGCCCACGGGACCTTGGCCAGTGATCGGCTTAGCGCTAGGAGAACTCATTGTTACTACTTACCTTTATATTTGAGGTGTTCTAGTTAATAAACTTATACAATGAGCCCTTGTAAAGGTGATAGGAAGTCTCGGAAAATATTTGTTGGAAATAGAATTAAGTTAAATATAGACTGGTTTAAATCTAAAATGTCTACTAGAATATTTAAACGGATAAGTTGTGGAAAATATTTCAAGATGAAAATTCTTAGTAACAAATAAATATCTTTAAATTTGTTAATCGATCAACACACCAGTTATATTATTTTGTTTTTTTTTTTACACGTCGCAGATTCATACATTTCAAATACAAAACAATTGAAAACTCAAATCGAATCTACCACAAAATCAATTCTAATTACAACCTTCTTTCTCTTACGCAACGAACAAAGAGTCTATAATTCTTCTATAAATAACGTTCCCGATCGGTAATCGGTAGTAATTCAACATAATTGCGTTACAAGGATCTCGTCTCGGTGCCCTTATGTCAGCAAACTTTCGCACAGTCCACTCCACGAGACGCGATAACATCTGCGGGCTACGTGACTAAGTGTATGTGCGCCTTTTCCCCGTGTCATAGTGTTTGGAAAAGTATTTTAGCTAGTACAATCGAATCTATGTGGGTGGATTTGAGTGTACACTTATGATAGTAAATAAAAACTATAAGGTTGATGGTGAGATTATTTTTGCGCAGTTCAATGTATTGGTGTAACTGTTATTACAAGTTGGTTAAACAAATGTAAGCATGTGTAGAAATGACCGAAAGTTAAAACTGAAGTGTATATCTTAAAAAAATATTTCTAATCAATTTAATCGATCAGTACAAATGCGTAAATACCATTGTCTGAACTAAAATCGATTTTATTACATTTTTGTTCGGAATAAGTTGAGATCGCAAGAAAAAGGCTAATTTGTGTTGCATAACCAAGAAACGACACCACAATAATTTCAAAAACCATAATGCCAATGACAGTATCGGAAATCATCAAAATCAAAAGGTTTTTATTTCAACAAGGCTTTTCAGGCACGTTTCAAATCATAATTATTGATTCTAATTGCGTGGATTAAAAATACTATTCTTATAGAGCTGACCAGCAAGAAACTCCATAAGTTATAAACTGCAAAACTGAATAATAATTTTAAAAATAAAAATATATTATGAAAAATAAAGCAACAAACCTCATTCGACATTAAAACAAAAGCCTGTATACATCGAATTGTGTTTTATCTGTGTCTTGTTACTGGAAGGCGAGCTCAAAGGGAGACGTCTTGCGGAAACAATGGGCCGTAGATGCTTGATAGGACACACGATTCTGTTATCGAACATCTTTAATATTAGTTATAGAGTTCACTACTTACTCCGTACTACATATATCTTTGTATGCGAATGTGTGGGTTTGATATATGTATTCGAGTATGTGTGTAAATGTGTGCGGTGGAATGAAAATGGTATGTGTGTGTGTGTGTGTGAGTCCGTGTAAAGATAATAAGGAAGCAACTCCGGTATCAATATAAATCTTACCTTATATTATAAACGCAAAAGTTTGTAAGTATGGATGTTTATTACTCTTTCAAGCTCAAACAGCTGGATCAATTTTGATTATTTTTATAGAGTTGGCTAACGCGTCTAATGCGTCAGAGGGAGGTAATATTTTATAAATATAACTGATATTTACACGGACAAAGTTGCGGACCACAACTAGTAATACATAATTAAGAACTTTTCATTAAACTGTGGCGAATCTGGTTAACGCCATAATAGTAATTCAATTTTAGTAGCTTTAGTGTAATTCCAGCAAATTTGAATTACGCATAAATAACAAAACAAAAGCGAATAAATAAAACGCAGTCTAACACAATTAAATAATTACTCACTAATTAAATTTCGGTACTCGTGGCTTTTATAATAAAGGTAAAGCTTCAAAATGACACATGACAGCGAAATAAATTGAATGCAACAAATTACAATTATTATTTGTAATTAAATGGGCTTTGACGTCATTTTATCAGAAGAAATATTGACCTTTGACAAGCTCTCAATGGAACTCGATTGACGAGGCCCTTTGATGACGCAGTAATTAAATTCAGAAGTCATTTTAATAGGGTCAAATATAAAATTAATGTTGTAAGTAGGTTGATACACTGCTTTATAAACTCGATGTCCAGTAAGGGTAATTACTTTTCGATTGGCCTCTTAATTTACACATAAAATCAAAGAAATAATAATAATATATTTTTTTACTTGAACACAATAATCACTAGGGCCGTCAAGATTATTTTTGCATTATTATATTATTTTCCAATAAGGTAGACAGTTATTAAGTTCTATAAAACGTTAGAGAGAAATATAAAAAATATACTTCTTACAATCATCCAGTAGATATAAGCCAATTTTACAATAACAGTCTATATCAAGTCAAGCAAACCCGGATGATATTCCTCCCCTAGTCGGAGCAATAAACAAAGCCACGGCATCAAGCTAGTCGCAGCTATAAACAACAAACTGTAAAGTTCGCGGAAGACTAAATTAAAACGCCTTATTATGCGTCACATTATGCATTACGTGACGTCTTGCACAATATTAAGCTTAGAGGGATTTATATGAAAACAAATAACAAGCCAGTCTTAAACAATACTTATATTATTGGTAAGTATACAGGGAAGTTTGAAAATAATGAGATTGTAAACCAATTTTAAACTTTAGTTGGTATAAATGACATTTACGGATGGGTTTATATACGGCGAATACGAAAATTCATTACAGTTGAATGCAAAAATATAGATATAATCCATTTATAACGACAAAATATTGCCTATAATAATGAAAAAATCCATAGTTAAAGTACAGTAAATAAATTCAAAGTTAAAGTGCGTAAAAAAGTACATAAAAATATATGCAAATAGAAATACTACATACACACAGAAATATATATAAATACTAAATGCATAAATAAATACATATAGGCTGAGAATAGTTGAGTTGTTGGATTTTAATACGACTTTTTTAATAGACAGCATGTTTTAACACGACGATTAAATTGTATAATACATCAGTATCGCAGTCGTATCAAGTCCGGTTAGCTAGTAGTATTATGTAATAACCCCAAGTACCAAAAAAACGCTATCAAAAATATCGCTATGTCCACTTGTCCCCGACGATGACATAAATAAAAGTAAGTGTATAATTATACGAATGTCTATCATTTTCATTTCAGGCTTTCAACGGCTTTTGACAAATGAGGTGCTATACCATACGTCTCTGTCAAGTAACCGGCGATGTATAAACATGTAGAGAATATTTGTGGGATGATATTGTTTATTTTATTTTATTGGTGTGTATTGAGTGACTGTTGATTTGAAGTTTTTGACTATGCTTTTTTTTATTAATAACTAGCAACCCGCCTCAGCTTTGCAGAGATGCAATCCTAATGTATTACATGTAAAATTTCCTCTTGGAATATTCTATCTATTAAAATACATCAACATTTATTTTAAAGCAACCTATATACGTCTCACTGCTAAGAACAGGACTGTCTTTCGTATATAGTTCAATTCGTTGTGTAGATACATAGGGTCTGTTAGACAGTGGGAAATGATATTGTTGTATACTATGTAGTGACTAAGGATTAGATACGAAACAATGAGAGAGAATTGAAGCAAAATGTTATTGACTGATAAAAGAAGACTCAAATCAAATGTATGTCAAAACAATTCATCATGAATATTATACATTCATAACTCATAACTAGAAAATTAGTTTTCCCGGTTGTCGTTTCAAGCAATTTACTCAATGACCTGATTTTTTTATCTAGGTTGAAAAATAAGTTTGCGTACCACTCTGTATGACTTTGTTTATCTTATATTTCATCATTTTCATCTAAGACAAGTCCTCATCATCTTGTCATAGTGTTTATAGAGCCGCCAAACACCGCCGTCGTTTGGACAGGACGACACATATGATTAATTTGAGGACCACATTTACCTGAATATAACAAACCCATCGAAAATAACTCGCATCAATCACTTTCACTGTTTTCTGTTTGTTTGACTAAGTAAAGACACTTTTGGGATATTTTAAACTTTAAATTTTGGCGTTTAAAGTTGATTTTCCCTTGGTTTAAATTGATTATACTAGGATGTATTTATGGCCTGTTTATATTATGATTACAACTGACCCTCGAAGTTCAAACGAAATTTGTGATGTACTTGGGTAAAAGTGTGCTGGTTAATGCGAAAATCTGTTTATTGAGTTTGTGTTAACACCTCCGCAAATGTGAGGTTTTACCTAATCATATAAAATATTTCAGATTTCTCATGTAGGAAAGGCTAACTTATTTATAGGAAAGTTTCTGATAGGTATAAATTACTGCGTAGGAGGCGCAGCTTATATAAACCAGTTGTGTGAACCAGACTTCGTTATAATAATATACATATTCAAGAAACCCGTCTCTTTTCCATCATGGTAGTAAAATCACTGGACGTTTTATTCTGACTTTCTCAATATTAAGTTCAATATAAATTCCATAATAATTCCATTACTTACTACAATTTTGTTTCCATACACAGTATGTAACTAAACAAAGCAACGAATATGAGTATAGATCAGTACACACCAATATTAAATTTACCATCATTTGTTTTAAAATAACTGTAGATAAAGAACACAACTTGTACGTATAAACAATCATGTTGTAAGTCAAACAAAGCATGAGTTTCGAGTCACAAGAGATTTAAAAGTCGAACTCTTCATCCGGAAATTAAAGTAAAAACCTGTCAGCTGGCTGTTCGCACGTTACTCGCTCCGAGTACAAAAGTAAACGCTCCTCGAGAAAAAAAAGCTTTTATTATTTTTATAAACATGTAAATGAAAGAATGATTTATATCTGCAAATTGCTCTTTTTGAATGTTTTTATAAGATGTTTTCTTTTTTACCAGCGCACGTCGACAGTCCTTTTTGTTCTTTTGAATGCAGAATGTGGACGGTACTGTTTTATGAAAACCTCTATAGTGTATATGTCCAGTGTTTTCTGTGTTAAAACAAAAACGAAACCCGATATTCGTTTTCAGTTTTTTCGCTAGTTCTAAATAAAAACTATTATTTTTACAGTATATCGGATACAAATATGTGTTGATTTTTCTATTTCACGTATAAATCTAAATCCGTTTCGTATTTCAAACTAAAGGTATTCATAACTTTTAAAAATGTTTTTTAGAAAAAAAAAATATGGGATGAATATCACGTATTTTTAAATGCAATGCTAAAAGAAAATATATATTTTTTAGGTTATTGTTGATATGTTTAATCCTTTTTACGCTAGAATTATACTAGCGATAACTTCAAACAAATATAAATATGACATTAATAATTACACCATTTTCGATGCCAAATGATGTCGCTTTATTTTTGCAAGATATGTAATGTCGATATGGCTCCACAATTTGCGTACATGTAACTTAATCCTATTTAAATTTTAATTAGAAAATCGAATACTTAGTTCTTATTTTAATCACGTGATTTTATTTCACAATTTTCATAAAGAACTTCCCCCCCCCCCCCTTCTTTAAAACCACTGGCCCCTAGATAGTTTAATTCGATAAACCTAATTTCTTCTTATCTAAGTTTTAAGTAATGATGCTGTAAAGATATTGAAAAAAACTTTACATTCAAATATGTCCAAGTACTCAGTACATTTTACGCTAGACATTACAGCCACTTAATATTCGGTATTGACTTTAATTTAAAAATCTTTACTCTTGCAGAGACCTTCCTAGAACAATTATATTTCACTTAACAGCAACCCATTAAACTTTGTTTAAAAGTAAAAAAAAAAGCATTTTTTTTTAAGATTTACATGGCACGATTATGATACCTATTCCACGTACAAGTTAAATTAAGGTATAAATCTTTAAATTTGTCAACCTTAAAACCATTTTATTAATATCTACGACACTTTATTAAAAGCTTTACATTGATGTGAGACAGAATCTATACCTACTAAACAAAAAAATGTCTATACCATTTGGGTTAAAATTATATCAGAATTCAACCAACTATTTTTTTTTAGTTACATAAGTTTAGTTATAAATGTAGATATTTCTTGTTTTAGTATTGTATTATAAGTAAGTATGTTTAATAATACTATCTAAATATTATTAGAAACTGCTTCTCTGTTTACCCCTCTAGTACAAACCAAACTTGATCATCAAACATAATTTTCCTTATCAACCAAAAAACTTATTAAACCCTCAAATACACGTACGAAATACATCATCCTATACCGGGTACAAAGCAATTTAAGTTAATACGAAAAACAATTCAGTTTAAAGACATTTTTACAGTAATCCCCATAAAAATCAATTTTATTACTCGTTCCCCGGTGGCTGGGGATGCTGGCATGATGTAATCCCTCGGGGATCCCGATTCAATTGGGGAAGACGCCTAATTGTGTCCTTATGTGTTCTCGACGCTTGTAGCATTTATTTGGTAAACCAGAAACCTTTTGTGTTTTAAAAATGAATCAACGTGGAGACGAGTTTCAATTTACTTTTTTTTTTTAAACGTGTCAATTTTGTTTTTTTTTTTTGTTGAGTGTTGTTTGAGAATTTAGATGTGGACTAATTGGTTATGTTTTAAAGATTTGGGTTTAAGTTATTATTTGTCTGTTAAGAAAATATGGAGTTATGAGTTTGTTAAGACGCCTAATTGTGTCCTTATGTGTTCTCGACGCTTGTAGCATTTTTTTGGTAAACCAGAAACCTTTTGTGTTTTAAAAATGAATCAACGTGGAGACGAGTTTCAATTTACTTTTCTTTTTTAAACGTGTCAATTTTGTTTTTTTGTTAACTTGAGTGGGAGTGGTGATTGGTTATGCTTTAAAGATGTTTGAGTTTAAGGTTATTTATTGTTTATCTGTTAAGAGATTATGGAGTTATGAGTTTGTTCATATAGTTTGTTAAAATGGCCTCTAATTTTAAAGTATTTTAAGCCTTTAAAGTATATTACAGTTTCAACATTACTAGCTACTGGACAAAATATTTCCAAACTAAACCTAGTATTATTACATTAACCTTTATAATATTACTTTATTTACTATATTTCTTATATCTATTATATTTACCTTAAACATTTATTCACAATCGTTTATTAACTGTACATTATTGAATCTCAAAGGCTATGCTTCAAAACATTTTAGACACGATATTGGAACTTCAACTTCGATATATTCAACGCATCTCTTGCTTTCATTTTCTAGTTTTAATATGTAGCAAAGTGTTAGCTGTGAGTTAGGAAAGGTTTTTGGATATAAAATACGAGTATATGTTTGTTATGGAAAATCACTTTTAAATTATTAATCCGTGCTAAAAACATCTTTGGGTTACGCTGAGCAATTTGACGGCTAAGAAGTAAAAATATGATTTAACGTATTTTAAATTCATATAAAACCCTACTAATTGACAAAGCTTCAAATTCACACTATTGAAAACCTTTAAAATAATAAGAATCGAAATATTTAATCAAATAACAAGAAACATAATTCCATTTTTTTTTCGTCTAAAACCGGGTCTTTTAATTCTATTCGCTCTTTTCATTTGCTTGGTTTGCTTAAATCTCGTTATGAATAATAATACTAAGAAACAAAACTATTAATGGATATAGTAAGATTGAAATTAATATAATATTACAGCCGATCATATTTCAGTGAGGCAGCACTATTGGCGCGCAAGACTAACTGTCATTAGACTGCTGTAATAATTCCCTTGAGGCGTCATAACTACTATGAAGCATGAATTTCTCTCAATTTCCTCTCTTAATGAAAATTCAATTTTATTGTAATACGCATAAGATTTTTAATAGAATATTTTGTAAATTCAAACTCTATATACATATTTGTCTTCTTTTTAATTGAAATATTATTTGATACAGAATATTTTTATGGAATTATTTGCTTTTTAATCACCATTCTCAATTAAGTTCAATATTAAATTCCTGTTAAGTACTGATAATGTAACGAAAAAAATATCTAATAAAATTTCTGTTTAATTTATGATTCTGTTTCAATACAATAAATTGTTACAAATCAGAATAAAACTAAAATAAATTTGTTCTGATTTAAAAATGCAAAAAAATCTGGGATTTAATTATTTTATCTCTAAATTTTAATCTAAAGAACTTACCTCATAAAAACTCACATTCACAATATATCACAACACTAACAGCACATAAACGAATCACAAATATCGTCACAAATCAAACGAAGGTTCTTTAATACGTAAACGATTGGGAATCGCGGCGCGAACGTAGCGGTAATCTCAACCGGCGCGGTTACACTGAGCTCGTAGCACCGTAGCTGAGGCTACGAGGCTACGGCGCGCGCATCGGTCTACGAAAACGCTAATTCAAACACATTTATCAGGCTAATTCTGCAAATTGGACTAAATAATGACGTTACAAGCCTGTGTTCCTTCACCAGTAACTGTTTGTTGAGCCACTCAATGGTGTAAATAACAACGTCTTCGATGTTAATAACTCAGTTTAAAGTTGATTCAGTAGGGTTGTCTGCTGCTCGTGATTTATACTGAGACGGTCAGGTTTATTCAATTTCGGACATTGTTGAGGCGAGCTAATTCAAGATTATTGGTAAACTTCGTATTCAATGGTGATACAAAGGATATTATCAGAATCGGGTACTTAATCATAGACATATTTTTCTAGAAATATCTCCCTTCTCCATTGTTATTATAAACCTCTATTTTGTCAATGATGTCTCCGAATTTGTTTTATTTTAGAACTATTTTATCAATGTAATTTATTTTTTCATCGTTTGGATCGCATTAAATTTTACCTGTATGAAAAAGCATAATAGTATGTTCTTGACTAGTTAAACTATTCAAGTAAAGACTATGATAGTGTGACGTGTGTTCAAAAACACACTGCCATTAGACTAACTCATATTTTTATAAATAAATAATTGAGTGTTGAGTTACATAAACAATAATTGCCAAAAATTCTTTTTACAACTAAACTTGTCCTTCGTACATTTGTTTTTAATCGTAATATTTTTATTAGAACGTCCCAATAGGCCTCAGGGCCAAATTAACCACAGGCGCAGTTTTACAGAGCAGCGGACTTTTTACTCAGACATTCTTAGACTAAAAGAGGAAACTTTGAAACTCTTTCGTCCTATCGCATCTCTGTATTATTTTTTTATTAGGTTTTCTCTTACGCTCATTGTGGAAGTTAGTCTTTGTTTTCAGTCTGTAAAGGTTTTATTTAAACTTAAATTTATTATTTAATAGATTTAAACGAGTTGCAATAAAGTTGCTATGGCTGTTAGTTAATAATTAATTTAAGCCTTAATAAAGTCAATCTATATTTTTGAATTGGTTTTAAAGAAATAAAATCTATTTAACACAGTCCACCTCTGGACCCAGGCCGTGTAGCGTATTACACAACATGTTATAGGATTTTTAAATTCCCAAAAAAAAATCACCGACATTTTATTCCGAAAAAAACACGCACTCGAAAAACCATCAAAAATCACATACCGTTCTCGCAACGAACGCACGCAAATTTAAATAGAAGATCTAACGAACGTGTCAGAGTAATTAGTTGGGGATCAAAAGTACACGACAGATTTAATTGCGGCCTTCCTGTCTCCAGCTATTCATATTGTGATGTCATTTGAATTTCAACCCCGGGGATGAGTCGTGTGAGGGGTTGAATACATCCTGGGTTGAGTTATATATAGGATGCGCTGATACGTGTTGAGGAAAACTTGGGTTCTATTTTTAGTAGAAATACACGATTTTATTTAGATATAAATTTTTGGGACGGATAGGGTGTCAATTAAAATTAAAATGTAGAGCGAATCAATTTTGTTTATTTTCGATAATTAACTTTATTTCTGAATGGATTATTCGTTTTTAAATACATTGTTTTAGCTTATTTCATAATTGTGACATTGAATTTAAGTCAAGGCTTTGAGCTGGCCCTTCTTAGGACTAGGTACATCAGCAGTAGACGATCGTTTCATTTCTACGGAGTTTTCACCAGAAGTTCAAGTCTGATAAAGACTACATAAAGAACACCAGGGAACTACAAATAGTAACAAAAGTTATAGTTTCTTAATGTAGAAGAAGGAAACTTGCTGAAAAGAACCTTCTTTTTAGTAAGTTCCAATCCCCGTGGAAATCCTCATAGAATATCCACCGTCGGGGGCTCAACGGGGGGAGGGAGACGTGTCGGACTCTTACCGGCGTCCTCATCTGCCTGTTTTCTTGGGCATGGGATACGCTGTCGCCTTCACCGCGCCTCCAGCAGGCCGCTGAAGAGAACCTAGACTCCAAAAAATACTGCAAAAGGCCCAAAGTTTACGGTAGCTCACTGTCAAACACGATTCGTCTTTACATGAGAGCGTAGGTGTTAGACGTTAGAGCAGTAGGGTTTTTACTCTTCATTAGGGGTAATTACCTCGTTGTGGTACTCAGAATATTTTTTCCACGGCTACGGTACTGCAATTTTTTGGTGTCAATTATCTGCGTATAGACATACCATGTCTCACCCATGAAAAGTAAATAACCCTACTGTTCTAACGTCTAATACGCATGCTCTTTTAAAACATATGTCAATAAAAAACAATAATATTTTTGTTAATTAAATTATATTATGTTCAAAAAATGTTCGACAGCAAACAAGCACTGCACATTGATGTCAGAAATCAACTAAATGGAATCTAAATCCCGTAATGCAAATTAAATGATTCACGATTAGCATTCGAAATCGACTAATATACTACTTAAAACAATTATAATTATCAAACATCATTAACTAATTCCGTGTAGAGTCGAACGTTATCCAATTACGCAGTATACAGCCTGTATATAATGTTCGTGTATTGTGCTGAACATAAGATTAGAGTAATAACCTGTAATGTTATGTATCAGAGTAATTAGTACGAATTATATTATAGACTTTGTGTTGAAAGAAACAGGTTATTCGTCAAAATATCTTTTGAAGATGTCGTTTTGATAGAGTTGTTGGTAGTAATAAGTTCTGACCGATTTCGGCAATTGTGGCTAGCGTGACTATGACCTTAGACAGCTTCGCGGGTCATGTTATAGTGCACAAGGGTGCGCGTAAACACAGGTGCACTCTCTGTTCCCGCACGTTCATAGCCCGATGGGACGGCAATCTGACACGACCGGAGAAAGGTAAGGCGCAGGACCAACATTCTGACGTATCTTCTGTGACACGGAAGCTGTGATATTTATTTTTAATACACACACAACATTTGACAAGTCAGTACGCACCTGGGGATCGAACTCAAGACCTTTGACTTGGCAGTCCATTACCTAATCTATCTCTGGTCGAAGCTGACTGGTGTCTAGTAACACTAGCCGTGACCGAAATCGGTCTGGACATTATTATTATTCTAATAGCTCCTTGTTAATATCGCAACTATCAAAACAAATAGGATTCGCTAAGAGGTCTTAGTTACCACAACAATAGCACTTTCTTGTGAAGTCTTAAAGTGGAAAAAACAGCGTTTTTGCAGCAAACAAATGTACTACAGAACATTTGCTAAGCCGTAAACGCTACCCGGAAATGTTTGATGCAACAGATCTAGGATTAGGCCACGGAACCAGCAGTAGCTTGAGCTGAGCGGGTTTAAGTCAGGTGGCAGGTAATTTAAATTAAGATTTAATCTGTTTTCACTTATAAAAATAAATGAATATAATATGTATGTGAGAAACGTATGGGATCATTTATATTTTCTTAACAACAATTATAGTGTTCAATTAAAATGATAGTAAGATAGTTTTTGTGTGAAGGTTAAGAAAAAAAAAATTTGTCCTCGGTGATTCAGCATTTTATTTTATATCAAGTGATAAAGATATTTTAGACGTCGCAAACGATTAAAAAACTACGTTTTTAATGTAATATTTTTACAAAAGTATAAAAAACATACCCCAATAGAAAATGTAAACATATTTTATTAACAAAACAAGCTAAGATCAAAACCCTCAAACACAAATCCAACAGGAGCCTAATACCTAAACGCCTAGTTTTACAGGACAAGGCTTGTAACAAACAACCTATTTTCTATAATCCGCGTACCTAAGGGCCTGGCCTTAAGATATGGCCGCCTTTACCACAAAGACGATAAAAGCGTGCAAGCTGACTGTGCGATGGCATTGTGTGTTTGGCCCAAAGCATGAACGGTACCTACTCGGTACTTCAGTACTTCGAACGGGAAACAACTGTAATGTTCTTCTATCTGATGTTTAAAGGTTTAAATGGTCTTTGGAAAAAGGTTTTGTAGAGGAGGTGTGTTGTTTGCTTTGTGTATACCGTTTTGTTAAGGCTTAGTTTTTGGGAAGGTAAGAATCAGTCAATATATTTTTTTATACTGCTGAAATCTAGTCAAAAACGTTATTCAAAATTATTATAGTTATTATTGTATACGAATGAAAATTAAACCATTACAACAAGCAATAATAAAAACTCACATTTTCAGCATTGAAATGCAACGTGGGATTATGTTGATTCCCTACTCAATACATAGAAATTATACTTTAAACCAAAACTATCCATGACTTTATAAAACAAAAACACCAACACCAGCAATTTACAAGACTTATTAACACCATCACGAACGAAACCGGTCACAAAAAAGGCGCTACAGCAACACCAACGAAAATCAATCAACGCCGAAAAGCTTTAAGAATGCAAATACATCTCACACAAAGCAGTCACAAATCGCCGATCGCCACTGAATGCAGCGCGTGTGATTTGGGCTAAAGTAAAATAAATCCGGGCCACTTGGTATTCAAAGTGTGTAAGAGACCCAAGAGCTACGCAATATAGTGGCAACATTGATCAATTTGTTGATGTTTGCCTGTCACATGCTGGATATGTCTTTGCTTTAAAGAGGGTAGGCTTGACCAGGTAGGCAGGATTTTTAGGACTGGCAAGAAATTTCGCTCTCAGAAAATGGGTCAAGATATTTTAGCTCAGTTCGTATGGATTTTGTATGAGGGTGTGTTTACAGGAAAAAATATTATTATTACAATTTTTAAGTACAAGTTAAGTAATAAATTTTAATATTAAACTATATTTTAGAAACAAGAACGCTTAACTGTTATAAAAATACTGCTATAAACTGCCAGTCAAGTCAGCAATGCGAAATTAAAAAAAAAAGCTCCTTTATAATTTACCCTATTTTTAGTGCCATATTAACTTTCTAGCCATAAATCCTTACTGAGAAAAATACCCAGTTCATGACCATTCATCATTTGTTTGGACTACTGAGACGTCGAAACTATTATCTAAATTATGGCTTTCGACAGTAAAACCTGTGTGCCACTTCTTAAAATTATATCATCACAGCTGTGGAAGCGAGATGTAGATACAACTTGTAGAGTGAATCTATCTGCGATAATAATACTCTAAGGGATGGTAGACGGCCTATTACGGATTCCTTCGTAATATCTGTATTTATTTATAAGTCAAGCCATGTGTGACCAAGCACAAGTTTGAATTATTAGTATTGACAGCATCAACCTGCAAATACATAGTAAACTATTGTCATCAAACTGAAATTATTTATTATCAGAAATTACTTCCATGAGACATTATTTAACTTATGATATTTTCACATATTTCTTTTATACAATGCGTTATTAAAAATCCAGTATTTCTTTTATGCGGATCTAGAGAAATATATAGTCAGTTCTCAAAAAGTAAAATGGACTTTTAGTACAAAACTGTCATCAGCTGACTTATGAAAATACGATTTTTGAGAATTGTTAAATTTCCCTGAAGAGAGTTGTGTATTTCTTATTCAGAAGTGGGTTTGATATTAAAACTGGACTTCGGCGAAACAGGTTGTGTTTGAAATAACAAAAGCGATACACGTGTTTCTATTTATATGAAATAGTGAATGAAAGAAATAAAACCTACCACGCTATTATGGTGTAAATAGTACCTACACTATTTTCTAAAAGGAAAATCTTAGAAAATACTAATAACATAATCTCTTCTAAACATAAAGGTGATGACATACCCGCTCTTAGTTTGCCAACTGACATAGATTTTAGTACATAGAACGCTCGACTGAACAGAATCCTTTTAAAGCAAACTCAATGGAGGATTTAGTAAAAAGAGGCGATAAACTGCCGCTAATATATTTGTATAGGTCTGTTTACGTCGCCCGAGGTACAAGTTCGGAGTTTCCTTCACTAAAGCACTGAAGACTGGAAGCCGGCCTGTCTACACTAACTGCCGGGCGCTTACTTACGAAATACCTTGGAAATACGAAATTAAATGTTGATTATTTCTGCTATTTCATATTTATAGTAAAATTTACCTTATATTATTCATTACATAATAATAACACGTAGCCAGCGTTATTTATGAGTAACTTAATTTTCTCACTTCTCCACACTAGAATAAACAAACTCCTATTCACAAGACACAATACATTAACATGAGCTGCAAGCAAAAAATATCACAATACTCATAAAAAGGTTTTAATTAGAACTACCCTCCTTCGTTGCAGCCCCGTATAACCTATACGAATTCAGAGCGCTTTAGAATTTGGGTAGCGTCGTTTGAGATACCTGCATCCGGCCTCGGTCGGTTTATCTCAGTGTTTTAACACCTGACTCCGGATGGGACGGCGACCAAGCCGGGCCTTTACCTAGTGAAACTAGAGGAAACTTTAACAGCGTACTTGTTTGTATTTATTTTGCGTGCTCTAGATAAGGCAAGGTTTAACATTAAGGTATGGCCGGATAGCCTCGGATGTAAAGATTATAACATTTGTAACGTTCATTTGTTTTTCGTTATTCAAGTTGAAAGAACTCTTAGGTTGGATGAAAGTCGAAAGGAGTCTTGTTGCTTCTATGATATTTAATATTCTTGAAGGGTTTCTATTTGAGTGTAAGGTGTATATAAACCTAATAACATTCCGAATATTCCGATTTCAATGATGGAGTGTATTAAAAAGTATTTGATATGGTATGTATTCATCGTCGCAGATTTTAATACTATTATGAAGCTATTTTTGCTTTGAGAGTTGAAATTGAAAAATTTATTGTTGGGCTTTTTGATATGCTTAATATATTAAATTAAAAATAAATTTGGTCTTCATCAAATTAATTTAAGCTGGTGACTGATAACTTTGAATTGTTTTTTGTTGTACAAATATCAAAAGGTGCAATGGTACACAAAACAATAACTATGTATCAAACTGATTTTGAAAAATTGCAAAGCTTGTAGATCGATTCATAGATTACTAGATAGTATATAAAAAAAAAATGTCCAAAATGCGTTAAAAGACGTAAATTAATTACAAAAAGTCGCTCCCCCCGCAACTGTCCTTCCCTACGAATATTTAGATTTTTAAAACTGCACAACTGGTTTTGATACGGTTTTAAATTTATAATACGTGCAACTGGGGCGGGTCGCCTCAGTTTTACGTAATTAGTTAAAAGAAGACAGCTGAGTTCAAAACTCAATAGTTCGCTAATTGGAATTAATAATAATACCTTTCAATATATATTTTGAGGTCTATGTTTGTATCGTAGGGAATCGATAACCACAACTTCACAACCTTTTCCTGTCATCATAATTTCGCACAATACGAGTAATACCGAGTCTCCCATCCAGTTATTTAATATAACAAAGTAAATAAACAATGCGACAGTCATCGGGGCGTATCGAGACAAGAGGTACTGAATCTTTACCACTACATCTAAAGGTAATATTATTAAAGTTGTGTGAGAGAGACACCGCTCTACATTGCTCTACCCTGTATAGCATGCTGTTTCGCTTCCACAACTGAGGTAGTACTACTTTATGTGATAGTGGTAAGGTCCCAGAGGTCTGCGGTCTCATCGTCTAAAAGGTTTCGCCGATACGATAGCAATGGCCGGTGGATCGACGAAATCTTCAATTGTTTAGTGTTTGTTGCCTTTTTCTGTCGTGTAGGGTTATTGACACGACGTTTTAGAAGTAATTACTTTTTGTTCGTTTGACTGCGACTTGTGTTATATGACTTCGTGTTTCATTATTATAATCCTTAGATCATAATGATGATTCATGAACTTTAAAAAAACTTGTCAAATTTAAAAAAGGTTTATAGTTTTCTAATATTATTTGTGTTTAAGGGAGAATAGTAACTCAAGCCGCACTTTAAGCTAATTAGTTGGATTATTTTAGGTGAAACTTTCCCGTTTCTTACAGCAATGGCAATGGATCACTTAAAACGTATTGTAGCAAATGATTATTTATTTATTTTTTGCTTATATGTAATTAAATCACCCAACATTGTCATATTCCCACCTAATATGTACAAAATTCCTTACACAATCTCTTCAATCAAACCTTACAAAACTATAAAAGTAAAAACGATTGTTTTAAAGCGGTTAACTCGCGCTCTCCTTTTTTCATCGTGTTCGAACGAGAATGGATCGAATTCAATCCTCCCTGACCGTTGAAAAACAGCTCGTTGCGGTCCCTGGATATGTGGCCGACAAACCCCGATTTCAGGTTAAACAAGTTTTACCTAAACTCGACTAGTTAGACAAGAACGGATTATCCCTTCCTCGGTCCCATGAATTAAACAATTATGGCAAGTTTATTGTTTAACTATTGTATCTGTTTTACATCTAATTTGATTACACGGTGGGTAGTGGTATTTACATACCATTGTACCTTAATCTGACTGGCCTGTTGGTTTAGTGGTTAGCCTGACTGCTATACTAGAGGTCGTGGGTTCGATTCCCACCCAGGACAAAGTTTCTGTGATAAGCACGATCATTTGTTCTGTGTAAGTTAAGAAAGAGATTTGCCTCTCTACACTGGTTAGTGCGCTTGTGCGATTCGACCGCCTTAATATTAATTTTAAATTAAATAACCAAAAAGTTTTATTTTTACTTTCAAAACTAAATTCATTTTTTTCTATTATTTCCATTCGTAAAGTTTATAAACAGACAATCGGGCTTCGTGTGAGTGCTCTGACAATCAGACCTTTTCATAATAATGTCCTTTTGTATAAACTTTCAAATACATTTACGGAAACTTTTCCGTTCATATGAATTAAGTTAAGCTGTCTTTATAAGGTTGCTATGGCGATATTGGGATTAAAAACCTGAATAGAAGTTGCTGTTGGGCGTTGGTGGATCTTTTAGAAATATTATTTTCAATTGGATTTTATGGACTTCTGCCTTTTATTGTATTATGGACATGGACACATGTTGATGTGTCTATTTTTAGAGTTTCTGAGTATCAAAAAATAGTTTTTGATACTCAGAAACTAATAAATCGTCAATAATAGTATTGACGTGTTTATTTTACGCTAGTTTTACCTCGTAGTTCATTTAAAAGAGTTTTATGCATGTCTGTTTTTAGAAGTTGTAAGTATTAACTAGTTATGCCCTGTGGTTTACTCACACGAGATATTTTTCAGCACATGTCCTTCCATTACTTACCATTAAACCATAAAACATTTAAAAATATATTTTTATCCGAATAATTCGTTTATTAAATGATCGCATTCTAAAATATTATTAAATCGATTACATTTAGTATAAATCAAGAAGAAAATGTTTAAAAAAACGCACACTTATTTTACAAGTAAATTAATTTCGTGCTAGTTTCATACTAAACATCGAAAGCGCAAGTTGGTAACAACATTTAGTGGGCATCCAAGTTATCCAGTAAAGGAATAAGTTAATTTTATAAGAGCTCGTCAAGAGAATACCAAAGCAGTCTCGGAGAGTGTTGACGCTGTGGAACTACGCCATTTCTGTATTCTTTCAGTTACATTTTGCAGTTTGATTTTATGTAACTAGGCGATTGTCTGGCGTGGAAAATTGTCAGTACGGTGACAGACAATATTTATAACATTATTTCAGAATGAGCGTGACTGAAACTCAAGTATTCGTCATAGGTAAGGTGTAAGTAAATCTAGCTACAAAGCTACAAGAATATCGCAATAGTAAGTATCCCTGTACGTGCTGATATTAAGCCCCTGAAACTTATGTGACATATTGAAGCCAAATTTAATTTCCACACAGTTAAACAATTTCAGTTATTAGTTATTGTTACACAAGTTACTTAAGCAGGCTAACTATTAGCTTACGATAAGAGCCGTGACAATATTTGTCGTAGTCAAAAAGGGAAAAAAAGTTTAAGTACTTACCTACAATGCAAGAATGTAAAACCAATAACAACCTTACAATATAAACACAACAATACCTATAAACGTAAGGTAATACATTAGCATAATTTGGCATCATGTGTCGCACAACCCACGCGATCCGGATAATTAAAACAAAGAGCCATTGAGCGGCTCACTTAACGACACAATCATTCAGTTAACGGCCCGCTAATTTGCGGGATAACCAACATTATAATTGTCTTACGAGCTGTTAGGCTTAATGGCTAATTCATTACCGCCTTTGTTCGAGTATTGCTGATTAACTGATCTCTTTTTATGGTCTGTTTTGAGGTTTCGTTGTAATAAGAATTGGTAGCTTTAAGTCATTTTAAGAGTTTATGTACAGCGTGCTGTAATTTTGCCTCTATCGGGTAACGATGTTATGTCGAGATTGAACGAGCATTAGTACCTCGTTATCAATGCTATTGTCCACGACTGTTTAGTTGACCAAAGGATGAATACCAAGCCACAGACATATGGCTTTGTTTAAAGAAGTTAAGCATTTTAGAAACTGGTAGGGATATTAATTAAGTAATAAGAAAAGCAAAAGCAATATGGAGAAATAACATTTTTGACAAAGATAGCGCTGTTGCTCTCTTCGTGCAACTAACAGAATATACCTGCAGGCGTAAAACAATGATCATATTGAATGATGTAAAAAAGTTCAACAAATCAAAACCTCCAATTCTTTTATATCTTTTTCTTATGGTACGTATAATGAGATCAAAGAAACAGAACTACTATCTACAGACTACAGAAGACTAAACCCTTATCCACTAGCCGTGGTTCATAGCCAACAATCAAACGAGTAAAACTAACCAATTAGCAACAGTCACTTGTTAGAGAAACCTTATTTATCCGCTTCACTGATCTGAACATTTCAAACTGTTGCGTGAGAAAATAGAACGCCGCAGATATGGAGTTATGACGGATGAATATACTAAGCTTTTAACTATTGCACTAGGTTTAGAAGTATGTAAAGATATTAAAAATACTCATTGTATTTTTAGGACCCGTAGACTGGATGATGTAATTACTTTCTTACCCTAAATCAACCGTAACTGTACTGTACGTAAGGTCGAGTTTTAAAAATGTTAACCAGTTTTTATACTTGATTCTTTAACGCAATGATGTGTAGTATCGTCTATAATGACTTATAACTTATAAATCAAACATCTTAACCGATGCTGTGGGATGTTTGAAAGAGTTACCGCGACCCGTGCACTTAAAGGGCTCCAGGAAAAACATAGTGGGTTTTAGGCCGTAAAAGTCTGCATCACTCTTTGAATTCATACGGAAAAAAAAGTTCGTAAACAATTTGCGACATTGTCAAAACGTTTAAAATCTACAACAAAATTCGTTTAAAATAATTTAATAGCGATAAACATTGTCGAGTATAAATCACACATCTTTTCAAGACACTCAGTCACTTCGATCCTTTACTAAAATCATTAACAGATTCCCTTCTCATGTGGCGTACTGCACTCCGCAAGAAGTTCCTTATTAAACTCACAAAGATTCGCAACTAACTCGCTAACTTACCCTTAACATTCTCATCGGGTATTTTGATGCACTGAATTGTTTTAAAGCGTGCATACAGTAATTAAAAATTGCGGTTTAGAATTAAGTTTATATTGTTTGGAAATGAGGTGAATTAAGCTAGTTGGTTCATTGTTATTTGTTGTAAAGGATCTTATGTAAAATTATAGACTAGTTATATATACAAAAGTTGTTTTATCACAATATCGGATGAAACTCATAGCAATACAACTATTTTAACAGCTCATTCAGATTGACTTTTTTCTCTTTGATTTTAAATAACCGCTTCAAGATTATTCATGTCTTGTAAAAGAAAATACCTTTGACAACGATTCGTATTATGGACAAAAATCTTTAAACATTAAAGTACAAGTATACAAACTCCGGAAACTTTATTACTTTACTAAAACAATATCCAACATGTATTCAAGAAATAGGTCGTTATTAAACTAAAAAGGGTCTGTTTGTGAGCTGCGGTCAAGCCAATCTACTTGAACGCCTGCGGTCATTCCTCGCGTACAAATAAACCGTTTAATATAGAGCCAATATAATGTGTACTACAGGTGGCGCGATGTATTAGATTTATACCTATATTATAAGGAGCTTGTGTTGTCTGTTGAACGTTTGGTTTAAGCGTTTAATTTGTAAGTTTTTGTGATAAATTGTTCATTTATTGAGGAAGGTCAAGGCTAGGTAAAATCACTCTAAAAATGAAGGAAATGCAGTTAAGGCTGCAGTTAACAAAGTCAGTAAGCTTGAAATACGACAGTCTGTATTCGTTCAATGGATGCACAAAAGACACCTATAGAAAAAGAACGCACATTTATCATGACTCCTACTCATTTACGTGTTCACAATCCCAGATATCATTTCGGTATTCATGTTTCATTTGACATTTTCTTTTACAGGTCAAATTGGTATTAATTTGAATGTCAGTGTCAGAAATCAGAATCCCAACGTTTATTCAAACCAGATCTTATCTTGGCCATGAAATTCTGCTAAAACCTTTAGCTTTTAATCTGAATACATGACATCGGAAAACTATTGTACATCCCATATACCGATGAAGTTACAAAAAATAATGGAAGCTTCTTGAAATTGTGTGGTCGACAGTCGTGGCCACAGCGATGGCCGCGGGCTAGCCGCAGTATTGTGGCACAGCTACTACGGAATATAGGACATAATATGAAACGATGATACCGCCTCGAGACAATTTCTAATACTTGATAGATATAATAGCTTCTACATTTTGACGGTCTAGAGTTTGGTTGAGGGCTTAGAGACATTAAAATTCATTATATTACTTCCGTGGTAATTTTTTTTGTAGATTTTAAAATTCTAAATTATTTTGTAAAATCAAGGAACAAAATAGTAAATCAAATTCTGTACATGAACTCACCTGTTGACTGAAGCGTAAGGTGTTTACAGCATGCAGGATGTATGATGTGCAAATGTTTTATGCAAAGGATCATGTCAAGATATTAGATCATACCACATATCCGTTCTGTGATATCAACCACTAAATAAGAGAATAGTACAAAAAACAATTGCGACCATGATTTTAAAAACTTAATACTAATTATAATCGTACATAGAATATCTACACATAATAAAAGTCATGTACATAAATTACAGTCTTAAATAAAACGACATCAGCATTCAAAACAACTGACAATCTACAACAATAAAAAGGAAAACAAAATCTTGAACATAAACGCTACTACACTCTGAAATACTTTTAAACCCCTTTGACATGCCGACGAAGCAAGTAAAGTACTGTGCGTAACAACGAGGCTAGCCTTCCCTTTATATATTTTAAGTGTTTAACCTAACAATATACTCGAAAAACATTATCACTATACGTTCCCCACATGCTCCTCACCTTGTAATATTAATATTGAGTAAAATACCGTAAGGCATTATCGTAAAATAGTCGCTAAAATTAATGACGTAAGGTTGAAATTCGCGTAATGGTTTTGATGTATGGTACAAGTTGTAAGCGATTTAGAAAGGGGAAGTTTGGTTTAGATTATTGACTTATTAAAAAAGAAGCTCCTTTGTAAGTTTGCTGCGGATATTTCGCATGGTCTTCGATAAAAAGGAAAGGTGACGCAGTCCAATGCCATTAATCGATAAGAGTTCAGCTTAATCTATTATTAAGACGAAGGAAATCTGTTGGGATTTATGCAACCGTAAATGGGATGGGATTTTGTGTCCAGTATTTTGAAAAAAAAGTTCGAGTCCTTTATGTAAGTAATAAAGAACTATAATGTTACTCTCACTAAAATGTATCCAGCAAAACTAATTTTTAATTTGTCATCACTAATGCCCATTATTTGTTATTAAAACACAATCGTGTGACATTTATTTTCTACTAACGACCATAAAACCGCGTAAACACAAGGCTAGGTTGTGTTAAATTGAAATACAATAATTAAATATATTGTTAAGTTAATATTATGCTTAATCTGTTGACAAACATTTTTGTCCAAAATTCGAATTTATGTTAGTTTGACTATTACCCGATGTATAATTATATTTTTTTTTACGCAAAACCGAAACTTTATATTTAAATCGATGAATATACTTTTCTTTGAGTTTTGAGCGAAGAATTTTTTATTCAAATTTCACAATTAAGGGTCAATTAAGAACATCACAACTAATAAGCCCAAACTCTTAGCACTTCTCGAGTGTTCTAGCCTTAGGAAAATGGCGCAACAGTCTCCCCAGCATAGAAAATTCGAAATCGGACAGTGAATTAAAGAACACACTAATTACAAACCTATTTCTCAAAGAGTACTATAATAATTCCTATGGATATGAAGCTAGTCTCCAAATTTTCACTCGCTTACAAATTTTCTCACTGTTCATCATTTGTTCATCATCAACTTTATTATATTTTGTTCATTTGTTCCAAATCTAAACATGTATTTCCAAAACCGTCTCTCTCCTATCACTTAAAGCACACCACCCAGGAACTAGTCTGAGGTACACGGCAGCGGTGTGCAGTTTCCTCTGGCGCCGCCTAGCGTGCGGTGCGGTAATACAACAGGTAATGCACGGTGTATGTAAGGAACGCCAGCAGACACAACTTATGCATTATATGCGGATGAGAATCGATTATGTGGTACTAATTTGTGGATAGCAGTTTATGCTATGTTAAATGTAGGTATGCTAATTTGTATGAAACTTGTAGCGTAATGGACTTTCTTTTCGTGTCGATTGCAATCTAAATTGTGTCGAATATCTGATATGAGAACGATATGACTCTTAATGGGCCTTAATTTAAGGCTTTTATGACCTATAGCCACTAAGGAGTTTTGAAAAAAAAAACGAACGCATTGAACGGTCAAAAGTCAAGTTAATAGCTCTTTAGCTAACAAGGATCTTTGGTCACGTGGATGACATAAGCATGAGGTGTTAGGCACATTCGCTACTAAAATCAACCCAACTGGCTGTCCAAAGCCATGGTTAATTAATCATAACTTTAGTTCCGATTTCGACCACGTACCAAATAATCCTTATAGCTCTATATCATTGATATGAATGACGTTTCAACTTCGTGATACCTAATTGTAATTTCTTCTTACACATAATTTAGTAAACCGTTGAAAAGTTGACAGCCTTTGACGTGCTATAAGTATGGACCACGTTTACAACATGTAGCAATTTTATATTTAGATATTACTCTATCGTCTAGGTATACTGAAGATAGCCAATGTAATAAGAAGTTAGTCTTAAAATCTATGAAATTGTTCTGTCTGAATGAAGACTCTACCAAAAAAAAAACCTAAAACAAAAAATAAGTTATCAAGCACCTACTTTGTGAGTTAATTGCAGCGAAGGATAAACGAACTATCTGACACCTAATTTCACTCCTTTATTAAGTAAGAAAAGAACAAGAAGTGCAATGAAAAAGATTCTACTCTAAGTAGAGACTTAGCGAAGGGCCGGCTAATTAGTTTCTCTGTGACGTAAATCCGAATCACTGTCGGGAATAAGGCGCCCGTTAAACAATATGTTTGTTGTAGGTAGGTATTTGTTTTTTGTGTTACTGGCGTCTAATATTGGTTATTTCGTTCATTTAGTAGATTGTGTTTTTTGTCGTTATTTGTTGTGGGTATGTAGTAGTAGCAGTAGTAGGTTAGAAAAGTTTTACAGGATTTTCATAGGCGAATTTGAAAACGACAATTTTAAATAAATAGATAGATAGATAGAATATTCTTCATCGCACACCATATAAAGACAGATTTGACAATTTTACTGTTTTTGTTTGGCTTTTACTAAGTCCTAACGATGATTTATTTTTAGAAGAATACTGCAAAAAATCTTAACTGAATTCACAGATAAACTACTCTACCAATTTTGAGAAGACCCTTTACTTTTGTTATTTTTATTTGCGTGTAATAAGAGGATTTTTCTTACTCTACATTTGTCTGCAGAAAAAATATACGTGTAATTGCAATTACACCTATAAAAACTATTTTTCATTCCAATGTTAATTCATCCTATCCACGTTAGATTACCGAATACACGTGCCATTCAGATTTATCTCATATTTGCTATCCATTGCGATATTCAATAACTCCACTAGTTATTTACTACTCTCAAAATTAATTAATTATATTTTCATCCGCCATTGTATTATAGCAACAGTTAATTTTGTAGAATTGTTTATCTGATTTGGTTTCATATTGGTTTTCGGTTACGGTCAGTATAAGCGCCTCTATCGGCGGTTTGCGGTACTACTAACTAACTTGATACTAACAGCCATATTAAAGAACGACATGCTGTTTTTGTCATTATCTAATGCAATGTAGACTATGACGTAGAGACTAAAACATATTTTGGATTCCATCAGCAAAGAGTCGTTCTTGCAAAATATTGTGTCATATTTCGATTTTAGGTAGTCGCTCTCTGTTTTTCAAAACAAGAATGTGTTCAATTTTATAAAAAAAATGTTGTCATCGCAATGCGGTCAGCGGCGGTTTTTTTTTCACTTAGCCTTTCTTTTGCATCAATTAAAAGTGTTCAAAGATGTTACACCTCTATCGTAATACATCATAAGAGACTCTATGCATGTCTAAGTATATGAACTTACAACCACCATAAGTTTACGTTCCAAACAATTTGCGAAAGCCGACTTAACAGAATGTTATAGTACGTACACGATATGGCAACGAGCCCTCGATATCTTCTTGTACCCCACATAAGTTCCGCAATCTTGTTAGCTAACTACACAAAAGCATATACCTATAGCACCTACGTAACTATCTATGTAAGTATAATTACTCGTATATTCTATTTAGGTTATATAACAACTGGCTGAGTACTGGTTTAACAAAAGTATGAAATATATTTTTCACTGCCACTACTGAACATACTAAGACGAAGATTTTCAAATATTTATGGTAAAAATTTACAAAGTATTATAAAAAAAAGTACAATAATTATTTTAAAGAATCAGCTCTTTAATTTTCATCTAAATTGATCGACCACAGGAACTTAAAAAAGAATAAAAGATTTTTTTTTTCTTTCGATGAAATAAGAACAAGTACTTACATAATTATGATTACTAACTGAATGGAGATACCATGATGAGACATTACTTATGTTACCAAAAAATACAAATTCAAACCGTTGTTTTTTTTTCATATCATTGTGCATGACTTTAAAATACGTACTTACAACAGATACGAACCTCTTTACTTAACTTTCTCTTGTCTAGTTTGTTTTCTCTGACGCTACAAATAGTATACTTTACATTCGATTTCCCTAGGCAAGCATAATTTAACCCTGGCATTGTCTAGAGAGAAATTAAATACGATATTGCAAATATATACCTGTGTTGCTTACCAGTGACCTTGCCCTTTGACCTCTGAGGTACATTGGCACAAGGGTGAAGACTGCAAAGGTCCAGCCAACTAAAACGAGACAAATAAACACAATTTTTGTTTTAATTGTTTTTTTTTTATTTTTCACAAACTTCGATACAATTTCCCCTGAATCTGAAATATTGGCAAAGCTTGGCTGCAAAGAGTGTTGTTTGCGAGATGACGTCGTATCGAAACGTGTGGAAGAAGACATGTTGCGCCGACCCCAAATAATAATTGGGGTAAGGGCAGGAGAATGATGATGATGAGTCATAATTATCAAATATTACTTGCTTTTAAAGCTACCGCTTCTAGCTACAACACCGCACTAACAATAGACATAAAAATGAATGACAATTCATAAGAACTGCGGCACTCTCGTACAACTCCGTCCTTCAAGTTAAAGGTGTTCGGCGGTAACACGGTAAAGCTTTCAAACCATCGGTCATGTGAGCCCTTCCGATGAAAAGTAGCCACTTAACTCGTCAAACGCCAATCCACGCCGATCGACCCGAGGGGACCGGCACGCCTCACTGCACAATGCCAAAGAATCGAATCATATTTGAACAGATATGATACAAGCCTTTCAGATAAGCAGAGCTGATACAGCGACAGCCTATATGAAGAGAATAGGCCGAGAATAGGCTTTGATCCGCAGGTTTCCTAGAACTTTACAAAACAGTTACAAAATTTGCGTTAGTTAACTGACTAAGTCGAATTTCGTTATCGCATCATCAAAAGAAACAAAAAATTAAACTAATGCGAAAAATAATTGAATTACAATAAATTGTTTCTCGAAATTCATAAAAACACTCACGTTTATCAAATTTTTAGGTGACTTAACATCCCACTTAGATATTAATTGAATATTTCGTAGAAAAGCTTTTATTAAAATACCTTTGAATTACTGCCACGCCGCAAAATATCTGTAACATTTGATTCGGGGAATTGTACACAAAATAGTTAATTGGTAGCCGACTACCAACATTAGTAAAAGGTATTTGTATTTGTGAAAGCGAATGCAGAGAGTCGCCGTCGCCCCGCGCACCATCACTGTGCATTCTTGACGAGACGGTAGTGTGCCATCCGTTCCTTGCAACAACTTACTCATTACTAACCAAATTATATTTTCTGTGATAAAGAAACAAAGATGTACGCTTTTATGGGGTATGCTTTTCCAATCAACCTGCTAGTTTTATTAAAAAGACTCTTATATTTTACGAGTAGTTTGATGCGATTAAACTAACTGATATAATGTCAATTAGAAACACTCATACTTAAATCCAAAAAGTCGTCAAAACATCAAAAGCTAATTTGAAATTATGAACAAATGTAAATTCCTTTGGTAAAACCAGTGTCATATCTTTAACACTTATTCTTTGCCTGAAACATACCTCGTAATATCATAAGATATTAGTAAGAATAAGTCGCGATCCAGACCAACGAACCCGCTTACTTAGAGACGAAGTTTAATTGACCAGAAATCATTGCTTTTAACGCCTCCGTACCATAAATAGAACATTTTAATTGACAAACACCTCAATCCCCAAAAAATAAAACGATTCTTCGAAAAAGAGCTTGAAAAATCCGTATTAAGTTTATTTCGTCACGTTTTTTTCTCGAAAATAGAATATCTTTTCAGGTCGTGTCGAACAAGACCTTATGAAATGAAGGTGATAATTCAAAGAAAGACGCGTAATAATGTTGTAAGGGTGTTTGAACTAATATTACTTTGTGCGAGCACCGTTCACTGTTTCTTTGACATCCGAGATGTGACGTCAGATGTGATGACGCGGCTGCCTGACGAGTTCTCCGTGGCTGTGAAGGATATCGCAGAAGGTTTGCCCACGAAGAGTATAACTATCGTGAGGGGTAACTCTACAAATATTGGGTGAGTTTACCTTATTGTCTCTTTTTAACTACGTATCGCGTTTGATAACTGTGTCGCGCTAAGTTCGAAATGAGCATATTTTCTTTCTGTGAGACGAAAACGAACATCAATATCACATCTCAAAACGATTTCGTGCAAAATTAACTGCCCGGTCACGCAGCAAACTACAAACTGCATGGATCTTTTCAATAAATTATCAGGAGCCCTGAATCTTTTCTTTAACTTTAATCCGATTAATCTAAGCAGTTTTTTCATACTTTACCATTTAAAATATCTATCAAACATTTTGCACACCAACTAATGAATAAGATTTTTCCTTTCCATAACTGTGTATACGACAGTTTAACAAACATTTCTGGATTTTAGATCAAACGACATATTTGAGCTGCTGTGTTTGTTAAGCCAACATAACATCCTGACCACTAATTTGGACATTGCGACGAAAGATAACAAACAAAAGGTAAGTTTTAATCCTTCGGGAGTAATCTACGTCCTTTCTCACACCATAGTGACTTGTAATAATTAAGTAACTGTATCTGTCTTTCTATGTGATTCGAAACTCCATCTACCTATTGCTAGTAAAATAGTTGCTTTTTAAATGTTTTATACCGACTTCACAAAGGTGGTTTCTGAACTCGACTGGTTATTTGCTTATTGTTTTTTAACGGGATAATGTTTCAATTGTTATCTTCACTCACCTATTTTTCATTCAAGTGCCGCGTTCGGTAGTATGTCTTAAGGTCAAATAATTACAGTCAACCAATGCAAAACTGGGAGTTATGATGTTTATTTTTAAGTTGTTGCTTAAATAAGTTTTCATTCATAAAAATAATTACAAGACCAAAACCCCAGTACATTATTTCCATAACAATACAAGACTTTTAAATATATGTGCATTTAAATACATACGATATGTCTGGTGGTTACCGCAAGCTCTTAAAGTGCTATCATCACGGGTGTGGAAGCGTAACAGAAGTACACGGTGTAGAGCGGCGTCTTTCTTCAACAATTACTATATTACTTTAAGCTATAGCCATTTACTAACTAAGTTATAAGTAAATTTATTGTTACTAACAAAATTACCGTGCCTATGGACATTGTAATATGAAATAAATGATTTTTATTTTATTTTTATACCGGTTTCTTTTGTTAAAACTTGTCGAGTTTCTTTTGTTACAGTATTACAAGTTACTAAAAAAGGCTTTGGATGTGTCAGCCGTGAGAACAAGCCTGATATTGTGTGAGCCACACGAGTGTGAAAATATTTTGTCTGAGGTAAATAATTAGAATTAAAAATGCGGAGTTTTTGTTTTCACAATAGGTTTTGACAGTTTTTTTTATTGCCCGCCATGTAGTTTAATGAATAATGTTAATTTAATATTATAACATTGACATTGAAACTTGCGCCCTAAGTTCCTTCTGTTAAACCTTAAAGTACTTTATCTTTGTAAATTTTTATAGTTCCGATCAAGGAAAAAATGCGTTTCTTATATTGTTTTATATCTTTCTGACTAAGTCGTTTTTTAAATTTCGTACTCTGTCCTCTTCCCTATTATTAAACTGATTTTAATACAATTTTAACTGGCAGGTAAACGATCAGCTCTACTTAGTAGAAATGCATTGTAAAAATCCAAAAAAGGTAAACCGATTGTTAGGTATAAACGCAGGATCGAAAAGGACAAGCGTAATCACAGACTTAAACTGGATTTAAATTAAAATGAACTCTATAATTTAAATCTAAAAGCATAAAATGCATTAAAACTTTCATTTCGAAAACACATTATCAATTCTAATTAAGCGAACTCGATAATAAAGATACTCGTGATATACTTTTATAGCCGGACTATAAAACTAAGTACTTTCCCGCCAAACCGCGGCCACGGCTATTGCGCTATATATTATAATTATCGGCCAGAATTGAAAATTAATTTCAATATGTACGTAATAATAATACTCGCAGTGTTCATTAAATAAAAATATGGCGATCACTGCAGAACACATCACGTTGTAAAATCGATTTAAAATTAATTTATGCTTAAAATATGGAAAACTATGACGGAATTAATACAAACGATACGTTATTCAATTAATAAATTAATCAGCTGATAATGGACGTTAAAATATCTGCTTCATTTAGATTGAGTTTCATTTACGGAAAGAGACTCCATGAGTTAAAACTACCTAATGGGCCAATGCACTTTTTAATTATTTTACTAGTACTAAAATCTCTAAGTAATGCATCGGAATTTGATCACAAAACTGAATTCTAAATCTGAGTACTAACTACAACATTAAAACAGTATAACTATTCGTTGCATTATGAACATTATTACAATAAAAATAAGGTTACATTTTCAGTTGACGGAGAACAACTTGATTCACAGCATGATCTTATACTTATTCTACTGGTCGTACGGAACAGTGAGCGAAACATTTCTGATGAGTCTGAAGGAAGCTATGAGGGTAGCTGTCATCACCAATCCGAGAGATCGAGTGTAAGTTTGAACACCAAGTATTTTCACGTCATTTTATGTATTAATGTTTAGAATATCTTGTGAAAACTCTAGAAAAATTGTCATTTAAACAGAGGTCTTATTGCCAAAGTATCTAAGCTCTGGATAGACGTAGGACCTACGCCATGCGCGGTGAATGCTAAATCGAACCCCGGCTATAGGCAGATGAGGAGGACGCTCCAGTGGTTTTAGCCGGTAAAAGACCGGCACATCCCCTCATCAACCTACTGACGAGGGGATGTCAGTATGTTGACAGCTCATGAGGATCTCCACTGGGATACAAAAAAAAACAAGACCTGCGCCATATTCGGATATCTTAAAGTAGGAACTGTTGCCATTGCGGAAAAGAGTTAACATATTAACTACGCATAGAAGCGCGGCAACGTTTCGTATCTTCGACAACGACAAAACGCTCCTAAATAAGCGCTTACAAGATTGCTTGGGCAGAATTCTAATGATTGAGTACATTTATTGATTGTGGCTAAAAAAAACAGAAAATATACCTTCAAGAGTCTACGTTGCACCCTGGAAAAATATGAATGTTTTTTCAGTACTGAAAAACATTCATATTTTTCCGCTTACATTACCCACACAAGCTTTTTTCCTCTTATCACGAAGTATCACGTTACGCAATACCCGTTATACACACAAATAATAATGAAGCGCTAATTAATGAATAATGAAATATCTGAACGAGTACTCTCGTGTAATTATGTTACCAATACACAACGGCCATCGCTTGATGA
Organism: Chrysodeixis includens; assembly: GCA_941860345.1. Classification (NCBI taxonomy): domain Eukaryota; kingdom Metazoa; phylum Arthropoda; class Insecta; order Lepidoptera; family Noctuidae; genus Chrysodeixis; species Chrysodeixis includens. Next base: position 10,934,204 of record OW796098.1, on the reverse strand, counting down.
CGTCACAATATGGAACACAATTAACTGAGCCTTTTTGATACACTATTTGTTGTATCTCTCTCAAACAACAAACAACAAGTACTACTTTAGTCCGACAGTATTTGAGATAAACGAAATTAATTTATACTCTACGTTAATTATACCACGATAGGAAATAAGTGGTTTTTAATTAGTAACTAAGCTTAATCTTTAAAATGTTATTCTTCTCCTGGGATCCTTTACTCTAAAGACAGTTGTATGCAAATTGAACGTTACCGACGTCAGTCAGTTGTTAAAAAAAAACAGAAGAACACAGGATTCTCTATAGATAGTAAATGTCACTAAAGGACCACTAATATAGGCTAATATTTCAATAAAGCATATTTATCCTCGCATACTTTAGAACACTCATAATATCATCTTTTAACTCTAGTCAAGTCAACTTATAGACAAAATTTTATCACAATGGCACTACTAACTCAAGTCAGTACCATCACAGTAATTTTCCTACAGATTAACATTTTAAAAGCCGTCTGTTTCGTAGACATTGAATCCTTCGGCCCCTAGAGAGGCAATCCAAATGCATTTTGCTCCGATAAAGTAGTGAATTGCTACTTTAACGCCAATGAGCGCTCAATAGCCCGTTACATTCAATAACGCGCTTCTCTCATTTAGTAATCAACGTCAGTTTCCACGCCATTCTCATTTGACTAATCATTTACTATTACAGAATTTGATGGGAAATTCGTATGGGTTGTTTTGTGTACTATTTAGTTAGGTAAACGGTAGAAATGCAGTTATGTCGCATTTTATTTGGTATAAACTCGAAATCAGAGGAGAAAATAGAGAGTGTTCTCCAGTAGTGGCATAACACAGGATAAATAAAATTCTTATATTTTCCAAAATAAGTTTTACACAAAAAGAAAACAATATATTATATAAAATGTAAAATTCGTGGTCAAATTACAGTGATTCAACTTCAACATAATACCATGAACTTTCTTTTACAAATACAGCTGAAACGGAATGTTACCGTAAAACCAGCTGTCTCTAAATCCACAGTAGTCTTACACCACAAAATCAAAACACATTATTGTTTATAAGAAAACTATCCTTGCAAGAGAAGAGCCCTAACTTCGGCGGGTCCTTAGCGTCGAAGCAGATAAAACTTGTACTGAAGAACTAGCGACAAAAAGAATAAACACTTCACACAATACACGGGCGTGTCTTAGAGACAACGTGCGACGTATGAAAGTTGGCTGTTTTAAAACCTACGTACATTCTGGGACACAAGTAAATCTATTGTTACAAAATCCCAGCTATATTATAACTGCGAAGGTTTGAGTATGGATGGATGTTTGTTACTCTTTCACGCGTAAACGGCTTAACCAATTTGGATTAAATTTGGTATGGTGTTAGTTGACACGCTGGATAATACATAGGCTGCTTTTAATCCCACTGCGAAAACAGAGGTTGTTTTTTTAGACGCAAAAGCTGCGGGATAAACCTAGTGTCAGATTAACCCTAATTTAAATCTTTATGTAATAATTGTGGCCGTAAAGGACCAGGTGTTGTATATTTAGCCTTCATGTATTTGATAACGGTCTTTGAAGCAGATAAAGGTACTAATCTAAAGCTAAACAGAAGTTAATTATCCTCGGAACAGTAAATATTTGGATACGGATTCAGGTATATATAAAGGTCACGGAAAGTTGAAAGCAAATATTTATTCCCACTTTCGGACTTACTAAAGGTTATCATCATTGTGTCTAAAACAAATACACCTATTTTTAGGCCAACCTGGTTATCCACGAGTATTAAAATGCGTATACTCGTACATAATTATAATCAGCGTTGTATTGTGTAGTGCGTCACCGAACACACTATTACGATGTGAATAACAATAATTTATCGCGACAATTTGAAACAGTTTCGGTAGCCGTGTTTGGAAAATAAATGCCTCACTTTGTTCAACATTCAAAATTGGGATTGTTATGATTGATGCACCACTAGTGGCATTTTAAAGTAAAAAGTTAATTTAAACACCATCAAATAAGTCTAAAATCACAAGCATTTAAAACATTGCAATATTTGTTATTACTAGTTGCGAAATATAAGTATTTTTCAGATTTAACGCGACTATATTTGCCACACTTGAAAGTCAATACGAACGAGATACGTCTGTACAAATCCATACAATAAAGCGCAACATAAAGTGTTTACAAATACGAAAATAAGCAGTCAATAGGCACTTTACACTCTCGCAAGCACTCTCAAAACATCGCAATACAAGAATAATATTCATAACAGAACGATGCACAGCAATCGAATATTAAACAAGTTCACAACAACGGCATTCATTTTTAAGTGCAAACATCTCGGTTCTGTCGTCGCTAGTACGGCAGTGCACAGCGGCTGATTGCTCACCCACGCCACTCGCCTAGGGGTATTGGGGTATTTCTAAAAATTACATTTCGCCCCTCCACTGAAGTTCAATAGCGCTGCACGACGAATACAAAGTCTAGGACAATCACGTAGTTTGTAATTCGATTGGGCCGAACGCCGATTGAGACTTGGCCCCACAATATTATGTAAGCGCCAAAGAAAATATTTTGCGAATTTATTAGCTTCGTACAAAAGCGGCTGTCATTCTTCATTTGAGTGGCGTCCTTAGGTTTAGTTGATTGTAGAGTGTTATAAAGATAGTTGTTTTTATAATTTACGCCCGTGTTTTGATGTTAGTGTAGATTCTGGATAGAGTAATAAAATAAAATCATGGTGGAGGTTTACAGACATCATCAGATAATGGCTCTTATGACTTCAATGTTCAGTCATAAGAATCCTACAATATTTAAAGATTATATGACCTTTCAAATAAATTTTAGATCCTTTAATTTCTTCAGAACACGATTAAAAAATCTTTATAAGTAGATTATGTTTACTAGATTTTCAATCCTCTTTTCGCTGAAAATGAAAATAAAAACTCTTTAGTCTTTTAATATCTACGAATAAATTTGCATTATTTAACGTCACAAGTAGTTGAATATCAAAACAATCGAGCATCGAGCGATAATATTCTGAATATTAAAATAAACTGCAACGAGTCAGTGAACCTTTCGAATGAAAACTATCAGTAAACAAACATACATGTTCACACATACATTTGCCTAATAGCAAGTCGTACATCTCAGACTCGATATCCAAGTAAATCCTAACACTTTCTATGTTTTCAAAGTCAACATCTGAATGCACCTTTAACAACGAGGGTATTTTTAAGCTATAAATACAGATTAGGTACATTGGTATCTACTACGACTTCCTCATTTGTGCTACTAATTTACAGAATTTTAAGAACTCGGCGATGGCTAATTAAATAATTATCTAAAAAAAAGTATATTTTTTTTCTACGTATTTAATCCATTTCATAGCTCTCTATATCGACTTCAAAACGATCAAACAGCCACTTACTAAACCGTACCTCAGTCTATCTCTTACATCATTTTCCCTTTATACATACATATATTACTATCTTCTATCTACATTGTTCATGTCCTAGGTTCCGCATCTACTACAACCAAGGCAAACCGGACCGTCTGAACAGCTTGACACTCGTCAACTGGTGGTCAGGCCGGCTCTACAAGTCGCCGGTGCTGCCACCTGCCGACAAAATATACAGGGACTTCAAAGGAAGGGTCTTCGAGGTTCCAGTCTTACATGTGAGTATAGACAAAACGGTAATTAGAGAACGGGAAAAGGTTATGCTTATTAGCTATTTTTTTACTTTTGTCATTGTGCGTAATAATAATAAATCAATATATGTCTGCGGAGACTTTAATATTGATATTTTGACCGAGTCCTCTGTTAAATGTAAATTTTTAGCACTTTTTAAATCTTTTAATTTAGATTATATTTTTAATGAGCCCACTAGGATAACTGCACACTCCTCTACTTGTATAGATAATATTTTTTCAAATCAAGGAGTGCTTAATTTTCAATTATTACCTGGTGTGAGATCAGATCATATGGGTCAAATGGTCTCAATAAAAACTAAAAATAGATTGCCTATTACTAAAACCATTACAGTCAGGCCTCTAACTAATAATTCATTAAATTCTTTTAAAAATAGTGTCAGCAATCAGCTTGTGAATAAATATTCATTCTCAGGAGAGCCAAATAAGGTTTATGGTGAACTGTTTCACATAATCCATAAATCGTTTAAGAAATCGTGTCCCCAAAAAGAAATAAAGATAAATTTTAAATGTAAATTCAATGATTGGGCTACCAAAGGCATTAGAATAAGCAGGGATAAATTGTATAGTCTATATGAGGAAAAATCGTATAACAGTGACCCACTTTTACATAGTCATGTAAGAAATTATTCCAAATTGTTTAAAAGGGTCTGCTTAGCAGCTAAGTCGAAACATATCAGCAGGCGGATCGGCAATTCTGATAACAAAATTAAAACAGTATGGAAGATTATCAACACTGAAACTGGGAATAGTAAGCAAAGAGATACTGATCTGTCTTTGAAAATTAAAAATAAAATCATTACAGATAAACTAGAAGTGGCCACCGCTTTTGAAGAATTTTTTTCAAACATCCCTATAGAGGTAACAAAATCACTTCCCTCGTGTTCCTCGAGAGCGGAGTTGCTACTTAAAAAATTCGTTAATAAATCTATTCCAAATTTTAGTTTTAGTCATGTATCTCCTTATATAGTCAAAAAATCATTTAATATCATTAAAGTGAAGACCACAGAAGACTTATGGGGAATATCTGTCAAAGTAATTGAATCAATAATTGACACTATTGCCCCAATTCTTGCAAAAATCTTTAACGACTGTGTTGACTGTGGCACTTTTCCTGATTTAATGAAGCACAGTAAAGTCATTCCCATTTTCAAATCTGGTTGCAAGAATGATCCAACTAACTACAGACCAGTTTCGGTACTTCCTGCTGTTAGTAAGATATTTGAGAGAATGGTTTTAGATCAAATGATGTCACATTTTAGTAAATATAAAATCTTTCATGATCGTCAGTTTGGCTTCACCAAGGGAAGGTCGACGACCGACGCCGCGGCCAGTTTGATGTCTCATATATTGGAAGCTTGGGAGGGCTCACAGGATGCCATTGGCATTTTTTGTGATCTCTCCAAGGCTTTTGATTGCGTTGACCATAATACTCTAATCCTTAAACTGCAATACTATGGATTACGAGGACAATCCTTACAACTTGTATTGTCATATTTGTCATCCAGACAGCAAAAAGTAGGCATTAGCGGCGTAACTTCATCCGGGTCTTTGGTAAGAATGGGCGTGCCCCAGGGTTCGATTTTAGGCCCGTTTCTCTTCTTAGCGTACATTAATGACCTTCCCTTTATGATGTCCAGCTTGACAGATATAGTTCTTTTCGCAGATGATACCTCTCTCATTTTTAAAGTTAATAGAAAAACTAATGATATTGCTAATATAAATAATGGCTTGAATGTATTATCAGATTGGTTTGCAGCGAACAACTTACTTTTGAACGCGTCCAAAACAAAATGTTTAAAATTCTCTCTCGCAAATGTTCGGTCTCATACACACCTAGATGTAATGCTTGAGGGCAATAATCTTGAATTTATTGACGAAACCGTATTTCTAGGTATAACCATAGACTCGAAGTTGCAGTGGGGCGCTCACATCTCAGCCCTGTCTCGAAGGTTAAGTTCTGCCGCTTTCGCGGTCCGAAGAATAAGACAGCTTACAGATGTTCCCACTGCAAAATTAGTTTACTACGCGTATTTCCACAGCATTATGTCATACGGCATTTTGCTGTGGGGCTCTGCTGCCGATGCAGAGTCTGTTTTTATTCTACAAAAACGCGCTATTAGGGCAATTTACTGCATGGGGCCCCGTGAGTCCCTGAGAAATACGTTTAAAGAGATTAATGTTCTAACCATGCCCTCGCAATACATAATGGAGAACATATTGTATGTTCGTAAAAACCTCGATAAATTTAATACAAATAGTGATTTTCATAGCATTAACACGAGAAGTAAAAATAAACTTGCAGTTCCAAGATTTAGATTAACAAAAACAAATACTAAATCTTTCCTTGGAAATTCTATCCGTTTCTATAACAAACTGCCTGATAGTATTATTAAATTACCAAGCAATAAGTTTAAAAATGCCGTAAGATCTCAGCTGTTAAGTAAAGCGTACTATTCGATTAGTGATTACGTAGAGGATAGGCGCGCGTGGATGTAGTATCTCTGCACATGTGGTCTCCCTGGCAGTCTGCTAGCTTTTTATTATAATATAGTATTATTATTACTGCGTATTTTCATCAGCTTTCCCTTAGCGTCTATTTCGAAAATCTTTGACATGCCTTGACATTCCTGTTAGGGTTCGATTAGGACTACATATTTTTTGTATGTAAGATTAATTTTATTATTATTTTATTTCATTGTGCCTATAAGATTTGTACATGTATCAACATCGTAAACTTGGTAAAATAGTCGGGTTCCTCTTTCTTTTGACATTATTTTCTATTTTCTTTATTTAAAGAATATTTTATCCCCTACTTGGCAATCTGTACATTTTGCTAATTTACGTTGTTGTTGCATAATTATTATTGTAAATATAAATTGTATTTTCGATTTTTAAAAGAGTAACTTATGGAGTTTCTTGCCGGTTCTTCTCCATAAGAATGACATTTTGGAACCGCGCAACTAGAGTCAGTAACGTTTTGAAAGTGCCTGAGAAGGCCTACTCGAAATAAAAACCTTTTGATTTTGATTTTGATTTTGATTTTGTGCTATAATTTTGGGACAAAAATTAAAATTACCTTAGATCGACTTCCCATACGTAGGTATATGGAATTACTTACTCCATATTATGAGTCCTTAACGGTGCGCTGAGGCGGTGGCACAAGTAAAAACTATAATCTTTAAAAAATTTAAGTTTTACTATCACAAATGGGATTGATACTTCAGTATCACGAACAAATTATTAAAACTTTTAGTCAATTAACAAATTTGAAAAGATACCGATTCAATTACAATCAATCACATCATTTTACCTACCTTTCTAGGATGAAAATACCTAGCTAAAATAAACTCGCGAATCCCTAAAAGAGCACTAAAGCTATAAACCACTTTTATAATTCCAGGCACCTCCGTGGCATTTTGTGAAATACAACAACGACAACACGATCACTGTGACGGGAGGGCGCGATGACAAATTACTATCGCTTATCGCCAAGAAACTGAATTTCAAGTGAGATACTGATAATAAACCTTACCTGTAAATTGTAAATAATGTTTGAATTGTGTACAGTAAATGCTTTTCGTTTTTTATTTTTAATTCTATGACTAAAAAATCCATGCAATCTAATAAAACATTCTAAGCAATATTCTTTTAAACTTTGAAATAAGTTATATTACCTATAACTTTAATTACACCACTTGCCCTTAAGTATACAATTTTCATGTTAAGATATCTTATTTGTCATACAAAAGTTGTCCATGTTTCCTTTTTTTTTCTTTTATAGATATAAATACTACGACCCACCAGACAGAAACCAAGGGTCAAGCATATCGAGTAACGGAACTTTCAAAGGAACTCTTGGACTGATCTGGAAACGTGTAAGTTGTGTGTTATTTACATATTTTCGTGTGCATTTTCTTGATTTACATCATATACGCAATAAACTTAACTTCTTAATAGTCCATAATTATACAAGTGCGTATATTGGTTTTTAAAACATGACCAACATACATCAACAACAAGGTACATCACGATATTGAAAGTACGTAGTACATATAATTATGGTTCCAAAGTGCTGCATTTTTCAGTAATTTCAGAATAATTTTCCATTTAATTTAGGAAACATTGAAAAGGAAATCTTAGTATTTACAATACAATCATTTAGCATAGGTACCATTGATCGCTCTTTATGGTCTCGTAAAACAAACAACATTGTGACGACTAATCCATCAATTGTACTTCAAGAGCTTGAAACAAATACTATTCAAGAAAGGATTTAAATAAGTACTCATAATCTTATAAAGTAGATACTGACCTTCTTTCCAGTGCTTGAAAGATTCTCGTAAACAAATAAGAGACAAATTGATTGTCGTTGGCAAAGGCCAACTCAGAATACGGCCAAAAACAGATTTTATTCGAATTTAAAATTATACTCACCGCGTACTATAAATAGTAAGAACATAATAAGCTGCAAAAATTATATAAAACCTTGTTGAAATCGATCAAGATATTTCGATGCTATTGGTTTTGTTATAGTGGAATAAATATAAACTCGCACCTCATAGAAAAGCCTAAAAACAGAATGAACGTTTTGGGTAGTTGTAGTATGAAACGATATTTTATTTTGTTTTTGTTTCTAGTGTCAAAATATTTCTCGTGTGTTACTGAAGTGGAATAGAGTGGATGCACACTGAAAACATTTGTTTTTTGTTTGTTCAACAAACATTGAACACTTTATGCAGTTAATATTCATGGAAAAGCTGAAGCTGTGATAGCCTAATGGTAAGACCGTAGGACTGCCAAGTCAAAGGTCTCGAGTTCGATCCCCACGGGACGCACAACTTATCGAATGTTGTGTATGTTTAGAAATAAATATCACAGCTTTCGTGTTTCGGAAGGCACGTAAAAATTTGGGTCCTGCGCCTGATCTCTCTCCGGTCGAGTCGAATTGCGGTCCCATCGGGCTATGAGAATAAAGGACCAGAGAATGCACCTGTGTTTGAGCACACGCTTGTGCACTATAATATGTCCCGCGTAGCTGGCTGGTGTTACAGAAACACTAGCCGCTGTGGCCAAAATCTGTATTGAAAAAGGTTATCCATAACTGCTTATGATTGTTAAATAGACTTAATTATATTCTTCTAGAAAGCAGACTTCTTCCTCGGCGATGTTACCATGACGTGGGAGAGGCTTCAAGCTGTGGAGTTCTCGTTCATGACGCTAGCCGACTCAGGCGCGTTCCTTACGCATGCGCCCGCGAAGTTGAGCGAGACGCTAGCTATCATTAGACCTTTTCGATGGGAGGTATGTTAAGTTAAGTTAATAACCTTCTGTTTAGGCTTACATATTATTTACTTTCGTTTTGAAGGTTGAGGTAGAAGGAGTCGAACGAAACGCCTCTTTTACCCAAATTTTCGATATGAAATGACATTAAACCTCGCAAACTTCTTCGCGTTGAATCGTCCGAATCCGAAGTGGGTAGATAGTACAGTTCAAGATCAAGTAACATTCTAGGGAGATCATTAAAATGTATGGAAAAGACATCTCTATCGGAATAATGACTGAATTGTCCCTTCCATATGATATATTTGATCATCATCTTCCTGCCCTTATCCCATTTTACTGGGGTCGGTGCAACATGTTTTTTTCTAAACATGTTGCTAATAGATTTGGCTATGGTTTTATAGTCGGCCGCCTGCCTGACACTAACCCTCTTTGGGAATGCGATCGTTGGTTGTTTACCCGCCACCATTCGGGTGACCCAAGGTGCTTGGTACAGTGCACTAGGTCTTAAGGTCCATTAGTCGCCTTTTACGACACCCAGTGGAGGATATGGGGTGGCGCTATTCTTTATATCCGGACACCACACGGACATTATATCCGGACACCACACGGACATATGATATATTTGATCAATGTTAACTATTGAAAAAATAGTCTATAAAACAAGCGAATTAAAAAGTTACTTGTTCTAAGCGATGGATTTACGTACAAACTTACTTTTAGTTAAAAAATAAACCAATAATTGCTCCAAGTTATGTTATGGGTTTATGTAAATATACTAATTAAGTAATTTAAAACGTAGTAACTCTAAAGAATAAAAACTTTAAAAGTTAATTGCGAAAGTTTTTAAATTAAGCGACCCTAAATAATGCAGTAAAAAGTCCATTAAATTTTAAAACTATAATGAGCTGCCAAAATAATAATTGATATAAAATATTAACGAGCGTGCTATATAAATTTATATCCTATTTGTTAGTTGGCATATTAAAATTTTGCAAATATGATTAATTAGCTAATTAATAAATTGGAACTCGTAGTACATTAAAATTTTCATGGCATTTACGAACAAGCGTCAGATCGTCAACCAATGCGATTTCCAGTAAAAATAAAATTAATTCATAAACTTTATTATAACTGACACTTCTAGACCTTATTATTCAGAAATTCTCAACAATTTACTTTGAAATGAATTAAATATGTTTACATTTTACAGGAATCGACTGCAACTTATATAGCTTTTTTTTCGTAAGAAATCATCAAATGTACCCCGCCCGCTGTGGGTGCAGCGGGAGGGAGTGTCAGACTTTTACTGACTAAAACCCACTTTGTTCCTCCTGGAGCCCTTTGGGTGCCGGGGTCGCGGTCCTAAGGGCTATATTTCACCGGGACACCATGGCGGCGCAACCAGTCGCCGCTACCAACAAAATGTATAGGCGCCGCCGGATTGGTTGCGCTACCAAGCCGACACCAGGTGATTAACGCTCTATACAGCTGTATACATTTTGTTGGTAGCGACGACTGGTTGCGCCGCCATGGTGTCTCGGTGAAATATAGCCCTTACTCTCACGAACATCCCGCAGCCCCGAAAGGAACTGCAACATAGCTTAGAAAAAGTTTTGATGGGGACATGCACGTCTTCTTTATAAAATTAAACTAATTATATTTTCAGGTATGGCCGCTAGTATTCGCTACCTTGCTAGTGACTGGGCCAGCTTTGTGGATAGTGATAGCTGCCCCGTCGCTATGGCAACGGCGGGAATGTGATCAGCTGAGTCTCTTCAGTAGCTGCTGTTGGTTTACCACGACACTGTTCCTGAGGCAATGTGGGGAACTGATAGAGATTTAATTATTCTTCTTAATGTTACTCTTTAAATGGCTAAATTGTGTATTATGGTAGTGTATAATCGTAAGCGTATGTAACGTTGTAGAGGTTGTATTACAAGCTTCATCATATCTTTGTACTAAAATTAAATTTGGCTAATGGCAATGAATCAGATAACTTCTTCTGTAATTTGGTCCTATAACATTTTTCCAAAAATAGTTTGAGTTTATGTTGACCCAAAATCACCATTTGTAAAGGCACTCCTATTAACACTTTCCTATTTAACAATGAACATAAAAAGCATGACAAGTTCCACTCGTATTTTACAGCGTCTAGCAAAGAGCCATCCAGTACGCACAAGGCTCGCCTCGTATCTGTTCTCATCTCCCTCGGAGCGACGTACGTCATCGGTGACGTGTACTCAGCCAATCTCACCAGCCTGATAGCCAAGCCGGCGAGGGAGCGACCAATAGGAACGCTCGCTGACTTAGAAGAGGCTATGAGGGACTACGGGTACGAACTGGTGGTGGAGAGTCATAGCTCTTCGTTGGCTATCTTGGAAGTAAGAGATTGTTAAGTTAATTAGTTAAGCAAGTTAATTAACAGAAAATGAAAAGTATTTTTTCATAACAAATAGAAAACTCAAGTTATGAAGGTTCAAAAATACGACGAACCGCTTCGAGAAAAGGTAGGTAGTGCCCCTGCGCTTGCGCTTCGCTTGTCTTGGCGGGGGCACTACTATGCCCCCAGATAATGTAGAGATCAGACAGAAAGACGCTCCATGTAGATTTGTTAGATAAAAGCAAGAAAAAGAAGTAAATACGGTGTTTAGTCTCAGTTGCTATTTTAAAAAATAGTAATAGTGTCCATAAACATTTTTTTTACTAATTACTTTTCATATCAGAATGGTACAGGCGTATACGGTCGCCTCGCCAACTTGATGCGTCGCCAGCGAGTGCAGCGCGTGCGCAACGTGGAAGTGGGCGTGAGACTGGTGCTGTCTCATCGACGAGTGGCTGTGCTGGGCGGCAGGGAGACTCTGTACTATGATACTGAGAGATTCGGTATGAATGTTAAAAAGAAAGTGTAAAATTATGTAGACACAACCTACTTTCAATGCCTAAAATTCGCTTGCAGGTTGTGTAGCTTGTACCAAAAGATTTCTCAAAATATAATCGACGTGTAATCGGTTAATTGTTAATACTGCACTGAAACCAAGTCCAATTATATTCCACTAAAAGAGTGCTCGGTCAGTCCACAAACTACGTAGTTACGTACCATCCGGAAAATAAGGACGTGGTTAAATCCTAAAAGACTTATAAACATAAATGTTTGGAAAAAAAGTCCCTTGACGCCAACTATGGAGTTTGACCCTTATTAGAGACAACTGAATGGATCCGAACTGAACTTTGTTTCAGGGTCCCACAACTTTCATCTCAGCGAAAAACTGTACACCCGGTATTCGGCCATCGCTTTACAAATCGGATGCCCTTATCTCGAAACATTTAACAATGTGTGAGTAATAAACTCGATGCTAAACAACTGTTCTGTTTCAGGAGTGACCTTCTTTTGGATAGTACGAGATAATGTACTCGTAATGTGACTATATTTGTGGATTGTGAGTTAGATAGTTGCATAATGGGACGAAGTGGTAGTGAGGACTGAGGAATAAAATGACACTGTAAATTGTTTGCCGTCCCTAAATTACTGTCGGGTTATCAACGAAGAGTTACATAAATTCCATCAATACCTAAAACTCTTTTGGCTTAAAGCAATAGTCACCCATAACTTTTTCAAAAATCAAACAAAGGTTTTGGTGTTAATAACTTCATGTTATGTAATTACAGCCTCATGACACTCTTCGAAGCGGGTATTCTAGCGAAGATGACCACGGACGAGTATAAGAACCTTCCAGAACAAGCGAGGAGATCAGATCCTGTCACCGAGAGCGACAAACAAAGCAGTGACGTCATGGGAGATTCTGCGGCTGCTTCACAAGTATTCCATACTTAACTTTAAATTAAATGGGTTCATTTCGTAGCTCTCATTATTTTTTCTAAGACTGTAGTATCATTGGCAAGAAAAAAAAAGGTGACGTCCTATGCGTTATTTGGTTTGGACGTTCAGATATTCTGTTATAAGTTAATTCTGTCTGACTAAAGATACTTACATACACATAGGTGAAAACAATTCACTCCTTTTTTGGCCAGTTTGTAACAATTAAGTTATGGGTTTTCTTTTGTAAAATAAAATAAAAGAGAATAGCAACTGTTTAGTAAAGTAAGTATGTTTGATAACATAAGTTGTTCCAGCCACAAGGAGAATCCACAAAAGGTCTGCAGCCTGTCTCTCTGAGAATGCTAAGAGGCGCATTCTGTTTGCTTGGAATAGGACATCTTTTAGCAGGTAAATGGAAAATATTATGCCCTTTGTCTGAGTGTTGCCTAAAAGCAATGGTTGTTTGTTTGTTTTACAATCGCAGTTACTTTACGTTGAGGAAATGTAGTAAAGCAGTATATTTGTATTTAAGTTAAAATGTAAAACTATCGAGTTTGTAAATGCTATTTTAGAGTTACAAAGAAGTAGAACCTAACCTAAAAACATTGTTAGATACTAGTTCAGCAATTCGCACAAAGAAAAACATTTGTCAACTATAATTTTTGTGTTTTCAGCTATATCTCTAGCAGTTGAAATCCAGATACACCGTCGATCGAAGAAAAAGCAAAAACCAGACATCAGTGACCACAAGAAGACCCAGAAACTCCTTGTATTAGGGAAGGCAGTCGTGTTGTTCAAGAGAGGGTATAGGCGAGTGTGCCATAGCGTTTACACCGGCATGGACCGCGCTTTAGGTCCGGAATAACTCATCTTTGCACCTTAGTAAAAGTACCAAGTTATTTAGGATGCACATAGCGTGGGTGTTTATTCTAAGAAAAAAGATGTAGTAACGCACTTGTTGCTATTTTCGAGTAGGTACTAATTACGGCTAATAAGACAAATAATTAATATGAAGAGTGCAATTAAAAATTCGATTACTTTGTAGTGTTTTATCCCTTACGACTATAATGTTTCTAGAGATGTAAGATTTAGATCAGATATTTCGAATATTCACAAAGATATTAGATTATACATAGTATTTTATTTATTTATAATTATTAGCACGAAAGATTCTACACAATTTTAATTACATTATTTATAATAAAAAGTAGTTCCGTAGTAGCGACCGTCGTCGGCCCCTATAAATTGCCACAGAGGAGTTTGTCAACAAAGTTTGTTGGAGTATAATCTCATAATCACTATGCTAAGCAGATTGGTGCCCGCAGTCATTCTTGCTGTATAGATAGAGATGTCGCCATCTTGCCTTGAAATTGTTTGACATAATATGTACAGTTACGTACATGTAATCGTACATTTTTTGGTTCAGAATATAGATTTCAAAACTGTATTTCCAATGCTAAAATCCTACCTAAATTTTATATTATGTAGTTACTATTATAATCTAGCAAAGGAAATATGTTAATTAAACACTTTCACAAATAAAATAATGTGCACTGAAAAAGAAATGTTCGTATTTTCTTACTGTTAGTGTCTGATTAGCAACTACCAAAAAATTACTGGCACGTCTGAAATAAAGCTAGCCAAAGATAAAAAGCAAATCCTCCTTTTTATTTTTATTAAGATTACTCTTACCTTATACCCAACTCCGCAGTATCATAGCCGTAAGCGACCGGACAGACGACACATGAAAATGTCTAGACATATTTCTAGATTCAAAATACCTTTTTTACCCAATTTGTAGAAAGAAATTACTAAGACAGGTACTGTTTGGAAAGAAACGAAGAATTTTGCAGAGAAACGAGGTTTGTATATACTACGCTTTTTACCTAATTCGTTTTATAGGAATGTAGACCTTCATCTATTCGGTCTCTACCAGATTTCGACTTGTTTCCATCACTTACAAATACGTTTTCGGTGATAAATCCTCTTTGTGAATGATTTTACTCTTTAAGTAACCACTTCTTGCTTAGCAATCTTTCGCTCAATGTTGGGTATATGCATCTCCAAAGCACCACCACTCGACTACCTTCACGGTCGTGACTAATCCTGTTCCATAGGTTACCTACTTAGGTTTTTTAGATCGGTTTAGAACCACTTACGAGTAAGAGAGAGAGAGAGAAGAGTTATGAAAAGTCTGTAGACAGACTACAGACAAACTAGGTCAAAGGCATTAATGCACCCTGACTACCTTTACTTACTTTACTCGTTAAATTTAAAATACAAGACAATTTTATCAGAAAACACAATTCGATAATCATAAGCAGGTATCAAAAACATTTTGAAATAAAAATCTAATCTCTCTATCTTCTCTCAAATATATATTCAGGAATAAACAATACCTACACCTGCCTCTAAAAATACTCGTGTTAAAAAATATACGTACAGCAGTTAACAAGCCCCTTCAACCTACATGTTTTTACATTCAGCTTTGTCTATTCAAGCTCCGAAAACAGACTGCAACGTCAAAAACTTACAAACAAAAATCCGTATTTTATGCATAAAAGGCTTTGTTATATTTTGAAATGGCACTAACAGGCTACAAACGAAGCTATTTTAGACGTATCTGACGTATACATTAACAGTTGTATAGTGGAATATCAATTTTATACGTAGTAACTGGTTTTTTTATGATTTGATAACGAACAGTTTTTCTTCTTTGTTGTGTTGTTATTTTCAAAATGATTTTGCTAAAAATTTGTAAAAGAAAACAGTTTTGGGTCCAAGTACTCGATCGCATACCTAGTGTCAAAATCCTTTGCACGCCACTGTCGTTTTGTGTACTTCTAATCATAATTAAATATTATAGGTATGCTAATATACTGTCATTGTCTATCAGTTCATCCACAATGCTTTCACGATTGAACCGCTAAAGCGAAATTGTGAAAATTAAGTAAGCAATTACTCCTTAAGTAAGCCAATAGTACCGTGAACTATAAGCCTGCGCTCAGGTAAGTCTGTAAAACAACAGATTTGTTCAGTGAGCTGAATAAATCTGCTGTAGCACCAAAAAAGGGAAAGAATCATTTTTGCCGTGATTTTCAACAGTTACACAGACGAAGTCGCAGGTGAAACTTGTATGTTTTCTACATATACCGCATAGGCATAAAATGTTAGTGAATACGCTTAAATATTCCTACGTACAATAATGTCAAAATTTTCAGCATTTTGAGTACCACAAACATGTAAAATGCTGAGTGAAGCTCAACAGTATATACTTTATCATACCTTCTAATTCGTATCGATGTAAATACAAATATATTGACGCGAGTGCAGCTGACGTAGTTCACAACTTGTCTGCCGACGCGCGGTGCTCTAAGTTAAGAGAAGTTGATACTGTGACGTCATACGTTCAGGTTCCTGAACGTATTGCTGTGACGTCAGCTTACATAGTACGAAGTCACTGACAATGCTGTCGGTGTGACTAAATACTGGTGTGAAAACAATTGCCGTCGTTCGAATAAGAAGAATTAAGTTTTAGAGTAGTATTAATTTGTAATTGCATATTTCAGTCAAACCTTCTTATCAAGGTAGGTGAGGAAAAGTGGGGTGTTTTGAAAACGAAGAGTTTTGTAGTTGATATTATGAAAAAAGATTCTTTGGTTCGTTTAGGAAGGAGAAAGGGGGAGCGTGTAGTTTTAGTGTCTTACTTACTAAATCTGAAACACCACGTCGTTCGTTTTTGGTGTCAATGCATGGCAATGTTGCCATTATTCATGGATAAAATATATCCTAGTCTAATTGAATGGGAATAATGGGTGCCAGAATAAATCTTAAAATTCTCATACTTTCACAAAAAAACTCGGCATATATCCTAATTGATGCCTTGAAGCTTAATCTCATAAACTATTCAGAAAAAATCGCTACCTTTAATATTTTGCACCACTGTGTAACATCTGGGTTGTAAAGTAGGGCCAAATGTTTGGATATTTAAACTTTAATAGGGACCCAAAGGCTAAAAATGGCACGAGTAAGCCAATATCGGTAGGTGCCTTACTAATTACTTACACGAACTGCACTTATGTATCTGAGGCTAAGGCAGGTCCCGTCAAGGGCAAGCGGACGGATTCATAAATTGATTCTATTAAATGTCGTGGTGGCCTTGCTGTTCTATGTATGGATTTGTACGCACGAGGTGCAGGTTCGATCTGTGTGACTGAATGTGACTTTTTCAAAGTCATATGTACTTTATTGATTATTCTAAGACGCTACTGAGAAACGGTGAAGGAAAACATCGTGAGGAAACGTAGATTCTAAACATTGTAATCTGTAATGGCCAATCCACAGTGTGCTAGCGTGGTGATCCATACTGAAATCTCCTAATTTATTCAATAAATTTTATTAGATCCTACACGTGCGGTATTTATTAGTTCAACCAATAAGTACCACACCATAATTTTAGTTATAAATCCCTCACATTCATTACCTAGAGATAGGCGACCTTGCCATCCTACCATTTTTTAATTCAAGATGGATACGGGCAAACAAAAGACGTTACCATGGCAACCTATTGTCTAATAGATAATTTTATTAAGCTCATGATAAATGGGTGCCAGGACTTAATAACAATTAATTAATTTAGCCGTCATTGTGCATTGTGAAACGAAAAACGAGATGAGACACAATGGATAGTTGCCTAATGAATTAAATCGGATTTTAGGTAAATTAATCCCTTCAATGGTTGGGCTGGGTTGAGTTACCGCGGTAAATGTAGATAGACGTGGATTATATTTCTGTAGTTACATTCGCCTTTAGGTATACATTTTTTGTGGAATTAAGGTTTAATGTAAACATTAGTACCTACTGTTATTTTATAAACTGTACTTGCAATGATTTTAGAATCAATAGGAATGCCGGACACTGCGACGTACCTACTGAAGGTTTGCTCCAAAAAATACAAGCATATTTGAAACCCACAAACAATTCTTGAAAGCGTCTTAATCGACTTAGTATTAATAATTTCTTAAAGAGTAGGAGAATAAACGTTAATTCATCCTCGCGGTATACGTTCAAATCAGCGGTGGCGTGACCACCACTTTTTTGTACCGGCCTGGGCGGCGTTCCATCGTTTCCATCTGATTAATTCAGAATAAAACTCAATATATTATTCTGGCATGACAACAATTTAGTAATTATCTCTTGTAGTTACTTTAAAAGCGCAACATGTTCCAAGAATCAGTCGAACTCAAAGTTAACAACATAAATCGCTATTATTAAAACCCGACCCTACATTAAAACCCCACGGTTATGGTTGTCATCTAAATAATTTATTATTACTCACTTATTTATGAGGTTCGTGGCGATATTAACCAAAGTTGCGAGTTCAAACCAAGGCAAGTGTCAATGTGACTTTTGTAATGTCACAAGTACTTCCAAAGAAGTTAATTTTAATGCCCTTCGAATATTATAAAGACTGAGGAAGTCAATCTACTTTAGTTTGGATGGACAATTATAATTGTATAATAAGTTCCTGTGATGGATTCATAATTTGTAGACTACGGATAGCCGGGTGGTATAGGCCAATTATTGTCTTGCGTGTCGCTTGTTCGATCTCCGAGTATTCACCTACAAGAATTTGTGCGATTCACAAATATGTACTTATGTACTAGTCTGGGTATCTTTGTGTATGTGAATTATGTCTGTGAAACACTCCGCGACACAGAATAAATTCCTTAGTCAGGAATGGTTTTAAAGTATACATTCTAAATATTATAATTACTGTCAAAACTTCCAGAATCGTGATCTTTACTTGGTACAGGTAGGCAGACACACCCGCTATAACTAAAGCCCCACACTGCATTAAAATTCTACATTTAATAACAAAACGGACAACGACAGTGCTGTCACCTAAAATAATTTATTATTGTGTCATTAACAATTGATACGGAAACGTGACAGTTCATTTAATTTAATACAGATTCTGTTCAAATTGTATTCGAAATCATTTAATATTGTTTGACACATTTACTATGAAATGACTCGCTTCAGTAAACAAAATAAAACGCCCGAAATTACTGTTTGATAAATGTAATTTAGTTAATGGAAACAATAGAATAAAACCTCGCTTTTTAAATTTGATATAAATGTAGCGACGTAGAAACCTTGAAACAATTTTTGATTGACTTGAATACGTATACTATCAGCAAATATATCATGTCAGTAAAATAAGAAATGTTCTCGTTACTATCAAACATATCGAGAAAGATAAATAAATGTACCTAGAAGATGCGGGCAATTAATTCAGCAGCTTCAAGTTGTCCATGAATATTAAACTAAAGATATGTTTATTCAAACACTCGAGCGTTTATGCTGCCCAAGCGCAGGCAGACTGCGCAAATTATAAACCGAGTACTCTTACAGTGACACTTTCACTCCACAACTCTAAAACATTCGATTTCAACTCCTCAGTGACAGGGCTTAATTTAAAATAAAAAGTCTTAAACCAACAACAAAACAAAAGAACACAAAACAATTGAAAGCACAAACAACAAAACAGTATCGGGTCTCGTGTTATCTAAACAAAGTTTACGTTCAGAACCCATCCAATAAACTAAATAAGAGTCGATATGTCTTTAGTTATCCTCACTCCGACCTTTAACGGGGACAGAGGGTTAGTCCCTCAAACTTTATGCTTGGTACGACCGCAGAAAACGAGATTGTCGTAGCCATACGAACGGCTAGATTGTTTGAATGTGGATGGTTTGAAGTAATGTGATTTGACAGATTTGTGGCTAGGCTTAATTGTTAAATGTACAGCTGTTTTACACCTAAATCATCATCATCATCAATCCTTGATAACCCACTGCCATAGGCCTCCTTTTGTTTATACAATTTTCTTCTGCCACTGTCTTGCCCTTCGCATCCAATCAATGAAGCAGACTTCATTGATTACTTCACAAAAGCATCCCAGAGGATGCTACTGAAAAAGATTGTTAGAAAAACATGTATTCTTAAATATTCTTTGTAATACTTCTGTTCAATTGCACAAAGTCCTAGAACAGCATAAGACTAGGACGGTTAAAAGCGAATAAAACAATACAGTATTCGTTCACTAGATGTCCTAAAAACCTACAAATTAGTAAGAAAAAGTTGACCTGTAGCAATCAGGACAGTTTTTCTTAGATGATGGCAAATATAATAAAACACTAACAATGTTTACCTAATCAGCTCCCACAGTAAGTATAGGATTTCATTAAGTAGGTCACCATCGCAATAACAGTATTCTTTAGTAGTTTTTTTTCTTGTATTTAAAATGACGTGTTTAAAACCAATGTTATGTAATTCCTTTGTATTTAAAGTTCTCATGTCACAATGCTAGACACCATACTCTTTCGAAACTTTTTGACAGATTTTTATGAAATTTTATATGACGTCTGCGAATCCAAAATTTTAAATTTTTTTTTTAGATACTAAGTCGTGGGCAACAGTTTGTTAGGTACAATATTAAGGCATATTATTTTGTTAAAGTGTATGTTAAACGTTAAATTAATGAGAACATTAAGATGCGTTCATACTTTGAATGAACACACTTTTATTAAAAACTTCACCATACCTATATCCCACTCGTATTTATATACGATCGCATTGTGGTCTGCCCATTGCCACTGACATTTAATTCCTAAGTCTGTATTGTACAACTTTCGGGTACCCAAAAACTTGTGATATGAACGCATACAAATTTATAAAACGAGGAAGCGGGCAGCGTGATAAAATTAAAACTTTCCGAAATAATTTCGGTTGCAAATAAATGTATTGGGCGAACTTATTTCAAACATTTAACGCAATTATCGTTATAGAGCAGGGGCGACGACTGATGGCCATCTCTTTAATTTAATTTCTGTGAATTTTGTGGAAATGGTATTCGGAGAGAGAAAGGAGTAAATGTTGTAATGACGTGTTGTAGAGATGTGAGCATAGTACCTAATGCACCATATTTCTAATAATTACGAACGGAGGGCCTTCCACCGCGTCTTAAAGTAATTTTATTGCAAGAGGGGAGAGACGCCGCTCTATGCCGTGTACGTTGTCACAATTACACTGCAATAATATTACTTTAAGACGTGATAGTGCCCCTTAGGGTAACCCAAGATTATGAGTTACAACAATATAATACCAACCAATTACCAAAAATATAAAACTAAAATGTGTTCAGAATATCACTAAGCAACATAATAAAACCGAGCAATTAATCACAAGTCACACGACAGGTACACTCAGACAAATTAATTATACAAGCGACTTTGTAATCACGTCGGCGTCGGCGATACATTAGTTACAGTGAGACATTAATAACGCACGGAATTTCAGTGGCTGACTGTACATCAAGGATTGCGCTGCAACAAATTGTTTCGCTTCGTATAATCAATCTTTATGAGATCATAGCGATTATGTATAAAAGACCAGTTTATGTCATATTTGGAGTGATATATTTCTGCTAATAGGTAAAAGGTCCTTTCGGCTTACTTGAACTGAAAACTTATTGATTTTGGATAATCTTAGATCTGTCTAGTCGGTCATCATAGGCGATTCATTAGTGTTCCTTGATATCCCACGAGTATAATCACGTGGGTGTTCATAGGCTAATCCAACAGCAACATTATTTTGAGATCTTAAATTCACCTTTAAATAAATTTAAAACAGTTTTTAATTTCATTTTTCAAGCACAAAATTATTAAAACATGATGGATGTTTGTTCTATCACGATATTTTCTTTTAAAAGATTTCCGCGTTCCTTTAATTATTCAATGGATCTTTATTACTATGTATATGTATGATAAAAGATGCATATCCACATCTCAACGTACAGACAGCAGACGGTCAAACCGATTTAACTACTCTAAGCAACAGTATCGTGTGGGTCCAAACCCTGGATTAAAGAAGATTGCTAGATCACACAACTTAAACTACTCGTACTGTCCTTAGGATTGGTGTATAAATCAGGCTGCTCAAACTAAAACAGATATCTCCTAAACGCCCCGAATGACTGCAAAGTTTTAGGTTGCTTCGAAATGCAAGGATACTTATCCAAATAAATTGGTAATTGATTAAAAAATACTCTATGTACAAAATAATTATAATCTGACTAATCCTTATACTAAAATTGAAATTAGAAAAACTTATTTGATATCACGGTTTACTTACGCATAATTATTTAGATGTCCCAACCAGTTGATGTTGCCAATCTAAAGATAGTAAAATACACGTGTAAAAATTCAACTCAAGATGAGAACATTGATTTCTATACAATATGCTATTGACATTGTGGCGTTGTACAATATGTATACGTTTTTTTATAACCTCAAAAATATCCATTACGTTATTACAGATCCGCACAAGGTAATCAAAACTTGTTAATGAAATCCAGTATATTTCCTTACCCGAATCGCAGGAAGCTATATTTACATATAATTTCAATTTCGCTTTACATTATTTCGTATTCAAGTTGGGTCCGTTTTGATCCAAGTTTGTAGGAGTACGGGGAAGTAATTGCACTTGTGGACAGGGGCCAGTCGTCCGACATATTTGGGCGGAGGAATGTTTAATCTGTTCCAGACTTGGGTTTTTTTTGTTTAACACTTTGAATTGTTGCGCAAGATTTAGTATGGATTTATTGAAATGTATTCTAAAGCTGTTTAAGATTAAAGTGAGATTATTAAATGAATGTAACACTGCCATATCTATGACTATTGTATAAGTGCCAGGCTAAAAAGAATAGTGTTTTAAGGTTTTCGTAACCTGTATACCTAGTTAATAAAATAGAGAGATTTCTTAAATACTTTTTGATAACTTTCGCCAATTTTACTTATTAAGTCGTTTGATAATTACGCAAATAGAATTCACAAGACTAATTAATTGATTAAGAACTGAAGAAAACATTTAATACAGTTTCTTAACTCAAAAAGAACCATTAGAAGATCCTACATTTCAACAATTATCACTTAATTCGGGACGTCAGAGTTTCAACTTTTCGCTTCCTTATATTTAATTCAAATTTTCATCCAACTCATCATTGTACAAGAAAAACCCGAAAACATTTTCCAAAAAAGAACCACAGCGTTTTAATAATTACGACCAACTTGGGAAAGTTCGATTCGTCTCGAAGATTAATTGTTCAAATCGGCCCCATTGTCTGGAACGTTGTTGACGCTTTGGGACCCTTTTATGAAATTCGCGGACCATTGTTTTGGCCGGATTTATAAAAAAGTTGAAAAAAGTTCTTGCACAGCGACGCTGGGTTCTCGGCACCCGCAAAACACCACCAACTCAGCTCTGCGTTCTATCCTGCCCGCCCTACTAACTTCACTACCGAAAAAACATATTTTTTCAACTGCAAACAAAAAATTGTAATCGTAATAACGAGGTCACTTTTTTGTTTTTCGTCGGTCATTTAAAACTTTCATTAGTGAATTCGCGCGCGCTTAAAATTTTTCAATTTATTCCCACTTGAACGTTGAATCGCTTACGAATATTGTTGTACAGCTGAGCATGTTGCAGAACATGTTTCTTAATTTCATTAATAGTTTTCATCGTATTTGAGAAATGAACGAGTACGTAATCAAAATTCCGTTTTATTACTGGCCATTAAGAGATATTGCAATTCTCGCAAGACTCAATTAAGTTGCAATTTAAGGATTAATAATGATACAAAATAATTAACAATTTATTTTAATATACAGTGCAGACTTTTAATCTGATTCACAACCTCTTATAATAATGATAGGTAGATACTCGTAACCTGACGAATTTCTACAATAATATCTATATGACACATAAAATAACAACGTCACCAAGCCCTACACAAACCAATCCTTATCCAAAACTATCGTACTGAGAAGGATTTAATCCATTACATGTTGTGTCACTGTCAAAGCCTTATTTATCGTCGTCTAGATCATTCCAATAAATAAATACAAGTCAAGTCCGGTGTTGAAGGAATCAGCATAGGGGTATAGTCGGCCGGCGTATAAGTTAGCCAATTTGTTATGTTAAAGCTTGCGATGCCAACCCTCGTCCGCTCAACAGATTGAGCCTACGGGAGAAGCGATGGATCAAACTAAAAATATACAAGCGGTACATGGAGCTGCGAATGTGGGGGACAAGGAACTTATTATTTTATTATTATTTACTAGCTATACGCTCGCGGCTTCGTTCACGTGTAATTTGGTTATGTAGAGTTTTTTAATGATCTCGACAGGGCTTACTTCCACAGGCTAAAAACTTGTTACAATTGGAATTATATACAGCCTAAGTTACTCAGGGACGATGTAGCTTTCTAATGGTGAATATTTGAAAACGATTCAGTATTTTTGGAGTTTATCGATTCGATTACGTTCTATAACAAAAAGTAAAGCGAGACGAAAACATCGTCTCAAAAATATTTTTTTGCCAGTATGAACAATTTTTTTTTTTAATCATTTTATTTTCTAAATTGCATTATCGTTAAAAAATTAATAACTTCGTAAATATTAACATTCAATGAATTTAAAATGCATTTATTGAACAATATTATGGAAATCTTAATGTATGGTGGTAGCGCCACCCTGTGGTGTACAGGGTGGCGCTACCACCACGATTAATTTAACAAAGACCAGAACGAACGAAAGTAGGCCTTCTCAGGCACTTTCGAAACGTTACTGACTTTAGTTGTGCGGTTCCAAAATGTCATTCTTATGGAGAAGAACCGGCAAGAAACTCCATTACATACAAAAGAAGCATATACAGTTACTTTCGTAGATCGTTGTCGTATCAAAGCTTGGCATACAAACGGAATCCTGGCGGCCCATCCCTCATACATACTAACCCCGGAGGATACCTGTTTTGTTTAGTGCAGTCCACATTGATCAGTTTACTTTCTCTATTACAAAACCCTTTTCTGTACAACTAGGTTTTGAAAAATCTTCAGATTTTTATTTATTTATGTTTTTCTTTGCTTTACCTGGGCATGATCGAATAGGTTGAATCAAAGTTGGTTTAATTGTTTATGTTCCTAAAACAAAACAAAGGGTTGTGTAGTTAAGTAATATATTCTTAGTATATCACGGGTAGACAGGCAATACAAGACGTCAAGTTTGTAAGTAAGATTAAAACATCAAAATATACAAAAAAATATATATATTTACATTTAAAACTAAACTTATACCTACATCTAAAGTATACTTGTAAAATAACATGATATTTACAAAGCGTCAAAAATGTCGTCATCTCTGTCAATGGTGGAAAACATGCCCAGAAGGCTGGCGACATTATCTCATTGAAAAGCAATGCCAATTCTGTGTGCAAAAAACAAGCAAGCAGATCACGGGTGGTCGCTCAAGCGCTTTGCAAGTTCCTTATATACTTCAAATTTATGTATTAGTTATTGAACACAAAAACCGATTGACATAAGAAATCAATCAAAGAAAATCTTTCCCAGAGTCACATAAAATGATACCTTAAGTGATGAAATTATACCTTAGCTTTAACCTTTGACAACTGTTCTCTGATAGTTCGCACCATAAAGAACAATTTATTCGTCAAACTGTATTAAAATATACCGTGTATATCTAAGTCAGTTTAGCCGTCCACCTGAATGCACAGTTCCGCGGTCGTTCGATAATATAATTGGATAACGCGTAAACAAAAGAATTTTCCTCTCCGCATCCTAAACCCACACGGAAATGTGTTCCCGTAAACAAACTAAGCCACCGACAAAACTTGTAACTACAAAAAAATAAGAAACAACTTTCGCTTTCGAAACTAGCCAAGCCCTGCGGTTTTGCCCTCGTAGTTCGCGCTACCGTGTATTGTGGGGTTTTTCCTAGTGATTTTTTGGTTGTAGTTTTTACTTATTTTGATGTTCGGAGTGCATAGGAAAAAAAAAACGATATTAGAGGAATAGATCTATCCATTGTGTATACACAATGGATAGATCTTAACACAATGGTTAGTTACACTATAGTGTAACTAACCCGATTTTTATTAGGAAAGAGTTTATGTTCATGAATTTCTTGGTATTTGTTGTACATATTTTTAGATGAAATTGTTTAAATAGTGCTTTTACTAAAGAATTGACATTTTTTATTTTATTTTGCCAATTCTTTATTCTCTAGCCTATAGTGGCCCGCTATTGGGCAAAGGCCAAGAAAAAAAAATGATGGTTAATTTTTTGCAGGTTCAATAGGAAATAGCATTGCCGCAATTCTTGATATTCAGCCATAATCCGGTGGAATCAAATCAACTCTAAACCAAAAATCTAAACACCTTTAACAAAACTTAACATTCATATTACTTACACCAGTCCAATTGAGAGCTATCCATCATCAAAACAATTAAATTTAATTCTTCTACCCTTGACATGTCGGACATTCTAAGAATAACTCGTAGTTAAAACTAGGCAGGCCAGATTAATTAGTGTGTCAGGCTTACATACCGTCTTGGGTAGCTGGTGAGACAAAATTAATCAAGCAGTGATCCGACATATTATCTCAGTTCAGATGACTTGAACCCTTGCGTTGTCTGGCTATAGAACTGGCGAGTGTAAAAGTTACGTTCAATTATATTATTTGGGATCATGAAAGTTTTTAAAGGAGTGTCACCTGTTTTTACTAACTGTGAAACCAAAAAATAGCTTTTTATACAAAACTTGATTATTTAATAAAAATTAAAACGAAGTTGTGGAAGAGAGACGCTGCTTTAGACTAAACCGAGCAGTACCACTCACAAAACTGCAACAATACTGCATCATAAGGTAGTGGTACTCTTCCTGATCCAAAAATAATCTTAAAACAATTGTGAGGAGGATTCATAATTGTTAAATTATACGGTTAACACACGCATTTTCATCGAGAAAGCCCGACTAGTTTAACTCGCGACCTTGCCGCTGCTTCAGCTCATGACTAAAAACTCCAGTTGGTTGTGAAACTATTCGGGCATTCCCGATAAATACGCGTGCGTAAACCAAAAGTAGTATATTTAATTAAGCTTACCCGCTGACTCTGTGGCCCCAATACAAGGTCTCAGTTACAAGAGTTAACGCGAGGGTTGCCCCTTAATAAGAATTGAACAGAGAACAGGGTGTCCGACATGTTTGTCGGTACCCTCGTCGCGCCCGTCGATATAATGAACACTTGAACCAGATCTATATGTAATTAGGCCTTCTGATTTGACTTTGTTGATTTGATTGGGATTTATTCACGTTTATGTGAAATTGTCTTATTAAGATATTTATTTCCTCAAAAGGTTAACAAATCACTTACAGAGAAAATACAATTGGCGCAGTGAGTGGGTACTTACATAACAATGATCATACACCAAAACTTATTGAATATTAAATGCTTAACAATTTAGATTCAGGGGGACTTTTACTTAGTATTTTATAGTTGTGTATATAAAGCTAAGCTCAGATGTAATATTCCACGACTTACACGCAACGCCATCTAGTCTCAAACTAAGTAGAGATTGTATTATGAGCACTAGACAACTGATAAACACACTTACATAATATATTATGAACATCTTGTACCTCGTTAAACCTAGATAGAGACAATGTCACATTTTCGGTAGTACTGATTAAGAAAGAAAGATAAATACTCGTATTTGACAATTTCCAGACATTCAATGTTTAGCACAATATACCTCATTAAGACTCTCACTCACTTTGATCTGAAACTAATTAAGCATTTAAAAACATTAGTATTTTGAATCATTTTTCGATTAAATTCTACTCATATTCACAATCAACTTCAGCCAATCATTCGTCACTGTCTAAACTCGACTACAAATAATTTAATTCAAAGCTTACACAAATCCAATAAAAAATCACTAACGACGAAATAAAAACGAGTTAGAAAACGGATAATAATATTATCTGAAGGCATTGCGTAAGCGTTCGTTCCCAAGGTGTCTTAGTGACAAATTTTCGTCGAAAACCCAAATTACTTTCAGCAAACGATCAATCAATCCGACCAGGTTCCTGCCAATATATGTACTTTGTTAAAGAGTTTCTGATGTGTCGATAATTGATTGTTGTGAACCATAATGCTCGATATTCCGCGTATCTAAACTTCTTGGGAATGTAAACTTGAAGTTATCGAGTGTAAACAGAGGGTAATATACTTGTTGTATAGGAATTGTGATGATATAATACGTACTGTTATCATTATCTATGTATTTTATGAGTTCTGAATACTTTTGGGTTCATAAATTACGTGACCGACCAAAAAAACAACGTGACTTAAAACTTATAAATAAGCAGATGTAATCATATATTATCAGTTAGCTGCTGATTGAAATCGATGCAAAACCTGCCAGTTAAATTATTCTCCCATGTGTATGTTTGTCCTCTTTGTATTTGACTCAGACTCCATTCGCAGCATTATGATTCGTAGCATTTGATTCGTAGTACAGATGATTTGTTGCATATAATTCGTAACACAATAGTCGTAGCACGTGTTTTGTAGATTGTGTCTGTAATACGTGTGATTCGTAGCATATAAATATGTAGGGTCGGGTGTCTCACAGTGAACCAGGCAGCTACATTGAACCACCGTCGAATCTCGAAAACGCCACGTTGCTAAACCGCGCTCATATGAGTGAAAGAGAGGTATTTACGATCCCTTACTGCCCACTAATTTGCGTGGCGATCGCGTGCCAAGTGGTTGTGTGAGGAGCATTTGAAAGCAAATTGACTCAAAAAGTAAATATTTTTTTCCAACTTCATTCTTTTTTAGCTTTTTTCATTTAAATAATATCAATTTATTTATATGTACACTGCATTCTACGGTTATTTAGCAATTAAAAGCGCTACAATTCGAGTTTTTAAGTGATTGGTATGCCGGTAATTTTTTTAGATTAGTTATCAAAACCTGGTGTGTCTCACAGTGAACCACCTGGGGGTGTTACACATTGAACCATGGTTTATTGTGTACATCCAAGTCTTTTAATGAGTTTTTTTTCTACAATTGTTTTAATTTGTTATAAAATGGTGCATTCGACTGCCAACATGCTTGAGGCCAAGCCTAAGTGTAAAGCTGCACAGATCAGGTGCCATGAAACTCCGGATGCCTTTGGAACCCGATTTGGCTAATTATCCAATTAAAGGATCATAAGATTTTAAGTGATTTTAATAAATATAAGACTGATTTTTATTATTACAAAGTATTTGTCTTATAAATTGATCTATAAGACATAATTAATAAGGTGGCTTAATGTGGACCACCCCCTGGTTAAATGTGTACCACCGGTAGTACTCATTGAACCAAAAATATTTTTTCAGAAAAGCCTGTTTTACGCCGAAACTAAAGGGAATATGAGAAATTAATGTTTTACAAAATTGAAGCTAAATAAATATGCTAACTATACACAAAACATTGAAGGCATTGATTGAAAATCCAGCCCAATATGGGACTTTGAAATTTACCTGGTTCAAAGTGAGACAACTTACCATACATAAAAAACATATACACGGTCGAATCGAGAAATCTCCTTTTTTAATTTCAATTAAAAAGAATCTACTTTTCTTAGAATTACACCCCAGAACAATGTCCCAAAACGTCACAATTCCCCCAAAATAACATTCAATCTCTGGTTTCAATTAGGAATACAACAATAGAACATTACCTTACAATATCGCGTTACATTTTCTCACGTCAAATCTCTTTAATTATGCCGCCATAATCACACCGGTCTCGCACCGAATTATCTAACCGCTAGAATACGTAAAAGATTCTATTTTTCGGTTTAAACCCCGTCTGTAAACAAGGCACGTTCGCGGCCGTCCCATTGCTTAATTTACAAATGTAATTACTCGAGCTGGTCGAGGAAAAAAGGGGAAGAGTGATTTCTCACCCCGAAGGTAAGGTTCTTTTGTGAAAAACCTCTGATAAGTTAATCGGATAGCAAAAGTAAGCGTCGGTATGTGACCTGCTTCGTAAAGGTGTTAATTTTTTACCTTTATCGGCTTTGTTTAAGTTTAAAATCGTTTAGAAATCATTTGGGCAAAAAAAAACAAAATTGGACTGAGACTTAGATAAAAAATAGAAAGAACAATGCTACTTTTAGCTCTTGTTCATTAACTTGTATTATGTATAAAATAACATATATTTGCTGCCATTAAATAGACTTTTCTGCATTATTTGACATTTAAACATAACATATAAAACAGCATCAAGACCTTCATCACACAAGAGTTGCAAGACAAATCACCTTTGATCATTAATTTATACTCTATTTCACATATAACATTGTTTCTGATTGTTCCTATAACCATTTATAATGTAGAGAAGACAATATCCAATATTCTGCCTTCATATTGAACTGACCTGAATAATTGGTTAGCTCTATTACTGACACCGGCTTTTGATCGGCGCACCGTGCATGTGACACGAGCTACTCGTAGTACTCGTAACAAGTTTTGTATAGAATTTGGTGATACTAACTTGCTTGTAATTGGTTCAATTGATTTGTATTTTGGATAGGAAACAATTGAATGTTAACCTAATGTATTACTTTAGTGCATTTTTTGTTGTGTTTGTTACATTGCAGATCAGTATTTTATGAAGCAGTCATAGAATAATTATACTGATAAGTTACAATAAGGTAAGGTATAAACTACTAATGTATATTTTCTTTCATTTTTGTTATAGTGTTTGGCAAAACAAACTTCTTTCTAAGTCGAACTGCTTTCATAGGCATTCATTCGAAACGCATAAAACAGACCAAAAATTTACTATAGATCATTATTTACCAATAAGCTCTCGGGGAGAACAAAGAACTTCTAAATAAAGACTTCATCTTACTTTCAATCAAAATATTGAAGTATTTTATCGAGCACGCCCGTCGATCTTCCTCCTATTTGCATAGTTATACGTTTAAGACAACGCCGGATATTGAAAAACCAAGGATACACGTGGTTGAGCAACAAAAGTAACGGATATTAACACCGCGATCGAACACAACCCTTCACTGTAGAGGCCCTACCACAAACTCTTAAAAAAATTGACTTTTAGACTTTTGCAATTGTGAAAAAGAGATGGCGCGCTACAAAACGTATAACGGCATCTCTTTTCCACAGTTACAACAGGCTTACTTTAGGGGATGATGGTAAGAGGGTTAAAGTTAAGTAATCCATTATCCTGTTAATGAAACTCTTTATAGAATTACTCAGGAACGTTATATGTATAAGTTTGATGAGAAAGTTGGAGTTTGAGTCGAATCAATTATGAACAAGTTGTTTTAAACGGTGTGCGCTGCCGTGAGGGAGGGAGCTTGTTGCGGCCTGATTCTGGATAAACGATCGCTGTTTACATATTGATGAATTAATTAAGTAATGACAAGATTAAGATATTTAGGGGAATAAGGCTTTGCTACAGAAAACAATTCAAGCGCTTCTCGGAATAATGGAAAATATTAACCTCGTTTGTCATAAAATATTTTATAGGATACTTCATTTAATGGACCATGTATTTAATATTATACTATTGCGTACACCTACATAAACAAATTTGTTTTCGATCGAAGACACTCGCATGCATAGATGTGTGTATAGGTAAACACGCTTCTCCCGCACATAAAACAATATCGCCGGCTAAAATATGCGTTTATAAAGTGCATCGTTTCATAACATGAGATCTCGACAAACACACCTGTATGAATGAATAAAATAAGAAAATTCCGCGCGAAAACGTTCCCACGCCGAATATTTAAAATTTCACGATCCCCAGTCGCGGAAAGCGGGGCGCTTAATCAAAAATAACGCAGCAACAAAATTCAATAAGAGCGACTCATAAAACACGTTAAAATGAAAAATATTAAATTCCAGAGACAAAAAAAAATATGTATTATTCGTTTCGCGAGGGTACATAAATAATTTAATTTTTAGCGTGAAAAGTTTTTAAGGAAATCGCAAGACTTCAAAGTGCGGCCGGTGTGTGAGGCGCGGCGGTATAAATCAGTACTTTAAAAAATAATACACGTTTTATCACGTTCTGAGTGTTCATTTGAGGCTGTATTATGAACTCATCAAGCATTATCGTTGTAATTGAGTAAGCGAGATAGCGCTCTACACTGCATTATCGCCGTCTCATTTCCTTAAACTAAACAGTTCCATTTTAAGGAGTTCACAGTACAGGTAGAGACTCTTTATACCTTCGAGGTGACTTAACTGGCACCCGTTAAAGAAGGAATGTAAATTAAAGTATCTTAACACTCACCTGTGTACGACACTATATTACGTTGATAGATAAAACCTCCTTATTTCATTTAAGTGTCGAGTTTACTACAGTGTTATAAAACGCGGAATAATTGAAATGGAATTTAAGTCCGTAGAACTTTTATGGGAACGTTTTTGTAAACAAGTCAATAAAGTTATTATAAAACTGAATTACTGTGGTATTAAATTTTATTTTTGTATTTTATCTTGAAGTCTACATTTTCGTCACAATATATTTTAAGCCTTTTTAGATTTTTATCTCAAAAACTCCAGGCGTCATCCAAGCTCTTCAACATGTTTTACCACAAAATGTATTTTAATGCTTTCGTACTAATTATTTATCTACACTTTCTAATAAAACCGAAGCTAAGTTAAAAGTTACTTTTCTCAAACACTAACGACTTGTTCGTGTGTTCAAGTTACTTTGTATGTAAAAGCAGATATTTCTCGTTCAAATAAAACAAATAGTACACGTGTATAAATTAATTTACATTTCAAACGCAGTAAGAGGACTAAACGGGCAAAGGTGTTTGTTTTACTGCCTCAAGCATCGTAATGGCTCCTTTCTAGAGGCTATTAAAACAAGTGCAAACTGACCTGCCACCACATCTTAAAGCAAACATAGTAAGATTAATGCAGTTGTTGAAGCGAGACACCACTACCCTGTGTAGTATGCTGTCTCACTTTCACAACTGCAACAATCTTGCTTTAAAAGACATTGGTAGTCGTCGTTTTTCTTGTACGTAGAGAAAAGGAAACATAGTTACGTGTTACATTAAATTGAATAATGATTATTCACCCAAAGGAATAGAAAACTACATAAAAGTCATGGAATGAACAATCGTTTTTTAATTATTACTAGTTTCTTTTAAATATTACTAGAATTAATCGAATATAAATTAATCATTGCGTAAAATAATTTTAGTTTTTCAATCTTTATCAATTTTATATGAATACCAAGTTGGTGACTGAAACCTTAATACATACAAACCACTCCAACAATTTACAATCCTTTTTTAATACCTAAATAGCTCAAAAAACGCAAGCACCATCATCTAACTTACCATAACTCAAACGCAATGAATACTAAAAGGGAAAGGGCCACTTAAAACCGTAAAATAATTCCTATGGCTATGTTCCCCTAAACGGGCAGAGGCAATGAACATAAATATTTTAATTTTTCACAGCGCCAGTGTTGCAAGCTAATAAAATAACGGATTGTGGTTACATGAAAAAGTAAATTATTAGAACTGGCAACTTCCTAACGTTTCGTGGTAGGGCTTTTATTTCTCGTGTCGCGTGTTTTTGTGTTATAACGGTATTTATGGTACACAATGTAATTGTGCTAGTATTTATAAATGTTTTGTAAATTGATAAGAATGTAAAATTCAGAGCGTCGAATTTCTTTGTGATTATAGTAACTACTTAGTACTGAATTCCTGTCGTGTAAAGAGGAGGTCGAAAGAAAAGTAATTTCATTTTACTTATTTACTCATCCTAACACCGTCCACTGCTGGGTATTGACCTCTCTCAGGGTGCATCACATCACCTGGTCCCTTCACCTGGACCTTCCACATCCAATCCGATCTAACTACCTTCTTCGGGACGCCGCCGCCGCGCGCTGTCCATCGGACTGGTAGGTGATCTCCGAAAACTTGACATTTAATCTATACTGACAATTTCTCATATCTTAACACATGACATACACGTTTTTGATCTAGCAATCACAAGTAGGTATATATGTTAAAACACTTATCTACAAACAATTGAACTGCGACACAACTGTAAATGATACGTGACGGCACAGCGATGGAATCTAGGGCTGAAACGTGTCACCATTGAACCAGTACATAGCTTTAAATATTCACCAAAACGCATGAGACCGAGATACATAGCATGG
Organism: Chrysodeixis includens; assembly: GCA_941860345.1. Classification (NCBI taxonomy): domain Eukaryota; kingdom Metazoa; phylum Arthropoda; class Insecta; order Lepidoptera; family Noctuidae; genus Chrysodeixis; species Chrysodeixis includens. The sequence goes on along the minus strand of OW796098.1, from coordinate 10,900,230 downwards.
GCTTTCGAGTAAAGCTGCACTTACCATACAAAAACAAGGTGCAACAGCAAGGCCTCGTGAATACACTGTCTAACATTCATAGTTGATTTTGAGTAGTCGGCGAATTAAGCGAATAATCTGTTACCAAGTACCTGTTTCGAGGTGAAGTATGAGTAAAATTCGCAGAAAGAATTGGAGCTACTTGCATTGAGACTGTATAAGTTAAGAATATTTATTAGTGCATCAGCAGGTAGGTATGTATTTCATCCAACTCTATGCCTATGAAACAAAGCAGCTATTGATGTTGGCATGCCTCTAGGCTGATTTTAATTTTGATAAAGAAAAACAGCTTTATTTTGAAAACTACCGTAAAACTTTAATTATGTGTTAAAAAAGTTATTAAAAACGAACAACCCTTGAAGTTCACGTAATAAGTACGCATTTAAGAATGTTCAAGTTTAAAATACAAGCGATATCAAAAGAGAACTATTATTATACGTCTAGATATTAGGAGCTTTAGAAATAAATAATCAAATAATCTTTGTATTTACATACAAAGATGACACCTACATACATATTTATCAGAAAATTCGTACATTAGATTCGCGTCGACGGCCTAATATAGGACAAAGTAAGGTTAGAGCTATTTGTTCGGAATGTATTTTTTGGGACAAAACGGCAACATATGGTGGGCGAGAGAACAGTTTAAACAATTACGGACCACACGAAGCCGAGATGTAAAAATATAGAAACAAAACTCTGTCTGGTAGATGGTTAATTTTATTTTGTACTTTTAGCCCAGTCAAATTAGGTAAAATAAGGCGTCAACCTCGGAATGAAAGATAATAAGCTGAAAATTGGTGAGAACCTTTGTTTGGTCGCCCTAAATATTGTCTCAAAAGTCACAAGTTCTATCGTGTCCGCGTCTTCAGATATTCAAGGTCAAAGGTCACGAAAAACAATTTTTCGCGAATATCTCAGTTCCTATTACTTAAATGATATTTTCACCAATGTGAAAGTTGTAGAGTATAAAATTCTCTACAACTTTTGTCTAAACTTTTTTTTTATACGACCAACCGTTTTTGAGGTAGAGCGCGACGAGTGTGCAGCGTACAGTCATATAATATATGAGGTAATGCAGGGTCAAGCGTGAATTTCGGTAATCAGTACGTTGTATAAAGTCAATTATTGACAAAAAAAATATAATTCTTAAGCATTGCTCATTATTTCTGTACATAATAGGTCGGGGAAAAGTCTTTTCGCATTATAGTATGTAAGAACTTGTAATAAAATCTTTCTCTCTCTAATAAAATTAGAATTTGGTGTGTGGTACAATTGAAAGTTAAAATTATAAAGAAACATAATTCCAAATTCTAATTTACTATAGCCAAAAAAAAAATATTACAAGTTCATACATACTATAATGCGAAAACACTTTTTCCCCGACCTATTATGTGCAGAAATAATGGGCATTGCTTAATAATTATATTTTTTTTTGACAATAATTGACTTTATACAACGTATTGATAACCGAAACTCACGCTTGACCCCGCAATACCTCATATATTATATGACGGTACGCTGCGCATTTGTCGCGCTCTACCTCAAAAACGGTTGATCGTATAAAAAAAAAGTTTAGACAAAAGTTGTAGAGAATCTTATACTCTACAACTTTGACATTGGTGAAAATATCATTTAAGCAATAGGAACCGAGATATTCGCGAAAAATTGTTTTTCGTGACCTTTGACCTTGAATATCTGAAGACGCGGACACGATAGAATTTGTGACTTTTGAGACAATATTTAGGGCGACCAAACAAAGGTTGTCACCAATTTTCAGCTTATTATCTTTCATTCCGAGGTGAAACCCCTAATTTGACTGGGCTATTTATAAAGTACTATTTTGGGTATCATTTGACTTCGTTATTTGATTTCTGAAAATGATTTAATAGGGTCTGTAAACCAAGCTTATGATAAGAAGGAGGAGGTCTTTCTTCGATAATTTACTCGATTATGACAACACGGAAACTTCTTAATGCATCTAAAAACATATCAAGACAATCAGTGCCTAGCCATTAAAATAACAAGAAAAAGGTTATTTTAAGAATTAGTTGTATTTTTATCTGACTAGAAGAAACTTGGGAACTAGTGTATCTTTGGAAAGTTGAAGTATTCCAGTAACAAAGTTAGGCTGAGAGGAAACTACGTGTGTGGAGACTGTCCGATCGTTTGAATTGAAGATATGTCAAAATCATGTTGAGCGAATGCCTACTCGTGTCGTGCCTAATGTGTGGTTAGTTTAAAACTTAATATTGTAATCATCGTCATTCCCCTAGCCTTATCAAAAACATGCTTTACAAATCTTACTTAAAGAGATCTATAGTTTAGTCTGTTGCTATGCCTATTTCCAAATCTTCGACATATTAACGTTAATTGCTCGTCTACTTCAGAAGGTATTAACGCGTTTTGTGTCGCGCCGGCAGAAGCTTTGCAAACCTTTTAAAGGGATTAAAATATTTGCCTCGCGTGGTGTTATTCATATATGAAACTTTAGTTTAAGACTACCACTTAATACTTATCAACTAAGATATAATAGGTATTGAAAACCAATAGTGTGGTACTATTTAAAACTTAGACTAGAACGCAACCAGACTAGAAAAAAAAAAGACTGTTTCGTGTTTATTTAATACTATAATCTATTACAGGCTCGCACTTGGTCTTTGAGAGACCATCATCTATCATTCAACATAGTTTTCAAAATGTTCTATTCAAATTATTTATTTCATTTGACTCAATGAAACAAACTAGGATACATGTATCGTGAAACCCAGCAAAGGCAATATTTATAGCATTTTCAAAATAACACTCAACACTTGCTCCTTCTGAGAGGTGTTGCAGTGACTGAAGGACTGACTTATCCTGAAAAAACTTATGTCAGTTTGTTGCGCACAGAGGTCTTTTTCAAGTTTCACGTTACGAACTCACGACAAAATTACAAGAAAAAAGCTCACTCTTCATTAATTAGCGCAGACGTTCTTTGACTAGCCTTATTTTAAAGCTGCCTGGAGTAATCAGTGTCAAAGATTTTCAAATTAAAACTGTATCGAAAGTTTTAAAGCGATATTTTACACGGCGGTGTTAATGGTTGTACTAATGCGGGGGAATATAGGTTAATGTTATGTTTAACACGTAATTAATCTTGTGACAACAGTGTTATGTTACGTGTTTAAATTTCACATATTTCTGTTCACTTTTGTTTTGCACATGGGTAATACTAAATTATTGTATGAGATGTACATATATTGTCATGGAACTTGGTATCTACTATTACTATAGAAGTTGTTATACGCCGGTTGGCAAACTCGGAAATTCTTGACTTAATTCAAATCGATGCAAGTCTTTAATTAGGATATTTTCACCAAGTAACTTTTCAGTCCAAGAAAACCAAAGGTAGAGAAAAAATTGGAGACTTTAGCATCCTACGTCCACAATATACTCTATTTTCTGTTTACCAAAATCATCTTTGTCCTTTACAAGTTAGGTTTTATATTGGTATCACTGTTTCACGTCATGTCATTAGCAGTTTGCTACAAACCACATTATTTTACATTATTTACTAAAATGTTTAGTCTTAATCACTTGCGTGCGGTTGAACAATCAGTAATTGGTGAGCTTAATGACGAAGCATGCGGTGAGCACCTACTATGAATCCAAAATCACTAAGCCAGAGTACTTATGCAAAAAATAGTGCAAAAGGTAATGGGAAATTTCAGAATAACAATAAAAAAGTGCCTTTGAATCGATAGGGCTATTTTTGCCATTTACCTTTGGAACCAAAAAAAAAATACCTATGGGTACTTTGTGCGTGCAATAAATGAAACAAAAAGCATGTAAAAAAGATTACCAGAGGTTTCCTGTACAGATCACTCATAATTTAAAGACTTTCCAAATGGACCTGAAACAAACTTCTGTTTTACCACTAAGTAGGTCTAGAATACACTTTCTTTACATACAGATATATTCTCAAGAACTTTGTAAAAACCGTTGGAAGTGAAACACATTTCTCACGCATTTATTACACAAGTTTTTGTGTCCCTAGTGTGTAAGTCGAAACATCGGTTAGAGTCGAATTTTCCACGCTATCCCGCCGAGGGTGTTTCATAGAACATCAATCTACAGTGCGCCTGACAGTTATGTGCGTGTATCATATTTATTTTTCTTTTTAGAATTCTACATTCGAACCTAGTCTAGACTCTGTCTGTTTGTTTATTTTTCATCATAATCAAGCAGATATATGAAATAAGGATTCTGTGAAAACTTGAGTAGAGACCTTAAAATTAAAAACATAATTTATATTATAAACATTATTTGTATCAACTAAAATGGACGTAATAAAATTATATTTCATTTGCCTTTTTTCTCTCAAAAATAAAATAATTAACAGCTCGGTGCCCAAGCCCGCGTCATCGAAAAAAAAATAGATATTGGCAAAAAATCTTGGCTGAATAGCCAATATCGCGGCCAAAAAAATGGCACAGCTCGATCCATAAAACAGTTTCAAAATGTCGGTCAGTGAATACGACATATGGTTTACGAGCAAGCCAGGTGTCGCGCGGGTTACGGTGGCGATATAAAATTGATCTAATCTTCGTAACACGGTGAAACGTTCGCGTAAAAACCTTACAGGTTGCTTCGGTCCTACTTATTAGTACTGAGATGGGTTTGCAAAGACTTTAATATAGATAAATATAGAAAGAGAGGAGTGATTTAAATGTAAAGAATAATATTAGGTTATTTTTTATTGGATGTAACTTAAATAATCGTTCAGAGCTTTGGATCAAAAATAAATGTACCTAGTCGTGTTAGTAAATTTTATGTATGAACCTTACATGAAATTAGTCGCAATGATTTATTTTCTCGTTCCAATTGTTCCGAATAATGTTCGACAACTATTCGGCAGCGCGATAGAGCCGAATTCCTAGCGGAAGAAAACTCAAGATACTCCGAGAGCCCGGCGCAAAAAGTATTTAATCAAGAAGAAATTATGTTACATGTACATTTACTCTTTTACTGTAGTCATATGAACGCACTATGCGAGCAGCTTTCACGCACGTTTATTGTCAAAGAGTTGAGTTTAGCTCTGGTTTTCGAACTGTGGATGCACATTTCCCGGTACCGTACGCAACAAAGCATAGCTGTACTTTGGTAGACTCAAAGAGCACTTTAGTTTAGGACTCGTCTCATTATTTTATATCTGCATAGTCTTTCCGTGAAATAAAAATAACCATTTTGTATTATGTATACTAGTCAAATAAAAATCCCACAGTTTAACAGCAAAAAATGAAAAATGTAACGTAGAATTTTTAAGTGAAAACAATAAACTTACAATAAAAACTAAGAAAAATGTATTTTTTATCAAACGATAGTTATTACAAACGAGAATATTTCCAACGCTTTATTAAATTTCCTATTAACGCCGCAGGTAAATAAATATTTACCAGTAAGACCTCCACGTAGTTGTTAAACGAATAAAAGTAAAAAATTACAAATTGTAGACTAAAATAAAAATGGTGAATTCTTTGAAAGAAAAAGACTCCCGGCCTAACAATCCAGGTGGTAGGATATCAGTTAAAATACGTGGCAGTTTTAATTACGCCGGTCTATCGGCATTCCGGCCGGCATCCGACACCGGATTGCTTCCGACCTTTATAGGAATCCGTTCCATTAGCTCGGGAACTTGCCGGATTCTTTAGTGAGACCCGTCTTCAACGATTCCATGTTGAATTCTGTTCATTTTCTTATTAACGCGTCGTACAATGATTTCTTTGATTAGCCAATATTGACATTTGTTTCATTTTTTTTTTGTTAATTAGTGAGTATTGCAGCGACGAAAAATAAATAAATTATTTGTCTACTGGCTGAGGATATTTATCATTGGGCACATTATTATTAGTAAACAAATGATTTAAAGATAGTTAGAACAGTAAATACATCTTCATCTTTTCAGCCTATCTAGATTATTTATTAAAACAAAGATAAAGAAACAAAGAGTTACTTTTTCGTCAAATCAATCTTGATATGGTGAAAAAACAACTAAGATATTTAATCGTATTTCACAGTATCTAAGTTAGTGAATAATAAAAACCACCTTTGAATACCAATACCTTGAATTAGTATAATTACTGCATATCTACCAAAAGTAAGTAAGAACATCGGTTGCCATCTAAATCTCAATAAAAAAATTACATTGTAAGTAATCTTTTCAGTCTATTTTCTTAGAACCTTTTGTTGAAAAGTTCAAATCCATTAACTACTGATGAATGTTTCAGTCACGTGACAGGTAAAGTTTAGAAAATTAAATAATTATATTGATTGAGTAATTTGCCTAGAACTTGAAAGTCAATAGACATTCGAGATTTTGAGTTACACTGCAGAGCCACGAAAGAAGGCCGCTTCTAAAACTAACATGAAACACACCACGAACGCAATTAGGTAAGTATTGTATTTAAAAAAATACAATTACAAAGAAGCTTTTAAAATAAGAATTTAAGAAATAATAAATTTACGTACCTTAAAAAATCTAGGAATTTTAAGCTTTTTTATTTTTTTTAAACGTTTTTTTATTTTTTTTAAACCATTACAGACATTCCAAATAGAAAATAGAGAAACTGTATAACATTCATGTGTGTACCCAGCTTCATACTTACCTAAAAATTTGGTAAAAAATCGTCAGTCAGATAAATAAAATAAAAAAACATTAGGCACGTAATTTTTTTATGACAAATGAATATCAAAATCAAGTCACTTTATCATCTCCATTAAAAAAAAAAAATAAAAAATAAATAAACATGCGATATTTTTTGGAAATCTACCTGACGGACTAATTAGTATTTTAAACATCCAAGTCAGTTAATTATGTACCTAATCATATATTTTATAACTAATATATTTAGGTAAGTATATACAAATGTTCGAAGTATTGAGATATCTAACAGTAACACGGGTTATATACGCAGTATATTTGCGAAAGTAAAAGGTCGAAAGCCTATTGCCATTTATTTTACTTTGCTTAACGAAGTACTATTGGGAATTTCGACAGAAAAGCTATTAATACAGACCCCCGTTGGGAATCAAATCCTCAACCCTTAGGGTACAATTTAATTGATCAGAGAATACTTTTTGTTAACAAATTGCTAAAAATGTCGTATATTTGTACAACCCTCACTCCCCGCGGCCCTCTTGTAATTCAAGTGTTGCTTTTCAAATACAGTAAAGAAATAAAACTACTCATTATTTATAATCATTTTAATAAAACACAGCATACATAACATATGTAAGTAATACTCCATAATTCAGATCACAAATTTGAATTTTGTATTGCGTGATTTAACAATTTTAATTTGATTATAACTTATGGCTATATACTCTCAGTATTCCCTAACTTAAAATCACAAACTTTCCGAAAGCAATCAACTAAAATAACGAATAAAAAATAACAATTAATAAAAATGCATTTTTACATACATAAACGTCACGCCTTTTTATTTTTAGGCCTAAGACTAAGGGGCTTATTATACAAACTTGATTCTAGCGTAATTTAAATGCGTCAAAGAACAGCATGTCACAATAACTAGCGTCAAGATAACATAATAAAGTCCCAGCAGTAACGTGTTTGTACTTTGACTTACAAAATAGTCCAGTCATTTGGTAGAAAATAAGGGGGTTACCTGGAAAGTTTTCCGGGAGTTTTGAAAATTGGGTATTTTATAGATTTGGATATGCTCTTTTCGAATTTTAACTTTGCCACCTCGTACCACCGCCGCTCGCGCCGCCATTTTGAAAAAATGGCGCCCAAAAACGGTTTTTTGGGAATATCTCCTTTCTGAGGCATTTTACGAAAAAAATAACTTCTACTAAATTAAACTACAAAAAATTTCCTACCCTTTATGTCTTATTCACTTTTTCATAAAATCAATAGTTTTGGATGTACGAGCGCCGCAAAGTATTAACTTATTCATCTGCACCACCACGTGTTTTTTGTATATTTTTCTAAAATGTTCTATTATTGCCGCCGGTTTTCATGTGAATTGTCACAAATTAAACAATTTGCCGTATAAAAAGCCATAGCTCTAAGAACATAAACAACACTGTACGACAATAAACGTACACTGATGATTCAGTCTAAACTAAATATTTCTCATAATATAGCTTCTACCGACAAATTTTTCGTTGAAGTTTTGTTCATAGTCGAGAGAAAGGGCCCGATTTAAAAGTGACATATTACCCTGACACCTACTTCTTTAAAACTGGCGGCAGTAATAGAACAGTTAAGAAAAATATACGAAACACTCGTAGTGGTGCAAATGAACAATACTTTGCGGCGCTCGTACGTCCAAAACTATTGATTTTATGAAAAAGTGAATAAGACATAAAGTGTAGGAAATTTTTTCTAGTTTAATTTTGTAGAAGTTATTTTTTTCGTAAAATGCGTCGGAAAGGAGATATTCCCAAAAAACCGTTTTTGGGCGCCATTTTTTCAAAATGGCGGCGCGAGCGGCGGTGGTACGAGGTGGCAAAGTTAAAATTCGAAAAGAGCATATCCAAATCTATAAAATACCCAATTTTCAAAACTCCCGGAAAACTTTCCAGGTAAAACTACCAAATGACTGGACTAAAACATCAAAATGCAAAACGGTGAAAACATTTACTCGAAAATACTGTACTCGAAATGAATGTAACATAATAAAACTTGTGTATTTAATACACGTGTAAGCTTAAACTATAAACAACAAAACAGGTGCTTAAAGCACAAACAATTTATACTAAGAAATCATCTTACATTGTCTTAGAGGTAATTTCTCTTTACTTTAATATACCGGAGGGGGTCTCCAAATCGTCCAGGGAATAATGAGAGCTAACTTCCACGGAACGCCGCAAGTCAATTATTGGAGTTAACACACTTTGTTAGACTTGAATTGTAAGTTCCGCATAGAAATCAAGACAGCGGAGTACGGGTACTGTAATTACACAGTATTTGCGTTCAAAACGAACAAAAAATGTGAAAGCCAAAGGTTTTAAGAGGGCAGAAAATACGTTTCATTTTTGTGCTTAACATAATAGGAAAATTGACTATAACTTAATAGGAAGAGCTTTGCTCTGCTGTGCGATTGTCGCATTAAGTTTGTCAAAAAATCAATTTATTTAGTTTTCCTTGTAATGTTTAATAAACCTGGCAGATGGATCTGTGACCCCAGCTACCCATTTCGGCATCCAATAATACGGAGTAAACACGTGCTGACCCGGGTAGGACTTCTCGAATACGTATCTATAGTATTTAGACTCCGCTGTTGTTGGTTGCAGGCCTGGGTATACCACGTTCTCCTCTATCGACCTCTCAGCTATCACTTCTCCAATGACAGTGAACAATGACTTCTTAATAGACGCAACGCCGTCGCTGAAAGCCTCCTTATGACGCCATAATATGGTATCCGGCAACAAACCACTGTTAGCGAAGCTGCTCCGTAACAAATGTTTCTCAATACCGTTCTGTGGTTGCCTTAGTTTCGGATCTAAGCTGAGGTAGTGGTTAGTAAACTGAATATCTAAGAATGGGACTCGGAGCTCTAAACTGAACGCACTTGTCGTCCTGTCTGCACGGAGTCCGTCGTACAAGTAAATGTCTGAGAGCAAACGTAAGCTCTCCTCGTGTGCAATATTCTCTGAAGGCGCGTCTCTAAAGTAAATGTAGCCTTGTGCCAATTCATCTGCACCTTCCCCACTGAAAACCACAGTAGTGTTTGTCTTCTCCTTAATATACTTCGAGAGCAGGTACATAGGCAAACTGGCGCGTATCGTGGTGATATCAAACGTTTCCAAATGATAAATAACGTTATCTAACGCTTCCTTTACATCGTTCTCATCAAATTGTACTTCATGATGCTCTGTGCCCAAATGATCCGCAACTGATCGCGCTGCAATTAAATCGGGAGAGTCGCCCATGCCTATAGCGAATGTTTGTATTTTGTATGGCAAGTTGTGTTTCTTAGCTAGCTTTACTACTAATGCGGCAATGAGCGACGAGTCCAAGCCTCCACTCAGTAAACATCCAATACGCCTGTCAGACATCAATCTCTTTTCGCACGCAGCTTCTAAGAGTCGCGCGGTTTTTTCTTCTATACTTTTACCGTCTAACTCTGCTTCAGGGACAAATGGCAGGAAGTTAGGCGGCATACCAGGCGACGTGTATCGCTCGATAAAATCAAGTTTTACTTTACCGTCGTCTAATATACTCCATTGCGCGTAATGGCCTGGCGGAAATTGTCTTAACGTAGAACTGCCGTTGCCGTTCTGTTTTAACTTAATCAGACCCTTGCCTTCTGAGGAGATTCCTAAAACACCCCTTTCCTCATCCCAGTACTCGAAGAGTGGGCGGACACCGTAAGGGTCTCGAGCGACGCAGACCTTTTTCTTCTCGCCATCGACTAGACAAAATGCAAATACGCCGTCAAGGTTCTTAACAGTTTTTTGGAAGCCGAAGTTGTGATACAGATGGGTTATGGCCTCTACGTCACATTTTGTTTCGTATGGGAATTTGTGTTGTGTCTGCAAGCGCTTATAGTTATATATTTCTCCGTTACAAATTAAGTTTGTGCGAGGATAAAGATGCAATCTCATCGGCTGCATTCCGTGTAAACCGTCGACAATGGCCAATCGTCGAAAGCCGAATATCGCGAATGGTTCGCGAGCGTCAGCCTCGAACCTCCACGCGTCAGGCCCACGGTGACGGATCGTTAAGAAGCTTTCCGTACAGAGCGGACATAAGTCTTCGCTACCGCCAAATAATGCCCAGATTCCACACATTTTGGATCTGAAAACAAACAGAAAACAATATTTAATATTGATTTTATACTTTAGTGAAATGTGTCGCAAATATGGATTAGATCATCTGTCCTAGACGCCTAAAAAAAACAAACAAGAGTCAGACAAACAGCGCCCTTACTGTGTTAACGCCCCGGTTTGCGAACAAATATCATTAAGCAAATTCCCTGTCATTACCTTGTCAACACGAAACAGTTGAGAATGCCTGGGAACGGGTATCAAATTACTAAGTCAATGGGCAGGAAATTATTCAAGGCTGTTTACCTACTTTTTTAACGACGTATTAACTGTAAAAAGGCTAGGGAAAGTTTTAATGAAGTCCTGTACACTAGCTAATAAACTAACTTCGAGAGAAGTTGCAAAGCCTGCTTTTTGCTAGTGGAACAAGTTTATAGATTTAAACATTAATAGTGAAGGAAAAAACTAATGGCGGATAGTTTAACGGTTTATTCTGTAGCTAGGGGTAATCAATAACTGGTATTTATTGCGATTCATTAAACTTAGCAGACAGCTAGAACTTTCATTAAACTTACTTAGAAATTCTACTTAGCTATTTACAAATTCAGTGTAAGTCAGGTTAACTTCAGGTATTATATAATATGGTTAATTGGATACTAATCAGAAAGTTTTTAGGTATGGCAATACTAACTTTAATATAACGTTATTATGAAAACTACGCAACTTAAATACTGTAGTTACAATTTCAATTTCAAGACCGGTAATCAAAAACTTAACTCCAAACTTCTCTACAACTCGCACAAGTACGCAAAAAGGAAAATTACAACGAGACTACTATCTAAAGGTTCTTAAATCATCTTAATCAAGAAACTGGCAAGATCCACAAACGTTCAACCACGAAATCCAAGCGTGCGTTAGTTTTACAATGAACAGGGTACCGATAACTTATTGAGTTAATTAAGCAAGCGAATTTAACTTGAAACTTGAACCATTAACGAGAGCATTAGGCTGCGGATGAGTCAACTAACTCTAACTTACTAAACGATTTTAAAACATTGATTCAGTGAGTCCAACGATGCTAAGATTCTAGTTGTGAAATTAGAACTTCAATTGACGTAAATTGATAAAGATTGAATCTATCTTTTTCAATTGTCTATAAAATGTTCACTTTGTTCAAAGAGATGTATTTGACCTTACAAGTTTGCCGTAGAGATGCGTTAAATGTACATATGAGAACGACTTGTAAGACAAGTGCTAGACTTATGTATATTTTCGAGAGTTGATTTATAAACTACGTACTACTTCTAACTACAAGAAATTGTATAACACTTAAAGACTTGGGAATTAATCATTGAGTGTTAAACGCATTCGGGACTCAATTCCCAAAGCAGGCGTGGGAACAGCTAGCCGTCAAATCAAACAATCCATCAACAAATAATTGACAGAGACTTGCTCACCAACAAATCTCATCCAATTCTCTGATAATAAATCTGAAACAACAATAACGTCGAATCTCCATACTAAACTTAAATTGCCAATTCTAAATTCATCACGGATTATTATTTAAGCAACAAATCTATTAATCTGAGCCTACGGGAGTGGAATACATAAATCAATTAACCCTGACAAGACGGGCCGTGTTGAGGCCGCCAGCCCATTTCGGGGACCAGTACCCTATTTTGGCGACACCGTTCCCCAGGGGCGTCGAATCGTCTCCGGTTTAATTCAAATATTACTTGTGGAATTGAAGTGTCGGTTGGGCCACTAGATTCGGGAGTTAAATACGTCGAAATTCTATTATCAAATTGGGTTACACTCGGCCACGACGTTGATTTGAATGGGAGTGGTGCAAAAATTATCTGAAATGTGTTTTTGATATAATGTTGAGTTTTGATTTTGTCAAAAACAGTTATTAGTTCGAGCTAAAAATTGATAGTGTAATTTTACAGTTACAAATAAAAATATTTTTTTCAATACAGAATTGAAAACTGATATTGCTATTAAAGAATTACTTTAATAAACATCGAAAGTAATTGGAATATAATTTTCTCACAGGCAAACAATAAAACACCTGATTAAATATTTGTTTTGGTGCGACTAATACGATTTTAACTTAAAAAGACTAACTGCAACGGATATCCAAGAAAGGCAACATTTAAGAGCTAAGCTATAGAAGAGCTAATCTAATTGCATTATCCAACAAACAGGACGGAAAGTACAAAACAGGCTAATTTAATTTATTAATTAGGTCACAGCCAGTCACAGGACTAGATGTCTGGCGCTGGCGACACGGCACGACGTCGGACGTCGGCGACACGTGTCCAGCTACATTTGTCTTCTAATAAATACCAGATTTACATTTGTTTAAATTCTCAGTATTACAATGAAGCTAGTTTGGAGTACCGTTATCTCTCTAATAGATAAGAGATGAATGCTGAGAGAAAGCGAAGCAGAATTCTACACACGTGTTACTATTGTGGGGTTACTGTACTATGCATATAAATGTATTAAATATACAATGTATACTTATATTAATTGTAGTGCTATATTTCCGTTACTACAAGGTAATTATCTGCGCTATAAAAGTCAATAGTAATTACAACCTACAGCTATAAATTAAAATATAAACAAAATTTGCTAAATATTCATTATAACCTACATCGTAAAATGTAAACAAAAAAATTATCATTTTCGCTTGACAGAGTATAATTGGCAAAGACCCAACCGTGAGGTTAAATTAAACGCAACCGGGGACTTCCCCTAAACTTTCGGTGAGCGGTACAAGCTGATGTAATATGTGTTGCATCATTATCATCCATTTTTAAATACACTATCGAAATCAAAGTGTGCCTTAATGCAGGTTTTTTACGTAACCGGTTTGCGCTTCTTTTCGCGATGTCGCTTAAAATTTTTACCGATATTTTTGAATCCTATGATCGATAATAAAAATAAATACTATTATTAAAATTTAATTAACAGTATGTCTACCTGTTTATGATGGTTCCCGGCAAGCTGGACCGATTTATATAAAACTGTGATCTTACTAAACTGTCTACTATAGTTTGTCAACAGAGAGATATCGGCTATTTCTTTCCGCGATAACCAGAATTCCGTGTGCTTTTTGCACACGATTTATTTACGCTAATTTACTAGTTACTATGCTAATTTTGATTAAAATAATGAGTGCCGGGTCAATTAATAACAAAATGTTTTAAGCCAGAACATCTAATAATGTACTATAATACACTATAGGAAATTAAACACGTCACACAGGTACAAGAAAATTATGAACTGGGTAACCGTTTATTGATAAGAAATACAACAAACTTCGACATTCCAACGATTTACAAATCGAAGTAAGCAAAAGTCGTGTACGAAATATGCAGATGCGTTAAATCAAATCGTTTACGCAGCGCAACTAGCGAGCTCGTGATAATAATGCATCGTTGTACGTTTTTTATTTCGTACGCAAGCTAGTAAATAGAGACATCGTATTTATTGATCTAAATTGCCGAAGGTATTAAGTCTATGTATGTCCAATATAGTTTACTAAAATGAATAATAAAGTTTATTAATTAGGTCTTATAATTAATTAACTAGTTACTAAGTACAAGTAAAAGCGGTTTAAAAAACAAAATCATCCTTCTGGCGCAGTCGTTAAAAAGTCGTGATCTGAAAATGAAAGCTATCTCTAACTAGATATATTATTTGAAGTGTAGTTAAGTCTATGTCAAGTACTTTTAACTTCGATAGGTGCTAACTATAAAATCCCCATTCTGACGTCAATGAAATTTTCCCGCTAAAACAATGATGCATATGCGACGGGAAGTTTTCATTGAAAATATTTTTATTATCTATGCATGTAGATAGTGATGATTAAACTGGATTAAAATAAGTGTTTCAAATGAATGAAAGAGTCCTAAATAAGTTTGACCTATTAATTGCCCCTGTACAAACAATGCCAGCACTGTGCTAGTGTCTAAACTACAATGAAATGCATGATGCAACAAATGCAAGGCGTTTCATTATGTATCACAAAACTTGTTTGACATAATATATTGAGAATAAAGAAAAACGTGAATCAAAGTGAGAGGCTATGAATAAAAAGTAATTTATAGAATTATATTCTTCGCATAATATGCTAAAGAATTATCGTTCTACAAAGATTTAGAGAGAAAAGTAAAATATTAAACTTCGGCAAGTTGTTGAATAAAATCTACAAGTGTTTGTTGCTAGGTTGATATAGCAGATTATTCACAATACTGTTGTTATGAGATTTAACTGAAGCATACATTACACAAAAATTAATTTGAATAAGAAAAGCGTCGTGTTCGCGCAATATCGTGGGAAATTGTTACAAAATATTCTAATAGATGACGCTACTGGGTTTTAGCACAGTTCGCAAAGCTCAAGGGGGCTAATTTCGTTTTATAAACATATTAAAATAATAGTATAGCAACCTGAATTTAAAATAGACACGTATTTATTCGAAGTTATTTGATGAACACACTAACACATATTTAACCTAACTTTCGATACGTTACAGCTGAATAAATGATAATAATGACTTAATAGCACGTTAACTGGTATATAAATAGCACTCACCTCTTTTTTAAACACGCGGTGTTTTAATAAATTAATGAATAACACTAACACGTAGACTAATCGGCTTTTTCGATGTAGCACGCTGCTGCCGCTCGTTGCTTTCGTTTTGACAGTTCCACTTGACAATGCGTCAAACGTAACCACATTATAAAAACTTTGGACTCTGGTCTTTTTGCTTTGTAATATTTTTCGTTTAAAAGTATTTCTAAAAATTACTTATTGTTTAATTTGCGTTTATAAGTAACTGAATATATGGAACATGTTGTTTGTAACGTGAAATAAATTATATTTAAAATGTCTGGAGGTAAAAAAGGTCTGCAGGGAATATGAGAGCTGGGCAGGTTTTTGTCTAAACGGGGTCATGAAATACACAAATAACATTTTATTCTAAATGGATTAAAACATTACAATCCAATTCCAGTATTATGAATTCCTCAGAATATGAAATTTTATTAGATGCTTCATCATCATCATCGTCATCAGTTATGATTATACACCTGGTTCTTGGTTGATTATTGTCATTAAAGACCAAGAAATCAATAAGAGACAAATATATGTTTATGAAGTTTTGCGAACCAAACAAAAAAATATTGTTCTGTGTATGTACGACCAAACCTGACAATTACACAAACCTATATAAACTATATATTATAGGTACTAAACAATGAAAACAACAACATTTAGATAGATAGACATTGGAAACTGAAACTTCCTTCTGGTGCCCGTATATTCTATCGAAGTTAAAAAGAAAAACAAACCCACACTTGTAAAAAAGGAGGCAAACAACTGAAGTTGGGTAAGTTTACTGTCAGATGGGGGTAGTGATGTGTGAACGACGAAAACTGTCCCCCGGGGACGCCGGACGTGCATTGTTGCGGTGGATAAATACAGGTACAATAATAAAATGGTGGGTTCAGGTACAATTTATATGGAACAGGATTGCATTATTTTAACAATAGGAGTTTGACGAAATTATTTGGAACTCTTGACTGTCTTTATTACGCATTTTCTCTAGTGATGACCGTTTAAAAAAAATATAGCTGGGTTTGTCAAACTAATTTACCCTATTTACAAAATTATTTTTTTACTTAGAATGTTGTTGTTACTTAGGTACATAACTTACGTTTTAGGAAAAAGACAGCAGGTAAGGTCTACAATTTTCAGGAACTCATTAAATATTTTTCGACACGATGTAATCACAGCTTTATTACCACGAAGGCTTGTCAACAGACCGACATCGCAAACACGCGTATACAAGATAATTAGTTTTATGCAAATACGTTCAGAGGTCCGTGTAGGAGTGATTCCTGTCATCGACATCTAGTTAAGCCGATTAGAAGTTCGTAACATGGCTGTTTTTGATAAAACTTATTAGAAATTACTAGCTGAAGTACTTTGTCTTCAGAAAACATAGGTTTTTATCACTTTTTATATAGTATAGGACACGGCCTTTACAAAATAAAGTTAGACAATGATAGTTTGAATAGATTAATCTTCTTAAACTGTGATCTATTTAAACACTAACGGTTTTTGGAACGCTAATCAACCTCACTGTCAAATCGTATGATGATAAGGTGTTAGTCTTTCGGTCAACCAATCATAATCGTGATCGGTAGATTTGACAACAGATTAAATTGGTCAGCCTTTCAGAAAATGGCGATTGGATTTTTTTTTGTTGAAATGCAACTAACTTTTGCTAACTTGAAGTAAACTTGCCTCTTCTAGAAATTGCGTAATAGCATGTTCTGTATAGACCTAGGCACTCCAGCTCGTTATTTCAGCCTCTTGCATTTTTAAAGTTGATACTACAGCACTTTAAACTTAATATTTCCGCGTACGATGCCTAATAAATATTCATGTTCGTTGTCCGCTGTACTGGCTGGTTCCCGAAAACGCTGTAAGCAACTGATTGGCATATTGTTTCTGTTTCGTGGGTAATTTCGGTCAGGAAATTGATTAAACAATGTTTTTTTAATAAGTACCTAACTAGGTTTTTAATTGGTTTTCAACTCTGGCCTGTATGTCGTGTAGATAAATAAGTAGGTATAACAGATAAGTCGGTCTTTACTTAGCAATGTATTACTTTAATAAAGTCTGTGTTGGTATAATTAACGACTTATCTTATTTTTGTCCTTAAATGAACTACCGGCGTCAGTTCAGTTTAATAAAATTGACCATAGTCCCTAAAAACGTAGCTCGATATAACATTTTATAATAGTAACAGTGAACTAAGCTTTACACAATTGACGTCTATGTTTAAAATAACATAGATTAGGAAAAACAAAACAAAAGCGCTATTGGAACAGGATCACGTACAAAATCCAAAAACAAAACGTGACATTTTCCTGTAGGTACCGTCGAGTCGACATATTTTACAAATTTAAACTTTTTAGCGTTATGGAGTTTTACACCATTTAAGTACTTGCCCGTAGTTCAATGATAAAATAAGTGTATTACTTTACCATAATAGGTAGTACTCGACTGTACCTTTTTGAAAAAATATTTACTTTGAATCACTTGATGTTTAAAGTTGGTGGGTAATTTTACAGGTACCTATAGCCAATATTCTTATTATTTACGTTTAGTTCATCTGGTCTAGTCTTTCCGTGTGTTTAACTGCTTCCCAGTTGAGGGAAACTTCTGTTAGAATAACTTTAATTTGTATTTTTTTGACGTAATTGAAACCTATCTTATTAAAAATGAAATCTAAAACTGTCATAATTTGGTTCATCATAGCTGTTTACCAATTTGGAGCAGTCATTGGACAAGTGTGTGTGGAAACAGAAATGTAAGTTATCCACGAACTTTTACTGGTTCCGTTACAGAAAAAAAAATCTTTGAGTAATTAAATGTTTTCCAACAGGGTCTATCAAATTGTCCCTGAGACATACCAGTATACATATATGGAGGCATATGAAAAAGATTTTTGTTTATTTTGGTGCACCGACAAAAGAGTGGCCACGGCTATAGGAACTAGGAACGTTAAGGTAAGCGCGCCAGAGCGTATCTTGTGCTACAAAATTCTCATTTGTGACAAAATTTCAAAGTAAACCTATTTTCAGAAACTATTTCCAAGACAAATTAACGTTTGCTGCGAAGGTTACATAGTAGATGATGAAAATACTGGTAACGGGTAAGCCATTAACAATGTATCTTGTGTAATATGCAAAAACTGATTAACATGAACTACTATTTATCATTTCAGTCTCCACTGTAAGCCATTTTGCGCGCCCTCCTGCAGAAATGGTTACTGCAAATCCCCTGGAGTGTGCGCTTGTAACCCAGGGTACGTACCAGACATGTTCGATCCCCACAGCTGCTCGCCTCTATGCATCAAGGGCTGCGACCACGGCACTTGTGTTGCACCAAATACTTGTTCTTGTAACTCTGGGTACAATATGGTAAATGACGTTTGTGAGCCCGAGTGCGATGAGCCATGCCACAATGGCACCTGCATAGCACCTCACACCTGTCAATGCCACCCTGGATACAAAATATCAGAAAACAGCACATGTGAACCGTATTGCACCAGTTATACGGCTAGTGGAGAATGCGTCATCACTTTAAACTGTGTACCAGGCTGGACTAAAGTAATAAAAGACGATATTGAGGTTTGCGAGCCACTGTGCACTGAGCCTTGTGTGAACGCCATTTGTCTAGCACCAGATAAATGTGAATGTTTTAAAGGATATGGTAAATCCACAAATAACAGTTGTGTTCCCGTCTGTTCCTCTGGATGCCTTCATGGCAGCTGTATCGGTCCTGAAACTTGTGTTTGCGACCCCGGGTGGTACAGAAAGGAATCAAGTGGCGATTGCCTAGCACACTGCGACCACAAATGCGGTAATGGGACATGCGTTGGCCCAAATATTTGCGAGTGTTTTCCAGGGTACGAACTCCATGAAGAAGTCATTGATCAAGTAGACACAGCGAGTCCTTTGTGTCTCCCAATTTGTCATAACTGTGAAGGATCGTGTGTTTCTCCTGGAAAATGTGTGTGTGAATATCCACAAGTCACTGTGATAGTTGCAGCTGACGGTGGCCCGTGTAACTGTACGGAAAACTGCTCAGATGATGAAGTTATGTGTGAGAAAACAATATGTGTAGAATCGAGTACGGAACAAATAGCTACGTCTACCGAGTCTGCGACAGATCAGCATATTGAAGATACAACCACGTTACATAATGTCATTAGTACCACTGACATTCCTAGTCATACAACTATTGGCAATTATGCAGATCATGACAGCAGAGCTACAGAAAAAGAGGACAGTAATTATAATGAAATTAAAATTGAAGAAGCATCTGGGTAAGTATTCCAAAAGATATAAAAAGTGACAATTACGCATGTTTGTGTTTTAAGAAATTGTACAGAACTTTCGATTTGCAGATCAAAATCTTACTGGTTTTATGCTATAGGATCTTCACTTGTTTTGGTCATGTTAATAGTTGCCGCTGCTGCTGTTTATAAGAAAAAATATTCTAAAGCGTTGGACAGAAACTTAAGTAATACACACGGTAAGTTTTAAAAAAAAAAAATGAAAGTTGAAGGGCGTTATTGCGCGCGTATTGTCTTTTAAAACGTATTTTTTGTTTCAGACATTGATGTATCTACAGTGCATTACAAAAAGAAAACAACTGCGTAAATAAACATATTGATGTTAGTAGTCTACTCATTTTGCTAAAATTAAATCATTCATACCAGTCATGCGTACCTAAATTATAGTACCTACTAAGTAACTACTGCTTAATAGATTAAAATTAGTTTTCTTATTCTTTAAATAATTTTGTGGATTTGAGAAGCGAAAATAAGCGTTTAAATTATATTGACAATGCAAGCCATATTTTTTTCACTCAGGTTTTTTTTTATCTTATTTTATTGGTTTATCTACCGTTGTTACACATACATTTACATATTAGGTTTACAAGCATAAATGAAGAAATCCCACTAATGAGCAAATTACTTATTCCTTCATAGATATATAAGGCTACACTACTACACTAGCTGAATTAATAGTCCAAACGAAAACATTCAGAGTAAACATATTCTGAAGAGAAAGTAAAAAGAAAATTGGATATGCCCTTGACCGCTCTTATCTATTAACAGCAGACTCCACATTTTATCACCTATACCTAATTACCAATTTTCCAGTTAACTGAACGGTGAGACCGAATGATTGACCGATAATCAGAGCGAGAATGAATAAGTCGGTGCGTTCGTAACTCAGGGTCCAGGGTAAGTTAGGGCGGGAAAAAAGTGATTGCGTCGAATCAATTCATTTGCGGTTCGTTCAGGGTTCGACGAGTTTTTGTTGACACCTTTACCCGATTTTTTATTTTGCCTACCTTCGGGACCCAGCTTGGAATAAATCGAGACGTGACATCAATTTTAATTAGAATCGTGTACCAACCTCACCGATCTTGCCGAGTAAATCGGCTTTTTATACAAAATTACGTGTATTGTTTTTAGGTCTCTGAAGCTTTGTAGAAAGTCTGCTGTTTTGTAGATAGAGAAAATCCCCCAAGCAAACTGATCAGTTGTTCGAATAATTTAAATGGTCCACTCAAATATTAACAAAATAAGTTTCTGGTACTTGAATAAATTGCAGGAGTCGTTGCACTGCTGCTCTAAAGAGATCATTTATCTCCGAAAAGGTCCAAAAACATAATATCATCAACATATCCCAAAACCATGTTAACATTGTCACATTCGTCATCTTATCCCATGAAATACTAGTATTTGAAATGTCACATCCATTTCCCTACTGAATCACGTCACAGGTTTTAAAGTTTCAACGTTAGCACTGAATATTTCAGTCCCATTCACAGAAAACGTGAAAATCATAAAACACTCATGTTTGACGCAACATTCCACAGAATACCGTTGTGTATGTGCAAATTTACGAATCGAATATCTCATTGGAACTTAGTGTGTATGGTACAGAAGGCATGTACGAAAGGGGTGTATTTCAAAGCCTTCAATTTGTACCCGTCGTAATTAGACTCTGACACCGGAGTGCACCCGGATCTAATGGGGTCTGCATACGGGTCAGATCACAGTGGAGTGGCGCGCAGTTTAAAACAGAAATAAATTAACATTCAGCATGTTGTTAGGGTGTTAACTTTCGACGTGTCGACTGGGAGCTACGAATGGAATGGCTGGCTTTATACGATTGCATTTTTAATTTACGTCGCAAGTCAGCTTTTTGTTTATGGTGACGGATTTCTATTACCTTGGCTGTAAAATTTAAATCTTTTTAAGACAATAATTATAGTTATCAACTTGCAATAAGTACTTTTATACAATTAGGTAGAGCACCCAAACCACAACTTTTTTAAGCATGTACAAAAAAAGATTAAAAATGTTGGTTGTTTTCAGACTCATAAGATATTTAACATATCAATCATTATTGACAATTAAAGTGCTTTAAAAAGAGATCTTACGTTTTCTAAACGAATGTCAATGTGACCTTACCTTAATAATGTAAAATATTATAGTGTCTGTCTAGTCATCCTTTCTAAAAGCACGCAATACACCGTCTGTAGATGTAAAATAAAAGAACGGCATGCAGATACAAATCTTTTTAATTAAACCATCACACATTTGCAATTAAAATTAATCTTAGAAAAAAATACACCTACAAAATAATTCAGTCATTAGTAATTATACATGATATCATAATATATTATAATCTAAACATTTGTTACATTTATTTTCTATTAACTTTAGTACTAAAATTTATCATATACAGAGAATAATTTTGGTTAATAGAAAAACTATGGTATCAAAAGTAATCTAAGTTAGTACATCATACAACAGTAGTATGGCAAGAACGTCAGAGAATATTTTGTGACGTAATTCGTTATCAGAACTGCGCGAAGTATGGAATGAGTCTCGCTCCGACTTCGCTGCAGTTATGTTACACTTTAAAAATAAAGTTAGGTATAGAAATAGCGGTCAAAGAATTCAATACAAAATGTTACACGAAAATGGTTCTGTGTATAGCACTTTAAAAAGAAAACTGTACCAATGGTATTATTTATCTCACGTCAATTAAGTCTCAGCTTAAAAGATGAGAAATATTAATACTCATTCTATTTATGTCAAATCAGGTCTTCAGAAAATGTCTAGTTACAATAAATTACAATAAAAGCGAGAAAAAACCTATACTGCTATTAAAATAAATACACTTCGATAAACATCAATACATTTACAAAATCATTACAAAATATTAAAGCAATAGTTTTAAAACTAGTGTTATAACTATATAAACTTAATATATATGGAAACGAAGCATTTCTACACAGACGAGAAAAAAAAACTTGTAAACAGAATGTTTAATTAGATAGGTCGAAAATACTAGAATATTTTTTGTTGATGTCAAACAAAATTTAATCATGTCAATAAATGTGATATCAGAGCAACATGTTCAATGTGTAATAACGAATTTTTGTACATAAAAATAAGTATACACAAATGGAAGCCCTAATAAATTTCTATTTTTCTATTAAATGCATGAATTAAAACTATTAAAGCAGATTCACATACAACAATGACTGTAGTCGTGTTTTGTTCGAATTTTCGTCTAAACAAGTCAAACTACGGTTGAGCGACTGACAGGTGTTATTCCATAGAAAATTTGTACATTACAAATTGTTTGTGTAAACTCTACTTAACGAATAATGCTTTTGTCTATTTACGCGAATTATTATGAGCGCCAAATTCATCACCATTCACAATTTAATTGTAATTGCTCATTCCAAATATACAATTTGAAAATATCACTAGCAAATTAACAATTTTATTACAATAAAACCTTAATCTACAATGCTACGCTTTTCATGAATATAAAAGGCTACTATTAAAAATCAACTCTTATCAAAAATAAACCTTATTTAAAAGTAATAAAACTTGATATAACAAACCTTTTTCATAGATTCTTTTTTCTATCCTTCTAGTTTCGTCGATACGTCGCTAGTTTCATTTCCTGGCGTGTAGCGCAGTCGGCCGCGAGTAGGGATGTGCCTGTGCCCTGTCTCTCGCTCTCACTGCTTTGTAACCGACTGATTTTTGAGTGATATTCGCCTTTCCACGAGCCATTGAGTCTGTTAGTTTGTTAAACGCCACACACGGAACACGACATGTAAGGAATTGTTAGGGCACCACTTAGTTAGGACTTCTTGTAGTCTACATCATAGCAGTGGTAAAAAGTTGTTTTTAATATAGAGTAAAATAATTGAAATCGTCACCGTTACTTACTATGCAATATGATATTTAATTATTTTGGGTCGTTGATTAAGACGTAATTGATTTACATAATAAACTTTAACCACTGATGTGATATTGACTCACATATACATTAATTACATTATTTTCTAGAAAATACATTAGGTATATCTAACTGCATCTAAATTTTCAAACAAAATTAACCATATTAGTGGCATATTTTATTGCACAGTAACCAATATTGATTCACGATCAAGTGCATCGAATCGCATGCAACATAATTTATGTAAACTTGAATGGTGATATACCAATTCTTAATGTTATAACAACCCCCAAAAGATTAAAGGCCGATTTTTCCAGTCTTTTAATTAATCGTGACTCTACTTATATGACCAAAATACCAACAACCAAACACTACTCCTCATAAGTTTCATGGTTCATTGACAAACAACAAATTTGCCTTTTAGAAACCGGCTGTATAGATACAAAACTATCCCGAATCCTTTACCAAAAACTAGACTAGGAAACACAGGTAGAGCCCGTTCACCACATACTGAGCTATATCAAAAACTATCTTGGATTGTATGGCCAGTAGCCGCCAGTAGAATGTTCGGATTGTACGCTCGTCGGTGCAATTAGGCCGAAACATCGAGCAACTCCAGGCGTACTATATTCTATGTTGCTGTCTAGCTATTTTGACCAAAATCAAAAATGTTTCATATAAATATATTATTAAGTAAGATGTCAAAATTATTAGGATACTAGTATGTTGTGGTTGTCACAATACAGCAAAGTGTAACTACGGAAACCATTTACTTGATTATTGCTATAGACATAGACACAAGATTATTAAGTTACCTCTTCCAAAACCAAAAAAAATGTATTAACTAACACCAGATTCCTACCAACACTTAGCCTCTGTATTACCCCAATAGACTACAAAAACCACAACAATAGACTTTACGCACACCCTGTATAATTTCACCTCAGTACATAGTAAAACACGCTTTATTCCGTCATGCATAAAGTACAATATTAACAATTACCTTGTATGTTCCTTTGTGCGGGCGGTTCGCGAGGCACACTGGACCCGAAGCCGTAGCTCCTTGTCTGCGGTGGGTTGGGCGCCGGCGCCGCGCGACGGAAAGGCAGCGCTTTGCCCACTACGGGTTTGACTACCTTCGCTATAAAAGAAACGAAGACTGTATTTCTATTGACAGTAGAAAGTGTATATGGGTGAGATAGAGACTGAGATGTGATGCCGTCGCTCCTGAATTCAAACAAATTTTCACAAGTGTCCTCAGTGTAAATCGTACACCGGTTATTACCTGAGAATACTTCTAATCATTTAACATTCGTTGCTACTTATGACGACGCCTAAGTTAAAGATAATAGAAATACAAAGTATCAATATAACATACCTTTATCACTAAAATTGATATTCCTCTGAATAGTGTTTGTCCTGTCCATAAGTCCTCGTTTTACAGGCGGATTGTGTTCCATTTTAGTCTCAGTCTTGATGTTCTTAACGGCTTCCATCTTACCGGTCAAAACGAATGTCGAGTTTAAGTCTTTGGGGTCAATAGCTCCAAAGTTTTCTATGTCAGGTGCAATGTCAAACTCCCTTTTAATTTTCTTCGCCGAATTCAGATTTCTCGTCGTGTCCAGAGCTTCAAAGGAATCGTTTATTATGATGGTTTCGTTGTTCGCTAGTTTGATAGGCGTTCCTTTACGTTTCTTCGAAGTTAACTTGACAACTGGTTCCCTATTCTCGACATCAGTCAAGTCTTCACTATCAGTAATGATATCGACAGTCGCATTGACGTCATTTACATCATCCTTCTTAATACAGCTGTATTCTAAAGTCGTGGTAGGTTTATTTAAGTCTAATGTTGAAAAGAATTTGAAGTGCGCGTCATTTTCGTTGTCCTTGTCTGACCAAGTGATGCCTTTAGCTGATTTGGCTTTCTTCATAATATCTAAGTACTCGGCTGTTAATGCGGGCGGCACTTTGTCATAGCCTTTTAGTGTCAAATACATCTTTCTGGAGAGACACAGTAGATCACTCATGAACTCTGTGAAGGCGTTTATTTCGTCGTTTTCAATCGACAACTGTTTCTGCCTCATTTCGTCTCTAGCCTTTGTCTGTCGGAGTTCGCTCTGCAGTTGGATTTTTTCGACGAAGTCGCTTAATTCCGGGCAGTCCGACAGAGCTTGTTCGAAGATGATTTGCTGTTTCTTCTTGTTCTCGTCCCATTTCGTCCACGCCGTCAAGACTTGAGAATCCAAATGCGCAGATTGTTTTATGTAACTAACTTCAGCGCGTTCTTGACGGGGTATTTCTTCTGTACGTATCTAAACCAAAAAAAAAAATGGAAATTTAACCACGATGTACTACAGTACTAAGAAAGAAGTAAAAGAATGAGATTATACTTGAGAACAGTGACAAGAACCAAATATTTATAGTTTTCCTTTTCAATTAGTTGTGTGAGCTAAGTAATTCCGCTTGATTTCAATCCCCATCGGGAAGTAAACATCACAACTAATTTCTCTACCAAAAACTCCTAACGAATCTCCATACCTGCTCCATGGCCTCTGAGGAGGAGCGATGCGCGAGGTCTGCGACGTGTGAGAAGGCGCGCTTGCGGAGACGCTGGCGCAGCGCCAGCACGCGCTGGCGGGACATCAAGTTGAGGAGTTGCCACTCTAAGTCCGCGTGGGATTCCTCTTCTTCTAAGATGCGTTTGCGCCATTCCCGTTTTGCTGTAGAAAACAAAAAATCTTTTACCAAAGTGGAAATATATCAACATTACATATTGGATTATATGTATTGGGAACATTCTTATTTTTAAAATTATTAAAACAGTACTATGAGCCATCAAGTCCATGTCTAATAATGGTACTCTCATATTGTGATAGCAAAACAATGTAGTTTAAATTTCTGTGAAAAAAAAGCAGTGTTCGGTGTTTCTATTATTACTATAGGGTAAAGTTCATACCTTTCTCCTTTGCCAAATCAGGTTCCTTAGAAACAGCCTTCATGCTAGACAAGGACAGCTTGGCCTCCAGCTCCTTGACCTTCTTCTTCAGCTCATCAATAACTTTAACATACTGTGACAGCCTCATATCACCGTCCACAATATTCTTCTTGATGCTGAGCTGTATCTTGTTGGCTCTAGCGGCGTATTTCAACGTGTTGTAGGTATCTTCATAGCTCACACTTGATGGTGATACATTAGCGATCATAACTGTCTTGCAGTTACCACCTAGACTGTCTTTGAGGAGTCTGGTTAGTTTTGAGTCCCTGTTAGAAAAATATTGCTGATTAGATTTAGTTTAGTGTTAAGTGATGAATGTTACTGCAACATTACCCAGTTAAATTTATCTAAGCAACATTGGTGATATGTAACATCATTTTTGATTAAATTAATAATGCCTAGGTTAGATCTCTATGCAAGATTGCAATATATTATGTTATCTTCATATATCACAAATATTGCTGAATTTGAAGCACTTTTTCATACTATATTCAAGACATTTTCTTTTCTCATTTATATTCCCCTTCAATTAATTAATTTACATCTTACCTGTAAGGAATATAGCTCCCACCATCAGCTAGCCTATTAATACAGTTCCCCAGTGACAGCAGACTCTTGTTAATATTAGCTCCCTCTTTAAACCTCTCGCCGACGCATCCGGTCGCGGAGGCGCGCTCGCTGCCCGCCAGGTCAATCATGGAGAGCTTCACTATACGCAGCTGGCTACTTGTCTTGTAACGCATTTTTACGTATACCTGGTGATTAGAAGAAAAAGTTTTAGTGGCAATCGATAAGTTGATGTATTCACACATACTTATTGAAAATCAGATAAAATGTGTAAAAGAAAAATAAATCATCAGACATAATTCAGACCTGTTGGCTTAACCTTACTGATTTAGTTCTACTGGTATCCCTAAACAAGAATGAACTATTCTGTACATATTTCTTTTTATTGAGACTTTGGAATTCCAGACATTTAATATAACATAAGAACAAAGAGTCGAGAAACTTCCAGACCTCAGGTAAAACACAAACAACAAATCTATTAATCAAGAAATCACTCAAAAGACGTCCACCAACCTGAAACACTGCATGACTCCTAGAGCTTTCAGCGTTAGCATCAGTAGGATGCTGAGTCCTGTTCTTATTACCGTTTTCCAACATATTCAGCAGCTCTCTTGCCGTTTTTATACTGTTCAAGGTGAGCCCAGCCACCATCACACCATACTTGGAGTCTTCTCGCAGTTGTAGTGGTGTCATTGTAGACCTGTGGATAGAAATGTTTATTAATATTTTTGTTTACTGACTTGATAAAAGAAAACTTGTTCTGGTGAATTTGGCTAATTTAAATAGGCAGTTTAAAGCTAATAAAATGGTTTATTCAAGGTTTTTAGATTTGAAAGTAGCCAAAAGTTTGGCTTGATAATTAGTCTAGGCATAATCTTACATAAGCAGAAATGTAACAAACAAGTAAAAGTGGAAAGGATGTTTAATTTCAAAATTTTGGTACTTATATTAGATAGATTTGTTTTAAAGGTCATATTGTACTTGATTAATCACACAAGTTTGTACAATTAACAACATTTAAGGTTCAAATTTTACCTAAAAACAATGAAACTATTGTTTGTAAACAAAGTAGAACTATATTTCACTTACTTCAATATAAGAAACACCAATATCAAACTCTCTTTCCTTTTCAAATGAGTTTATTGTGTAGAATAGATGCTCCATAGTCAAGTATGTGATTCCTGGATGGTCATTATTTCCTATCATGGTGAAGGTCTTTCCCGCGCCAGTAGCACCATAAACAAACACTGAGCAGTTGTAGCCCTCCATCAAGGAGGCCAGAATATCTTTAGTGGTAAGCTCAAACACATCTTTATTGGTAGCAGTCTGACCACAAACATTATCAAACACAAACTTCAACTCCTTATTGGCGCGCTTCAAGAAGTTCTTATTAGGCTGCTGGACTCCTTGGTAGAAAAACGGCCGGACCTCTTCCTTAGGATCGAACACCAACATTTTGTCATCCACAACGTCTACCACGATGCGGTTGTTCTGTTCCATTTCTTTATCATTCAAAGGTCGCACTCTTACAACAACTCTTATGTTTGCAGCCATGTTTAATGTAGAACCACTTTTTGAGGGTGCTATACCTGATAGGCCTCGATTAGAGCCCAGCCCAGGGCCTTTATCCATTCGCACCATTTTTACCAAAGCACAAACTTTTACTTATAACATTGAACGAATATACCACTGTAGTTTCCCACTACAAAGGCAACAGTCGTCTACTTCAACCGTCCACTACTTAAACAATAACGGTTTCTTCAGGTCACAAGACAGTCTAGTTAATTAAATAAATATCACAATTACTGAACAACGTTTCAACACACCAAACGCTGTTCGAATCTTTTATAACCGTCAAATTTTGAATTGACGTACGCGTTCGGTGTCTGACAAACGGTTTGGCGGATATCGGTGCGTCCGCGTCACTCGAATTGGCGTTTCGTTATTCCTTCGGTTAACCGTTACAGTCGCGTCAAAACTTTGCTGAATTCTAAAATCAACGACTCCATTTAAATCGTTTTCAGGGTAATTTTCTCCGTCATTAGTACATCTCATCTTTTTCTATTAACTTATAAACGCTTACTAGTAATACTACAAATCAAGTAAACAATGAAATGGACAAACTATAGTTTTTATTTTAAAATATTGTCGAAACATATAATTTATACCTTGTAAAATATAGCTTGATACCTGTGACGTTTGTCGGAATGACATTACTAGGGATGGAGGCGTGTTTCGTAGCTTATCGATGTCTGTGACGTCATGAGTTTTATTAAAAGTGACATTGTAGTCATTGTCATTGTAAAGATGTAAATTAAAAATAAATGTATTTGTAGTTGATTTAAATGAAATAAAACAAAAATAATTCAAAATAATCGCGCAAACGGATCACAAATTCGCGACACTCACTATTCAAAACAGTCTTTTTTTGTCTTTTCGGCATTTTGGCAAACAAAAAAAAGGTAACACCAAACAAAGTAACACAAATAACACCATAGTAACACAAAGTAACACAAATATCAACAAAACAATGGTAGCGTATACAAGGCGTCTGCATCGCGTCGGCACTCGTACTGACTCAAAAACGATGGTGCCCGCTTGTTTCCAGCACGCGAAACCATTATTGACAAACTAAATAACTACATTTTATACTAGTGACATTTTCATAGTATTATTTTATCGATAATCATCTGTCAGTCACTTGCACGTCCCTAGAGCTCTTCAAAGTGCATTTATAAAGTAAGCTAAGAACCAAAAATTATTTAAGAAATATTAAATATTATTTAAATTACTCATATTTTTACTGGTATCTTTATAATTACATGATTGTTTTTAAAAATGCGTTTTATTTTTATACACAAACGTCGTTTTTATGTTAAAAAATTTGAACTTTTAAAAATAAAATTTGGGTTGTAGCTGTCTTCATAAAACGTTCGGTAATGTCACAGGTATCAAGCTATATTTTACAAGGTATAATCAATTGTTTTATTAACCAAAGCAGTTTTTGAACGAAAATGTAATTTCCGAAAATTAATCTACGCATTTAAGTAAACTACTAATTGTAATAGAAAATTAACATTTATTTATACACAGCGTCGTCGCAAGGATATCGTCTTTATTGTGACGTCGTCGCTGTATAAGAAACAAATACAATTTCCTCTTAATTTCCGCCTGCGATCTTATCTGGACATAACGACAGGCTTAACATTCAACCGGGATTCTTACTAAAACTTCGGAAATAGACACACTTTCATTGTTCCTTTCTATTAGATAACTGTTTATATTGTCATAGCAGAGCCCGTTAACCTTTTATGTCTATTAAATAACAACTACGGGTTTAATCTAAATAACTAAGAATCAAAAGCTTATGATTTCAATGGCGACACCAATTAAGTGGTATAATATTTTAACAGCAACGCCTGCTACTAAATTAATAGCAAAATAATCGTGATAAGGTGTGCTAACTAATAAACTCTATACAATAATCAAAAAGTTCGGGGAATTATTATACTAGGTTATGGATAAGCAGGACATCATAGCCTAGTATAATAAAATAACGTCTTCAACGGGCGCAACGCAAGTTATGCCTTTGCTTTCGAATTGTGGCATGCGCTTAGCATACAGGAGGGCAGGGCGTGGCAGTGACGAACGGACTTTGTGTTGTTGATGTAATTAAAATGCTGTAAGTGGGTAGCCCCATCACTGTTTACATACCATGCTGCTGTGGGCGTTATTTTTTTAGAATCGGCCGAGTCCTACTATAGTTTTTTTTAAATATTGTGTCCACAGGTTTACATTCTGACAAAAACTTAAAAATTTCTAGAATACGCATCAAATAAACCCAAAAGTAGGTGAACTTACCTCTTTGTTACAGTTTTCTTTTTAAAACCCCTTTGTGAGTTTATAACTGGTCAGTATCATAATTTATAATAATGTATCGATACCCCTTTGTCATCTCAGTAATGGCCTCGGGGCTTTATCGATGAAGCTTAATTTTATTCCCCAGACCTATTTACGTTTTATGGCATCTACAGTAAAATATCGTGAGAGCACAGAATAGACTCCAGACTTCGAAGGAACTACTAAGTTATTATTAATAGTAAATATCTGCTACTATCCTTTACTCACTTGTGCCAGCAGTTTAAAAGCAAAAAAGGAATCATTTTGAAATGCAATTAAAAAAAATACTTATTTTTTTCGAACTTCGAATGTCTGCTGGCTTGGAAATCTTACTTTGGTAGGTAGATATTTAATTTTTATATCGCATGCGATTTACATTTCAACTGCGTGATACTTAATAATATATTTAAAAAACGAAGAACAAATATTACTGATTATTTATTGCTACACCATAACATTGTCATGATTATAGGGCCGGTGTGATGCACCTTAATAACAAACAGCGATCTGTTATCTTTCCTTTATTTGGTCAGAAAACAAAAACTGCGGCCATAATGTGTGCATTGTAAAGCAGGCATAAAACAGGTCGCATTGCGATCCTCTGTCGAAAAAAAAGTACATTAGGGTAAGTTTCTATTACTTATTCGATTGTTTTGTGTTTTTTTTACCAACTAGAGAAAAATATAGGTACATTAATAAAACGAGTAAGACCTAATAGGTATCTTTAAGAATAACACCCGTCTTTAACTAAATGACGTTCAGTATTTCATACATTGTAATTAAGAAATGTGAAATTACATACTTCGTATAACTGAATTCTTAATAATGAATCTAAACGGCAAAAACGACCTATTATTAAATTATTATTTCCTACTAAATACTCGTAACAACTGCATTTCACGTGGAATTTCTCAGGCCAATTATGTACGTGATTTTAGTGCCATTTATTTAACGTCCTTTGAAGTGAACAGAGGGTCCCAAAATGACGAGTAAATATTCAATAAGAAATTTTCTGAGCTTTCTCGAAGATCCTGAGTATCCTTCCGTAGGGCCTCATCTCAAGTTGCTGCGATGCACTGGTCTTTGGCAATCTTCAGTCAAATCCACACTCAACCGTTTCAAGCAATTCCTCTTCTACATTACGATAATATTCTTCTTCAGCCAATACGTCAAATCCTGTATTCATTTGAACCCTGACTCTCTGAAACTAATCCTGCAATATGCTCCATTCCACATGGGCATAATAAAGTCCTGTTTCTTCCAAAAGGACTTCAAGAATTGGAAACGTCTGATTGAGTACATGTCCGCGGTGGAACTGAAGCAATTAGGAGCAGGGTATAAGAACTGTGATCAGGTCATCAATGAATACATCATTCGTAATAGAAAGGTGTCCTACTTTTTCTGGGCTCTTGCCTTTTTCTCTAACTTCAGTATCTTTTCTGAGCCGTATCAGAAGAATCAGGTTAATGTGAATGGGACTAGTGTGTACTTGAACATATTTGATGGGTACACCCCATTCAGTAAGGAGCCCCCGGGTTATTACATCTCCATGAGTATTCAGACGGTTTTGGGCCACATCGTGAGCGCTTACGTCGTCAGTTGGGATACCCTGGTTGTCTCAATTATGATATTCTTTGCCGGACAGTTGAAGATCACTCGTATCTATTGTATTAACATGATCGAGGCAAACAATTCTACTAAGAGTCATCACAATATTGCAGAGTGCCATGAATTTCATAGCGCTTTGGTTGAGTAAGTGTAGTAACGCTGCTTATGTCTTCATCACAGCCCCTTGTTCGATTCTTCTTGTAATTAACTTCATATTGTTGTAGGAACCAATACCTGTTCAATGCATTGATCTCGCCAGTTATGTTTGTGTATCTGATAGTCATATCAGTGAACCTCGGGCTGTGTATCATACAAATTGCAGAGGTAAGTGACTTAGTAACTATTTATAAATATTTTTCTTTTTAAAGAGTGAAAATAGACTTGTCATTCATAAATTGCTTTAGCTCTAGTAAGATATGGATGCCTGATTGGGATAAGAACAGTTATTGAATAGATCAGTGTATAGTGGTGGGTAGAGTATAGTGGAAGAGTATAAAATTGTGTCATGTATAAATTTATTTACAGATTCAGGACGACCTCGCTACTTTGATGTCTAGCGTTTTGTTCGTGGTAGCTTGCCTGATTCAGCTCCTTATATTCTACTGGTACGCCAATGAAGTGACATTTGAGGTAAGGTCCTATGAGCTTTTAGTCCATTAGAACAGTGCCTAGCTCTTTCTTCTGATTTTCAGTCTTTTCTTGTGATAAAATTCTAGTGATTTCAATATTTGCAATACACCCATGTGGAAGGCACCGCAGTGTGGGAAAAGACTTGCACCGGCTAGAAACAGCTTGGCAAAACTTTTTCCATTGTTAACGTCACGATATGTCTCACGCCTCACTTTCATGCGCAGGAGTCACGCATACACTCCTGCAGAAGAGCTTACGTTAAGACGGAGTGGTTAAAAAGTTGGGATGGATCTTTCATCATTCTGTAGAAGAATCTTTTTGTTCTCATTTCAGAGTACTTTTGTGAGCTACAGTACATTTCAAAGCGATTGGCCAAACTCGGATAAGAAGGTCCAAAGGGAAGTGGCCCTGCTGAGTATGAAAATGGATAAGGTACTGGAGTTCAAAGCGGGGCCTTTTAATAAAATGTCACTGGCTACTTTCGTCTCGGTAAGTTTTTATTTAATTCTACATAACATCTTATTTTAATAAATATTGATCTGACATGGATGCCGAATAACAGTGTCAATGTGGGCAAAAGATATTAAGTCAGCAAATGCCGCAAATAGTCGTACAGCAACCCCATGGGGACATACAGAGTTGAAGTGGACGCCCAAAACAAGATATTACCTCAAGCTAATGACACCAAAACAAGATATTACCTCAAGCTAATGACAAAAAAAGAGAAAGAAAAGAGGGGGAAAAGGATTTGACATGGCTGTAGGACAGTTTGAGCACCTACTGGAATTCAATTCTTCTATAAACCATAATGGTGTTCATTTGTTTTTAAACGTAATTTTAATATACAATTTCCCATAACTTTTTCTGTTCCAGATTTTAAGAGCCAGTTACAGCTTCTACACATTATTAAACAGTACTAATTGAGAGTCCCTAATGACCACTGTTTAATGAGTAGTGCTTGTAGATTTGTAGTTGAGGTAGATTCCTAGAAGCTCTTATTAAATGAATAGTAGAACATAAACATTTATTTTTTCCTCAATATACACCTGGTATTTGACCATCATCAATTAAAAAATAGAGACAATTTCGATTAATTATTATCACTCGTTTAATATAAATGATGAATTATGACGTGTTGAAGGTATTAAGGGTTAACATTAAGCCGTTTCTCCGAAAACTTAAAACAAGTCCCTAGAAATCGTTCGACAGATAGTCTGAAATCCGAAAATGTGATACAATCAGACGAATATTAACTAACGTTGGCGAACTTCGAGAACTCCCAAGATTCCGACTAAATCGATTAACGAGAAATTTCGAGCTTAATCGATTCTGATTCAGCGAGTTCTCGATTGCAATGCAGTTGCAGATTTGGATTCGATTAAATGCTGTATAGTATATTTGTGTAGCCTCGTATGAGCTATCACTGTCCCGACGCCTGTGTTTTCAATTAAGTACCAACACGATTTTGTCGGTCCAAATTGATGAGCTTACTCGCTAAAGCTTTTCACCAAACAGAGACGAATATCGTTTTGGTGGTATACGTTGTTCCTACAGCGTTCCACCTAATCTATTGTGCTGATCTGTGTGCAAATGGCTCGAAAATATTCATGTTCGTCGATTTAGGTCGCTTTCGTTGACACAAAACCGATATTCTGTTGTTCAATATTGTTAAAGTTAAATGTAACACTGTTTGCCCGGGTTAACAGGCTGCGAATAAATTTACGTCACAATATTCTGTTTAAAATTAAGTACATATTACCTTTGATACTCCTATTAGGTTTATTTTATAGTACTTTTATGTTAGTAGTATGAGAAACTGGCTACGTACGGTGCAATTTTAACCTAGCTTTTAAAACATTTTATCTATCAATAAACCGCATCAAAATCGATTGCGTAGTGTTAAAGATCCATGCATGCGTAGCTACGGACAGAAGTGAGACGCAACTTTGTTTTATACTATGTATTGATGTCATGTACTCAACCGCTTTATTTAGACGGAGGGATTTTTTTAAAATCTTGTTA
This sequence comes from Chrysodeixis includens, assembly GCA_941860345.1. Classification (NCBI taxonomy): domain Eukaryota; kingdom Metazoa; phylum Arthropoda; class Insecta; order Lepidoptera; family Noctuidae; genus Chrysodeixis; species Chrysodeixis includens. The sequence goes on along the minus strand of OW796098.1, from coordinate 10,864,818 downwards.
GGTAGTCAGAACAACCAAAAAATAGAGAGGTTTGTTGTGAATATTATTCTCAAATCCTGAACTTACTTCGTGATCATTCTCTACTAACAAACGTTATACAATACTCCTCGTCCAATGTTAGATAATAATTCTCTCCTTAGAGAGTATATTATTGTTTCACTACGATTTATGCTGGTGCCTGTATCTACACCTCAAATACATTTTGTAACTTGTCTAGTGCAAATTTGGTTCTCCTGGCTAGTCCAAAAAGAAAAATATTGGCTGTAACATATGTTTTACCTATTTAAGTGAACTTTAGAAATATGAATTGTCCATCTCTTGTCCACTTCATAAAGTAACATAAGTGAAAATTTATTGCTAGTTCTCTACATGAAACATAATGTTTGCAATCGCAGAACCTTTCGACATCGTTACAACGGGGAATATGTAGGTGCTCAATATCTGTATTCAGCGTATCACTTCGCCGTTTTGCGGTTTTTCTTAAGTAAAAAAGTGTTGCAAAAGCTTCCTTCAATATTATAAAAACCAATGTGTTTTAACCTTAAAGTAAGCAGACCTGAAGCAAATTACTAAATAGTTGATAGGTAAGTCACGTTTAGGCGGCTCAAGGGTTAGGCCGGGCCTGTACTTTGCCAGGCACCATATGGCAAAGGATACTATTTTAGTAGCTAAACAAAAGTGTAAATACATCTACATTATTTGACGTTATTTTTATGATAGGAACAAGACCTTGTTTTAGTAGGTATATTATAAGCTATCTAGTGTAAAAACACCAATGTAATCCCAAAAAGTTATTTGGTCTCTCGTATCGATCATGATCTATCGTATTAGAGTATTTTTTCCTAAATTCATCACTTTAAAAATAACCATTTACATAGCTACCCCTATCCCGATCAGAAAGACATGACCGACTAAATAGATAAATTTGTCAACAAAAAAAACATTTCTTTTTGCTCAAAATTGTAGTTTTATTTTAGTTGTCTGTTGCCGTTTCCCACGATTGATGTCGTGCACCACTTGTCCGTGGTAGGAGTACCTATTCGGGACTAATTCGTTTGTGTACAGAACCCAGTCCATATCTACAGAATTAACATATAAATTGTTTTGAATCCGGCGACTACACCGCGTTAAATTATTTCGCGAACTTCGCAAATTTACATGGTAATTGCTATAACTCAAGATTTGTTGTTGAATTCCTGATTGTGCGGTTAGACAAATCTGAGTGGAATTAACGAGTTAAGACTTGAGATCTGTTAGTCAGATTAGCTTGATGTGTTTATAAGAACCAACGTTACAGAAGAGCCGTTAAACGCAAATAAATTTTGAGTTAACTGCGCCCTGCGTATAATGTACTCAGACTTCGGAAACTCGTCGCTCTGAATGTAATTATTCTGGCAATATTTTATTTTGCAGCTCTCTTGTCGCATTTGTTTTTGCTGTTTGCAGTTGTAGGTAATAGACAGTTTCGAGGGAAATGTGAGTTGTTGTTTAATATTTGCTCTGGCTACTGTTTAAATCACACAGTATGTTGCGGTGACCGTGAAGTATATTGTAACAACATACAGAGAACATACAGCATTCTCTTTACTACCCACAGTGATCGGGAAATTAGAATTTTGAGTATTATAACTGATTATTTTAAAAATACTTTTTGCCACCAAAAAGGTTCAAATACTCGTACTTAGTCCAAATTAGAATTATTACAAAATAAATCGTGATTTAAACAGTGCTCATGTAACGAAGCGTGCGCACGAAGATGACCCTGCCTCGTATGCGCCTGACACGGATAAATGTGAACAGTTCATATAAAATGTATGCAAGCTATTTGTTTCTCCCCGCCGTAGGTAGTGACGGGTCTGGCGCAGAAATGTGGGTATAAGCTTCACGGAGATACGTACCGGATCAGCTGAATTATGAGATGATATTGTTACAAGCGTTACAGGTTTATAGTGCTTGACAGTCTGTCTTTATTGGAAGAATGGTTTGGTATTGTGGAATGGAAACAAATAAGCATCAATTTAGATATTTTTTAGGAGTTTTACGATTTGTGTATACTCATGTCCGCGCTGAAGGTGAAGGGTACAACAGTTGAGAAAATAGAAAAGAAGATACTATCCCGAAATCTCAAACACTGTTTTATTTATTTAACACCCTTCATACAAAAATATGTACAATGGCAGACTTAAATATCATTGAGTCTCAAAGCAAACCAAAACCCTAAAATGAAGAAATGGAAGAATCTACTTAAAACTTACTTTCTTCTCCAAAAAGTTAATTTCTCCCACGCTCATTTTATTTACATCTCCCAACAAACTCCTATAATTACCTGATGCAATTGTTTGGATTCAATTAAAACTGTTAACAGTGTTGCTAAACTTGACGCGTAACTTGTTTTATCTAAACTTTAGTGGCTCAGACGGAGGAAGTCCTTACTTACCTACAACTTTTCGTGGCGGGAACCCGACAAATAAATAAAAGTCAAAAACACTTACAATTTAAACTCTATTACAGTTGGGCTCCCAAAAGAGCTATCAACTGAGTTGCAACATAACTTTCACTGGTCTCCTGGAACGTTAGTCCTAGACTGGTTTTAATCGATTTTACTACAACATGTGAAATTTGTTCTATAAATTTTGGATTGGAGTACGAATTGATGACTCAAATGTAGGATACGAGGTTTTGAAAATTGTTAGCGGTTGATTTCGTAACTGTACCTACTTACCTAATGTTATTTCGTCTGTAAATGTTAATATACTGATTGATGACTTTATAGCTTCAGTTACAATACAGGTAAACTTAGTATTATATTTATAAAGTGTGAAATATTCTAAACTGCAGACAGTAAAAAAAAATAATCATCTGTCATAGATTTACATTCCCATCCATTAAAATTATATTCTTCGAATGAAATTCAGCTCAACGCCCATCACTAACATTAGTGTGCTTAAACATCGACTTACCCAAATCACACGAAATTCAATCAAGGAGTTGAGTATTTTGTAAATTCCTGGATACGACTAGATTGGCTTAGTTCGGGATTAGCTGTTGACGTAATTTAACTCCGTTGGCACCTCCACTGTAGATAAATAGTCTAATTTAGCACAACCTTTGGCGTGGCTCAATGTATCAAATTAGACCTGAGTGTAAGTTATCGTTTGGTTACTTTACTGGGCTATCACTTATTGGGAACGGCAATAATAGATACATAGGATGAAAAAACTTGGGCCTCTTTTAAGTGGCATTGAAAGAAGAAAGAAATATATGAGTGTATCAAGGTACCATACCTTATTATAATTCTTTACTAAGAAAATTAAATCGGGTCATTTTTTGAGTCTGTTTTTTAAGTGAAACCTAATTCCAAGAACGAAGAGATTGGCCAAATTTTATCTGAAATTACGTACTTTTAGTTTCAATCTTCGTCTAACCTAGTTATTCTTTCTGATAAACAAAGAAATATCAAAAGTAAACAAAGGTAAAAATAGTTATATTTTAATTACTTTCCTCCTCAACTTTCTCTGTCAGCTTATATTGGGATTTAATGTAATATTTTCTCTTTTTCCTCGGATTCGAGCCATGACTTATCTTTGTTATTTTAGGAATAAACCAAATAAGAATTACAAAGAAAAGAAAGTAATTATTGTAGACTCGTTTGTTCTGTTGATGGAAAACAGAGTGACGTCAAAGCTTTTTATGTTATTAGAAGAATCACCCCTCAATTAACACAATTCAATATTTCGATATAACAGTTTATCTGCGTACCTACTCTCTTATCGTCCATATTATTACAATAAAGCGGTAAAAAAAAATAACAGTTGTGCTACATTTATTTCTAACACGTGTATCTAGGAATAAAATTTGTACTCCGCCGAGATTATTCGGAGTATTTAATAAAAGCTAATATAGTAATATAAATTAGCAGTCGCTGTGTATTTATAATATCCGTAAGGGCTTACCTAATAAAGACCTACTGAAAAAATAGTTGAAATTAAAAAATAACATAAATCAATCTAAAATATTTTTGACCAATTATTTTTCACTGAAACCGGGTGTTACCTTTCTTGTGGCAACTCTTCTAAATAACATGGCGGCAAATTAAATTTCGAACGCGAGTCCACGTCGGTGACAGCTGACGAAGGTCTAGCGTTGATTTTTTAGTCCCACCGGGTATGGCAAAGGTATGTTGATATACATCCATTCCATGTATACTTCCGTCTATCGTGGTTTTACGCGAATTTCCTTCTACTTTTTGCTAGGCTGTATGTGTATAGTTTTTTACGGTTTGCGGGTGGCCGAGTCATGGGTTTTGATTGTGGTAGACTTTAAACAATGGAGACTCGCTGTAAAATATCAAATGAAATAAGATAGGAAAAGCACTTTTTTAGCCTCAGCTCAGGCTTTGAGCACTTTATCGGACTAACGGAACAAACAAGTTTGTTACAAGGGCATTTGTATTTTATTTCTCAGAAATTGGAGCTTATTACGAGCCCAAATTCTTGTAAAAACATTAAAGGAACCGTTTTTATCTATTCCCAGAATGCATTGTGTCCGTCTGATCGTGGCGGCAAACAAGGGTCTACGAAGAAACAGTAAATCTAAATACTTGAGGTACCACCTCCTTTCTTAGAGAACTTAGAGCGTATTAAGAAAAATGTTGTTTATTGGATACCCGACGCCGCCGAAGCATTTCGTTTACTATAAAAAGCCCGTTGTTTCAGATTAGTTTTGTTGGCATAGAGATTTTTTGCTAACCACAAGAACATGAGCTATTTCATCTGCGTCTAAGAAATTGAGAAACCGGCGAATTACGCCTTAGATACAGAGGGGTGGTGATCAAACTTAAAACTTGCGTAGGTATTTAGGTTGTCGATTGTCCAATATTTTTTAATACAAGAAAAATATGCCGTAAAACATATGTGTAAATTCAAATTTAGTTATCCTGGAACCAACGCGAGATACAGTTAGCAACACATTACGGTCATTTGATCACATATACGAACAATTCCAAATCATCCACTTTAATAATTCCGCTAACAATTCTGCTATTTGGCATCCATTCGATTCTGTCTGTCTACTGATGTATATTCAGGTCTTCTTGTTGTACTGCTTCTACACGTAGCATAATTTGAGCGCAAATATTTCGCTCGACTTGTACAAATTCCCTGGTAACTCCCCACTAAAGTGACAAAAGACTATGCATTGTAATGTTATGTGAAATGCCAGGACCACTACCAATGGTATGCGGTGAAACGAGATTGATGATATCGTAAGTTGATAGACTAGATAGGATGGTACTGTGATCACTCTCGGATTGTAGGTACATTTCTTCATAATGTTTTCACATGTTTTTAAAGTAAGAGTCTCTCTTGTTAATAAAATAGCAAATGAAATGCAAGCAGGGATACTATAGTTACCTATAACGTCAATAAAGTGTATCTTTTGATCTACTGCCAGAGGTGGAGTTTATTCAATAGGAATGTTAAGACTTGTATTCGATGATTTTAAAATGCAAGGAGCTCTAGCCATTTTTTTTGTTCCAAAATGTCATTCAAAATTCAACTTGCCTAAACGACTGTCCCAAAAAGTTCCTACATACGAATCTTTCAAACCTCGTCTACGGATTACGTAACTTTGTAGAACACGATTCGTTGGGAAACCCAAATCCGAATACATAGTAAGGGTCGCTTGTTACAAACAGGAGATGGGAGTTTGTTTGCAAGCGAGCCGGAATCTCAACATTATAATGTGATGCGGAAACGTCATACCGGAACGTCGCAGTCGCCTTTATTAGGAGACCCCGCACTCACACGCCGTCTTAGTGAGCTTAAATAAGATTTTGTGTGTAGACTCCCTTGAGTTAGGTTAATACAAAGAGGGATGTTACTATGTTTGGAGTGTTTGAATTTTTTGAGACAAAAGCACTTCATTTATTCGCCTCCATTGTTTTATAACTCAAAACAGATATTATTCTGCTCCCAAAGATGTGCTTTTTATTTATGGCGTTTTTAATCTTTAAATATACCCTAGACATGTATGGACATACGGCATAGGTAACACGGTACTTTCTGCTTCAAAAGCTCACATTCAAGGCAGACACACAACAAGTGAGAAAGCTAGTATATTTCGACGCCAACTACCGCAATCAACAAAATGCATTACCTATAGAGTATAGTCCCCAGTTCTCTAGCACAGATATTTGTAGTGAACACAATTATGAAATATCACGTGGCGCACACTGGCGCCGCTTGGTCGTCATAATCACGGGCCCACTAATTGGGAAACTTACCCGACTGTTAACAGTTTCAAAAGTCATTGTTTACCATGTTACCTGTCTGTGCCAAAACTAAATTGTTAATATTAACTAGATGCTACTAGTTACCTAGTTCTGGTACAGTGAGAAACAATCGTTCCGAATAGTATTAGACTTATAAGGTTCCTGAATAAAATAACTTTGTCTTAGGGCCGAGAATCAACTCACTTCAACACCGGAAAACAGAAAACTTACTGAAGTTTATAAATCAGCGTTGGTACATTATCTATCGTCGCTGACTGTACTCATCTGGAGCTTCAGTGTACGTAGGAAAGTTGATCTATTGAAATAGATGGTGCTATCCATTTGTGAATTCCATCCTTCTCTTTGGTAAATTAACAATCAAAATGAAGACACACTATGACATGTGAGCTTAGTTCTGAAGTGGTATTTAACGTAACTTATTTCGAATATAAATCGTATGAGATGACAAGATGAGAAGTAATAGAACTAGGTCATCGGCCAAAAGTTTTCTAGGTAACTGAAAAATGATTAAAAAGAGAAAACTAGGAATTTACAAATATATTTTTTTAATCAAGTGTCTATTGTATAGTGAAAAGAATTCACAAAGAACCGATCTCCAAAATTAAATCACTGAAACTTACTTAAATCCACGTCCATAAAAACAAAATTAAAAAAAAAACCTGTTTGATTCCAACAAATTGATTGCAACAACAAATACAGGAAGAGTTGATTGCCAAGATCTATCCTGCAGGGTGCAGGTCCTAGATAAACGTGTGAGATGGACTAATGGTTACCCCGTAATTGATTGGAAGCCATTTTACAGTGTCGAAGGGTTCGACGTTTCATTTAATTAAAAACCGGTTTAAAAAAGCATTTGGTATGGTAAGTACGAGTAGATACATGTCAGGTTTTATACACTGGCCAGTTTCGAGTTTTTGTACAATATTTAAATTGTTTTTGTTCTTAAATTTTTTTTCTTATTGTTCGTCACGATAAAAAGCCGAAAGGACATGCACACACTAAAATTTGACCCAAAAAAGCGGTAGACCGCGTAGAAAAAAAGGAACTTTTCACCGCGATGGAACAACCATGGCTCAAAAAATAAACTTTTTTCTTTACAGGATAAGAGTTAAAGATAAAGGAAAATAATACACCATCATAAAGTGCAAACGAAATTGCAACCTTAACTCTGTATTGTTTTAATCATCACTATAAACGATTCCACTCAAGTGCAATAGCGTAAAAGCTACCCGTGTTTAGAATTTAGATTCGAAAACAGCTTTTAAAAAATTCCCCACCTAACTCTCATATTGTCCAATTTATTTTTCACGGCGAATCGTCTGAATTCTCGCAAGGGATCTTGGTACATAATCAAATGGGGAAGGAGACCAATTTTCCGTGCGATCGCCCGCTGAACGCCGTGCACCGCGCGCCACTGGTATCGGCCAAATTAACCCACCGGGTCACCTCCACAGTAGACTAAGAAAAATTGCACACAGTTCGTTGTACCTACGTGATATCTTAAGTTTTCAAGAAACAAGTTCTTATTTTTAAGTTGATTTTGTAAACTAGAGTTATAACGGTGAATAACAAAGGAAATTATTATCTATTTTTTAAATTGCTTCTTCTAAATAAACTTAGAACGAAAACGGATTTTAGTTCACGTCTAGTTGCTCAAGAAAGTACAAGCTATAGAAAACAAGGAAGCCATTTAAAAACGTGTGTCCATTGTAGAGAACTTTTCAATAGTCGGATGCGGTAAACGGATTGTGATGTCTAGTTAGAACGAATCAAATCTAGATGTAGGCGATCAAGAACCTAGCTGGGAGCCGATCTCTATAATTGAACTGTTAGGCTCGATTCCAATGAGGATTTTGTGCTTTAATGTTCCACTTCCGAATATTCTAGAGGTTTTTCGTAGAGTTAGCGAAAATGTCCGTTTGAAATCGTTATTGCTAGCGAAAGCACGATCAGAGGAATAATTTAATAGAAGAATGAAGTTTTAAGCTCATTGCGAAATTGGAAATGATTTATTTGAGTGCTGGTTATAAATCTTTATTAATCTAGTCATTTGCATTGTTGTGTGTCAGTTGCATTCTTTTCTCATAACTTGTAAAAAAAAACACGTCATGAATTTGGCCATTCTAAAAAAATATTTCTTTTTTAAATTAATCGTCGTTTTTTTTTAAATTAGTACCAGAATGTATGAAACAAAAACCTCAAAAAAATTATGAGATTGCGCTTAACAAACTAAGCAACAATAACTTTACCAACATGCTAATAAGTAATACTGGCACTACTGTAAGTACAATAAGAACATACAATAGGAAAGCTATAGTCATAAATTACATCTCAGCTCATACTGCGCTACAGATTCATTATCTCATGCTGATTAGAATCCACGGGCTGACGTCGCGTTTTGATGTATTACCTACTTCACAACGACGGATTTGTACGAGCACGAAGACAATAGTGTGTTGTCTCCAGACACGCTTCATTCAATCAACTCGTTTGTATATGGGAATATTTCGCGTCTTGAGAAATTCTGGTGTAATTTCTTGTTGCTAGCTTTTATGACTGAGGAACTTACATGATGATTATAGGGAATTTTGGTGTTCTGGTGGTTATCCTACTGAATTATCTGTGAAATAAGTGATATTGATTTGTTTATGATAGTTTGAGCTTCGTACTGGTAATGATATAAGGGGTTTATCGTGTAAATATGATCATATAAGGATTTATAAAACGTAAACCCAGCCTTCACCCAAGTTGTATTTACAACTACCTATTGCATCACTCAACAGCTTACCTTTAAGACACGCCTTTCGGTTTTCAGCAACTTGAAAGTTTTTTTTGCCTGAATGATCTTTGTTTGACTGGCCGATTATTTTCCACATGCACAATCCAACATTAACTACTTAAAGTCAATAGTGATTCAGAAGCACGAACTAATAAGCACAATACGCCAAAATTAAATTACACCATCGCGATTCTAATTCCTGTAAATTTGTCTGTCGCCCCTCATTTGCACTTTCTCTTTTATCCCATTAATAATATTCGAAACGTGTCGTGCTTCGCAAAATGAAGCCGAATTGAGCCGCTAAATTGAAATCTCATACGCCGGGCCTTTATTAGGCAATAGCGGCTCGTTGTCGACTCGACTCTAGAGGTGGTTTACTGACATCCCATTCTCGATAGGGTTAGCGAGTTCCGTCTTTTTATTGGTACAAGTAGACTTACAAATGAACTAACTGTAAGTAAATAGGTAGCCTTATCCCCGTTTCTACTAATGTCATATTTTGAAAGGATTTTAGTCTGCAAAGCAGTATACGTACGTTTACATATCTAGAGCGAGTGTGGCAAAATGTCCGTCAGAAACGCCTGGTTTCTTGCTGGAATATCGTTCAAAAATTACGTAAGCTGATTTGCCGTAACCTACATTAAAATTTAACCAGCATATTATGCATGACCCAAAATAAAATCCACCTTTCCTCGGCAGCCCTACTCAACCGGAGAAGCAAACTCGTTAAGTCTAGTATACTACTAACGACGAGTAGAATCTGAGGATCGCAGCCTCGTCTCCGCGCCGCCAGGCATTCCTGACACCTGTCCAATTTGCGTCAAATCATCATCCGCGTGCATCCGATGTCGTTTCATTTACTGTAATGAGACGAGCACTGTCGCAGATGAAATTAAATACTTGAGTTCCTGTAGCTGAGTCGGCTAGAAAGGAAATGTTTGAGAATGGTCTTCTTAGACTTCATATGAGTTGGAAATAGTAATAGGTCTCATTTAAATAACGAGTTTCAGTTGCCAGGCAAGTTTTGAGTAAGTTGCTCAAAGCTTTTATTGAAACTAAAACCCGGTAAAGTATTATTATCAGCAGTAAAAGGTAATATAGGAGTCAGTAATTAACTATTAACAAAATTCCTAAAATGTGGCCTAGGGTTCTTCAATTTGCTAACACTTAGTGCCTAGAGAACAGACATCTACAAAGACTTGAGAAATTACCAAACCTCTGACCCAAAAACCGTTATCGTTCATTTTCTAGCAAACGTTCACGTAGCAATATTACTTACACACATTACTTCTAATAATACGCTACTCACATTTAGGTAGAAACCAAGGTCGTTATTTAATTATTTAACCTTGCCTAGCTCCTTCAATATTTATTAACTCATATTGCTAATTCCACCTGAAGACGCTAACATACCGATCTTTCATAATACCAAAACAAATGAATATCTACACGCTGCTGAACGAACATAAAGCTAAAGTAATGTACATAAATAACTGGTCTTGGGCTTAAAATTACTTTCAGGCAATTTGTCAGGAAAAAAAGTGTCCCGCGTGGTAACAAATGGGTCAACCTTTTTTAGACTAACGGAATTTTCTAATCTGTTATCCCTGTGCGTATTGCACGAAAATTAGTCGGTAAAAGGAGGATTTATATTGACAAATTACATATAAAGTTGGATGACAGTTGTTGTACATCGGTCCCCTGGCTAAAATTTTTATGTGAACATAAATAAACCTTAATAGCGCGTCACGAAGAAATTTAAGCGAAACTAGACCACGAAACTTTGTACATTAATCTATTAGATTATCCAGGGGACACTCATAAATGAAAGTTCATTTAAATGCGCAAGTTGAGTAGAGTACATTAATTCAATATTGTAGATGTAGGTACCTATGGTCTGTATACTCAAAATTTAATGTAACTAAGTGATTGGATGAAACAATTTTGGACGTTAAACAATCACACATTGAACATATTCTAGGCTACGTTTGTACCAAGGATGCGTTATGAAATAAATATACATATAAAAAATACTTCATTTCATTGTAAGTAGCTACCTAACCATCTGTTTCAAGCAATCGTTTGAAGACATTGACTAAAGCCCGTGATACTCAATCGTTTTTTTTTTCTGAAATCTCCCAGCTAATGTTAATTCAATTGCTGTGTGTTATTCTTATGCCCAGTGAAGCAATACTGCTATTTATTCTAGACCTGATTAAAATACAGTAGGTACGTAGGTATGTTGTGATGTCTAAAACTTAGGGTACCTTACTACTTACATAGTTAGTAGTAGTATTAATTTCGCAATTGGTTAGTATTGATTAGATCAACTTTTATAAATAAAATTCAAAAAAGAAAAATGCATCCAAGAAGTCACCTGCTTGAAAATTGCCTCACTGTTACTTCAATTCACAATTTACTAGAATTCTTAAAAGAGACTCGAAAATCCAACAAATCATACGGCGTTTTGGAATCCGATCACCTATTACTCTAGCAAATTTTACGACTCAGAGCAACGACCTAACTCCAATATTTTTATGGTGCAAGGTATCCAAAGGCACAGTATTTCAATTGTTCAGTGGACCGGCAGAGTTTATCGGCCGGCGTCGAGTGACATTGTAATACGGACACAAACATTACCCGTTTAAATTGAATTTCGCGCAATTTATCAGACGGGCTTCGATAAAATACGACCCCCTTCCACCTTCAAAACGTTTTAATTCAACAAGAGTACACGTGGAGTAATTTTGTAAGTGACGTCCCGCGTTTTAAGCGAATGATAACGGATTTTGCGAGATGCTACTTAAAAAATAATACAATTTTACGTTGGAAATAAATAAATATTCTTTTGCGACTGGTTCCCTACTGTGATTGTATTCAACTTTTTATGATAATGGTTAAGTACAAGAAATTGAAAACACCCGTAGTTTTATGCATAAGTTTTAGTGCCTGAGAAGTGAGAGCCTGAATGTTCTTATTAGAAACTTCAACCGTTGAAGTAGGTAACTCTAATACACGGCATCAGCCACTAAGATTAAACATTACTGGCTCGAACACCTAATAGAAATTACTTTAGAAACCACAATCGCGCCGACTCCGTCCGGATAGCAATACGAAACTTTGTGCCGAAGTTCGCAGCAACTTCTAGTAATGCGATTAAAAGTCGTGTTGGTCGTCCGACGGCCGCGACAATAGATGTTACTTTAACGTTGTTTGTGTTGCGACGTCCGCGGGCTGCAACATTGACGCAATGTTAAACTTCTTGTGCTATTTTCATTACGGGTTATTAATTCAAGATGTTGGACATGATTGGAATGTTTAATTAATCTTTTGAACAAATTCAAATAGGGATGGGAAATAGTTGAATTAACTATTGAAGAGATAAGGTTTGATTCTATTAGACAGTGGATAGGGATCTAATATAAGCAGGTATGAGGCGTTTCAAATTACATCAAAACCGAGCCTAGAGCTAGGCAGCAAAGCTAGTCTCAGAATTATAAGCGCAGGCCTGTGAGGCAATAATTGCTATACTATCACATCAAACTGTGTCGCAACAATTTGACGACATGTCGCAATTTTTATAAGTACAACATGGATTCATAAAAGTTTTCAATTTTTCGTCGTTCTAAAACTTGCGGCAAACTGGCTAGTCTTGGAACTTCCTCAAGTCTAACTTTGATGAGTTCGACACACGACGCCACGACGTAAGCGCCCCGCGGAGATGCACAATGGTTCCTTTACTTTCAGATACATATACAAACTTTTGAATAAAACTCTCGCCCGAGTTACTTTGTCATCGTTTGTTCGACGTTTATAGTTAAATTCTTTGTGTTTGTCGAACTTGTTTTTGTTATCTTTCTTAAATAATTTTCTACTTATATTAAGTAGATAAAGACTACGTCATATATCTGAACCTGGGTTTAAAAAGTCTTTCCTCATCTTTGTATCTTTTTCTTAAAACTGACAAATCGGACTTCTAACATCAGCAAACATTACCTGATGCCATTTTTCGAATAGAAGGTCTTTTTTTAACAATTTTTAAGAAAAGGTTAACGTTAAGGTTAATTAAGATACTTATTTTTATATTGGTTTTAATGTCAACACGAATATATAGTAAAAAATCAAAAACATTTTATATACACAGCGTGCTTTATATCAACAAGTGAAGACAGCTTAGAACGGAACGCAAATAGTGGTGACGAGTTTGACGTTTACCAGCCAAGTTGTCAAAAAAATGTCAGCCAACAAGGAGAATAACCTTGTTCAGGCTTATATTGAATTAAATAAATTTTGCCAAAGTGGTGACTATGATAGAGCATTAAAAGCAACAGGAAAAGGTAAGCTACCAATCCCTTAATTTTTTACCAGAAGTTGGAAGCGGTTCATAAATAGTTGATAGTGAAAAATAACCACACTTTCTATCCTGTATTTCCCGTATTTTTAGCGTAATTATCTATAGAACTCTTTACCTTTTGAGTATATATCAAGGTTTACGTAATGTCACAAATGCCATTTAAAAATTACTGTTGTTAATATATGTAAACAAGCCAAATTTTGTATCAACAAAAAACTCTTATCATCCTTTGAAATTGATCTGTATATCAGAGAAAATAAACCTTTTTGGAGACTTGTTTGGATCACACAATCATAACTTCATATATCCTGATATATCTGGGCTTAATGAAAAAAAACTGTGTTAGCAAAAACCTGTTTATGTCACTATTTTTTGTTGCTATGCATAATTATTTGATCCATATGCTACAAAGCTTGCATAGTTAGTTTAATAGGCTATTTGAAAAGACCATTCTTATTGATGGTATAAGAAAGAAATTATGTCTTAATTACGTAAATTTCCTACCTATACTTTCAAATTGGTACACTTGTTGAATGGCTAATGAGCTACAACTTTACAACCTGTTAACATTATATATAAACTTGAATACACACTGGATAGTTTAGTGGAGCAATCAAAGCCTGTATTCAAATCAAATGTTTAGCTTTTAAAGAAATACTTATACATTTTTTCCATTTATTTGCAACATTGCTTTTGAGTCTGTAGATATTGTAAAAAGAATACTTTCATGTTAGTTTTGTACATTTATCTACTAATCTTTATAGTTTTTTAATAGAGATTATCTTTTGTTTCAGTCCTGCAACTAGCTCCAAATGAGCAAAAAGCATTTCACTGCAAGATAATATGCCTCATTCAACTCCATAACTTCAAGGAGGCACTGTCTGTGCTCTGCAATCCTAGGAATGCTGCGCTGGCTGCTGACTTGCACTTTGAGAAGGCCTATGCTCAGTACAGGCTTAACTGTCCCAAGGAGGCTCTGCAGACTGTTGATAATGCTCCCGAGTTGACTACAGCTTTGAAGGAGCTTAGGTATGATTGAAAATTATGAAATTGATAAAATATTTAATTTTAATTTAAAGATAGGAAAATCTTATGAAGAATACTTTATATGAGTAATGTTTTTTTTAGATTTAAGAATACTGTACGTAAGTAAGCTAACAAATAGTGATAGAAACTGTTTGTAAATTCTAATTAGTTTCTAATTGACATTCACATTGCGATGTAATAATTCAGATTGTCTATGACCACATTATTTACCCAATATATCAGTGATACAACTCTATACTACCATAACTGTAACTAATTAACAACACAAATATTATCTAATAACAATAATATTTGACAAACTATATTCCCCAGGGCTCAAATCCTGTACCGTCTAGAACAGTACCAAGACTGCTACAACTTATACCGTGACATTGTCAAGAATACCACCGATGAATATGAAGATGAGAGGAAAGCTAATATGTCGGCCGTTGTCGCCAACTTGGCTGCACTTAACCCTGTAAGTTATTTTTAACAAACTTATAAAACAGATGTCCTTATATAAAACATGGCTACATATTATTACTTTAATCATTGTAATGTATTATTAAACATGGTCGATCATAAGAATGTAACACTGTTTTTAATCAGTGTGTTTGTTTTGCATAAGTTTTCTATCTTACTTTATAAAGAAAATTAAGAAAATATAATATTTAAAAAAAATTGCAGACTACTTCACTAACTCATTAAATTAAATAATATATTTAAACAGCGTTGCGGTGAATTCACCACTCTTCTTCACTTGTAGATGTGCACAGCACTTGTAATTTTTTCTACAATGACACATATCTAATATACAAACTCCTTGTAAACCTTTCTAGTCATCTGAGCTGCCTCAATTCGATGAGAACACGTACGAGTTGGCCTACAACGCGGGCAGTACGCTGGCGATGAAGGGCAAGTACAACGAGGCGCTGCCCGTACTGAAGCGCGCGGAACACTCGTGCTCTGAAAGCGTCATCGACGATGGCGGCACTGAGGAGGAGGCGAAGGAAGAGGCCGCTATAATAAGGTGAGTCTCTATGGCGTTTTGAGATTAAGATGATATGGCTACAAAGAGTGTCACTTGCGAGATGACGGCAGATAGGAATGTGTGGAAGAAGAAGACATGCTGCGCCGACACCAAATGATGATTATAATAAGGGCAGGGGAATGATGATCTCTATGGCGTTTTGAGCGTGGGACATGGCCACTGATATTCATTAATGTGAATATGTAATAATATGTATATTTATTTGATTGTCAAGAACGTGTTCGTGTCATCGTACAATTGTTATCCCACCTACTTTTAGGGCAGATTAATAAGTCTTGGACAGATTCAGGATTGTCATTCAGGGAGGATGTAGGACGATCATTCAGTGGGGCAAAGAATCTTTTTACAGTAAACAAAAATGTTACTCTTTAAAACTTGAATAAAATTAGTTTTCTATTCTTATGCTGTGAATTCTCTGGTCACGGATTAAATGGTATTTAAAATCAATTTACCTTAAAATTAATGATATCTTTATTATCTCACCTACAGAGTCCAACAAGCGTACTGCTTACAACAGATGGGCAAGGAGAAGGAAGCGGCCACTATCTACCAGAACGTGCTGAAGGACAAACCCAGCGACCAGGCGCTCGTCGCTATCGCTAGTAACAACATCGTTGTTATTAACAGGTTTGATTTATAATAGTTCTATCGCGAACAGACACATCTACCCTACCATTTCATACTAGCTATAACACATCATACCTGGTATACCTACATCTAAAAATTCAAATACTGATATAATCAAATAACATGTTTGTACTAAAGTATTACCTACAGCCAATATTGACCTTATAAATGGAGAATAAATTCTTTTTTGTTTCTATAATACTGTCTGTACACCAAAATGTTGAGCATTTTATTTTTGGTGGGCAAGAGGTATTCAATTTAAATTATCATTGTGGAGATACCTTGAACAATAAAAACAGAAAAAAAGCTTCTCTTAGTTTTCTATCTCTATTTCTATCTTTATTCTTATATCTCTACAAAGACTATAATCTCGTTAATACAATACCGTATCCACCAGGGACGGCAACGTGTTCGACTCGCGCAAGCGCATGAAGGCAGCCACCGCTGACGGGCTGGAGCACAAGCTCAACTCGCGACAACGCTCCGCCATCACATACAACCAGGCTATACTCGCCATCTACTCTAACCAGGTAAGGGGTGTTGATTAAGATGTTAATGTTATATTACATACCAGTGTAGTGTGCTGTCACGCTTGCACAATTGCAATAATATTACTTTAAGAAGTGGCAGTTGGAAAAAAAAAGTTGAATTAACACAGTCTAAAACTTTCTAAGACATGACAAAATATCATCGTCATCTGCATTCCCCTGGACTTATTTCAATTATTTTTTTTGGGTAGGCATATTCTCTTCCACACGTTCCCATCAAAATGAAAAATGACAAGACTGAAGACATAGTCTTAAAATAAATTGACCCACATTCAAACACTATCCGCAGAAAGTGCGACTTAGCTTTTTTATCACTAAAACTCGTCTATAAATCAGTTATAAAGCATTCAATTTTTAAGCTTTTTATTTAACTACAAAAACTTCACCTATATACCCTTTCCAGCCTGATTTCTGCAAGCAATGCTGTGTCAAACTAGTACGTGAGTTCGGCGAGGACAAGCGCGCGGCGTTAGTGGAGGCGTCCTCGTTGGTCAAGGAAGGCAAGCGGCAACAAGCTGTGACTCTACTGCTCAAGCAGGGCGGGAACCTCGCGCTGGCTGCGGCACAAGTGTTGTTGGCACAGGTATACAATACATGTAAAATAAATGAATATTTATCAATATTTACACAGCGCCATCTAGTGTCAAATTTGCTTTAAAATTATTTTTAAACGACTTCAAAAAGGAGGAGGTTTCTCAATTCAACCTTACTTTTTAGAGAACTGACCATTGAAAACTTAGATGTAACTTGTTTTATAATAACTGCTGTGTATAGAACAGAGATATATAATTTTCTAATGAGTTTTGTTGTTAATTTATTTACAACTGCGAAAATAACTAAAACAAAAAAAAATAACGTGAAAGAGAATTGAGATCATTTTATGACCAAGTCAATAAAATGATCTCAAAAGAAGATCTTAATCGAAAATCAATCTACAAATATTATTCCAATTACAGGGAGACCGTAAAGCCGCAGTAAAGCTTTTAGAAGAGAGCGAGTTCAAGTACCGGCCGGGCGTGGTTGGTGTGCTGTGTACATTGTTGTCAGCTGATAATGAGTACGAGAAAGCATCCAACCTCTTTACAGATGTGTACGAGCATTATAAGGATGATGAGGTGGGTTTATTCAATTCAAATCATTTATTCTGCAAATATGATAGATTTTATCACTTTTACATGTCATTCATTAAAAAATATAAGCTCGCTAGAATCAACAACTAACTGGTTCAACTAACCTGAGAAGAAACGTCGAAACAAACTCAGGGGTCATCACCTCTTATGTTGGTTGTGGTGATATTTAATATTGTTATGGTAGATGATTGATGTTGTTGTGTTATATAGGTTTATAAAAATGTCGTGATTTGTTTTGTTTGACATCAATGTTTGTGATTATTAAAAAATATGTCAAGCAATTTCTCTAGTACTTGATATGGTCACAATGTAATCATATCAAGTACTAGAGAAATTGCTTACTTGATTTTTTTTTAAGTATTCACATGTTGTGATGTCGTCGTAACGTGTGATTATTAAAAAAAAATATATTTTAGAATTGGTGAATTTTATAATAGCTACTGTTGCCCGCGACTTCGTTCGCGAAAAAAAAAGTAAAATTTGGGATGAAAAATAGATGTTGGCCGATTCTCAGATCTACTGAATGCATATACAAAATTTCAAGAGAATCGGTTCAGCCGTTTCGGAGGAGTATGGCAACGAAAACTGTGACACGAGAATTTTATATATTAGATATACCATTTTTATTGGAATATGCTATTATAATAATATTTTTTTTTAATTTCTATTACGTTTAAGTTAAAAAAAACTTTCAAACTTATTAATTCAAAAATAAATCTAAGTTGGAAATGTCTGCAAAAAAAAACATTATATATATTTTTAAACTCATATATCTACTTCTCAAGTACCACCTAAGCATTAACATATCATCTACTTGTCAAGTATCAACTACTGTATATCTATCCCCAGCGTTTCGGTTCCCTGCTGAGCGTGTGGCGCGCAGCAGGCCGCGCGCACGCCCGCGCCGGCGCAGGCTCCGAGGCGGCGCGCGCGCACGAGGCCGCCGCGCGCGCCGCGCCGCAGGACACGCGCGGGCTGGCGCGGCTCGTCAAAGTGCTCGCGCAGTACGACCCGCAGCGCGCGCAGCTGCTGGCGCAGGGACTGCCGCCGCTACATCAATTGGAGGTATGACTGTTATTGGTAGTAGGTTTGATGTTAGAGTAAATGGTGAAGGAAAATGTCTACCTTGTGATACCGTGCAGTTCTAATGCGAATAGGGCTGACCCATATCGACCAATGGGTGTCGTAAGAGGCGACTAAGGGAAACTACGACCCGGTGCATACCACCTAGCACCTCGGGTCAACCTCCTGGTGGGGAGTAAACCACCAGCAACAGCATCCCAAGGAGGGTTGGCGTCAGGCAGGCGGCCGGCCGTAAAATACAGTCAAAATGATGATGAAGGAAAATGTCTCATTGCATCAACTGGAGGTACGGTACTTTTGATGTTAGGTTCGTGACTGATAAATGGTAAAGAAAAATGTTTCTTGCCGGTTCTTCTCCATATGAATGACATTTTGGAAAATCGCAACTAGCGTGAAAAGTGAGACTTGAAAGTGCCTGAAAAGGCCGGCTCAAAATAAAATCCTTTTGATTTTGATTTTGGATGGAGGCTTAACTTTTGTCACGCCAACCTAGTCCGGTGAAGCAGTGTAAACCTCCTGGAATATAACTATGGGTGACCTCTACAAAAAAAAATAAGAATGTTATTTACAATGTTGGATTTGGCATCACTAATCCACAATGAATAAATATGGTGACTATGACGGATTTTGTTTAACAATAAGACAGTTATAAAATAATATCATTTAATTTACAATTACTTTAAATTACTAATGCGTAAACACTCTCCTCTGACAGTACTTTGCTATATAATCGTCAGAAATATAGATCTATTTAAAAGAAAATTGTATTAATTTCAGACCAAGATCGATATAGACGCATTGGAATCATCTAAATGGATGATGGGTGCAAAGGTTGTGAAGAAAACTGTACAAAGCAAGCAGGAACAATCGCCTGGGTAACTATATTATAAATACCACTAGGTACTCATCTATAACACAAAAGTAATATATGTATAAAACAATTTTGCATATACTCTACCAAAACTATAATATATGTTTATACAAAACTATAGCCATTGTGAATGCGCATACATTACACTGCGCGTAGCGACGTCTTACCTACAAAAAGATATTTTTATCTTTTTTTCTATTGAATTCTACACTCATTTTAATTATGTACCTAATATTCCCTTATTTATGTAATTAATTCAAAATTAGTATCATAAGTTATCTGTGCAACTTGGTATGTGATTGACTAGCGGATGAAGTTCCGTTTATTATTGTATATTTTAATTAGATTTAAATAGATGAAATAATATTGTTGAGGGCATATCAATAAACTTAAGATTTGGTGCAAGGACATAATTATAACATTATGTAACACAAGCATATGGAGTGCAATAAAAGTATTGAGTATTAAAACTTAAAGACTATAATTTACTATCTCCACAGCACGCCTGGTTCGGAACTCCTTATGAAGCGTAAACAGAAACGCAAGCGCAAGACCAAGCTGCCGCCCAACGCTGACCTGTCTAGACCCCCGGACCCAGAAAGGTAATGTTACACTGAAATATATCTGTACTGTAAATGTGTATCAAGCTAAAAAGAACTTTATGTAGACAAAATAAGATTTAATTTGGTAATGATGTTAGAAATGAAATTGGATTAACTTATCTTTTTTGATCGATCGAGTTGATTAAGATCAAATTTTAATAAAGATACGTTTAAACGAAATACGAATGTTTAGCCTGCCGCACTTGAGATTTCAAAGTTCACAATAAGTTTTGTATATAATTTACAAGTAAGAGCTTCGCATGCTATAAAGCGTTATAAATGTTACTGTAATAACTACTTTATTTGTTCCTAATACAGTAAAATGCATGACAGAAACTATACTAAACAAAAATATCTACATTTAAAACTAAACTTATGTAACTATAAAATAACATATTTTATTTATTTTACCACTTACAACTATTATTACAGGAATTTACCTAATGCATTATTATAGTTACAACTTAATTCTAGTACATATTTACTGTAACATTAAACATAATTATATTATGTTTTACTACATAGATGGCTCCCGAAGTACGAGCGCACAGCGTACCGCAAGCGGCGCGGCGTGCGGCGTGACGTCATCAAGGGCAGCCAGGGCATGTCCACTAATGCCACCGACCAGTAGTGAGTACCTGTGTTTGTTACGGAACTAGTGTAATAGACAGTAAAAGTAATTTAATAGATAGGAAAAACTTTCGGTTGTCTATTAAAAAGTATGACCTAGAAAGAATAAAGTAAAGAATGTCACACAGAAATCAATGTCATCTCCCTCGAATTAAAATTAACTAAAACAAACCACACGACGCTTACCGATTTTTCGAAAGTTGTGTGTGTTTTAGAAATAAATATCACAGCTTCGTATTTTTGGAGAGCACATAAAAATGTGGGTCCTGCGCTTGATCTCTCTCCGACTGTATTGGATTACTGTCCCTTCGGGCTGAGAGTAATGGAATAGAGAGTGCACCTGTATTTGCACACACGCTAGTGCACTACAATGTCCCACTGGTGTCATAGTAACACTAACCGCCGTGACCGAAATCCGTCCGGACATTATTATTAATACCGTGTGTTTTTGCCTTACCCAGCGACATGAGCAAGCAGCAAACAACGCCCACAGCCGCCGCAGCCGCGAAGAGCCCGCGCGTGGAGAAACAGACCGACAGCGCGTGGCAACGCAAGCAACAGCAGAAGAAGAAGGGCAAGAACCGCAAGTGGTAGATAACAACAATTAACAATACACGTTACGTGACGTCATCCTTGTGGTGTTTCATTGTTAACCTAACTCATAGATCATGTCACCTGTGTTCATAACTGTGTGCTGTTTTGTTTTGTGATTTCGTTGTAAAGAGGTTTTAATACTTTTATGATTTTACTTTTTTTTTTACTTATGTGCCATGATGTTGAACTGTACAAAAATTATTCATAATTTTTTGTACATATAAAATAAAATCTTGAACTTAACAATGGGGAGATAAGCAACTTTTCGACTCAAGTTAATTAACAGTCACTAAACAGAAATCACGTAATAAAACAGCATTTTATTTGCACAAATGTTTGTGGTGGAAGCTATTGTGTTCAAAATTCATCGTTTTCACTTTATACCAGCCAGCTAACACTCTATACTTTTCCTTCGTGTGTTTTGGGTGAGCATCACTGCGACATTATAACAATTACATGCTTAACAGGATATACGTGCTAATGCTAACTCTTATCATCACGTCTTAAAGTAATATTGAATTTCATATTGAAGTTCTGAAAGCGTGACACCACTTTACACGGTGTAAAGAGGCGTTTGTCTTCAACCATGGCATTAATACTTTAAGATGTGGTGGTAGGTCAATAGGTAATCTTGTAAAGACTTACCATAACACAAGCTTTGTCCATACTATGTTAAACTGTCGTCCTTAAAACTAGTCTCGTGCTAAACGTGCAATGTGTGACTGTGTGTACATAAATTAAAATTTAAAAGTAAGTTTAACTTTGAGTAATTTGTGCATCTTTATATCAGTTAGCCTAATGTTTATTTTGCCAGTATTCAATTTGTATGGTTTTTTTTTTAATTATGTTTTTAAAAAATATGAAGAATTCTATAATTTGTAACCATATTAATTAACATTTTTTTTTAATAAATGTTTTTGCTTTTGTTTTGTTTTAGTGAATGTTGCTCAATCATCTCTTCCGCTTAAAGTTTTCACCTTTTTATTTTCATTAATATATATTATGTTGTAGGCCTGAGTGTGGTGACTGAAACAGCTTTCTTCTTTACATAAAAACTTGGATGAACACATTCTAAATTAATTATTTTTATATAGAAATACTGAGTTGCAGTGCCGACACCAACAGCAGCGGACGGATCAAATACGGTGAATTGAATAAATGTTTGAATATAACAGAAATTGTTTTATTGTTACTACCTTTTTAACTACGCTTTTTAAGTCTTTTTTTTTTGTAGTTATAGAGCTACAAACATCTTTTTCTTTTGGCATGTGGCTGAAATCGGAAACTAATGCCGTAATATTTAAAATTATACGAATAACTGTCACTTTTGACATATAATAGAGTTGATTTTTGTTACGAATATGTACACCAGCGCCCTCTCGTTGTGTGCCAAAAGATCCTTGTAGCACTATAGGTACTAGACTGAACTTTTAGACAATTTGCGAAGTGTAACTTCTTAAATTGTTTGACCATAGGTCTAGGCATATAAACGAAAATATCGTGACAGAAGACATTACAGTAAAAGGAGCTCTTTTGCACTAACTTGGCATTTAAAAGTCAAGGATTTTATTCATAACAATTAAAGGTCAAATCTCGGTCAATATTTGTAAATGCCAGTGACTACTCCCATTTCTATAATTGTTTCATTACCCAGTGTTAAAACTTATACAGAAGTATTTTAGTAAAATGGGTTCACAAAAACAATATTACCATCAAACTTATTATATCAATTTCTCTACTCTGCAAAAGAATTCTTCTTATAGAGTAAAAAAGGAGATGGAAGACAGTTTTTATCAATAAAACAACATTTAATTACCAAAATATTTATTCTATCATAAAACATATCTTATCTCTTAGCATTCTTCCTCTTAGATTTACCTGGTCTAGGGTTCTTCTGATGCTTCTTATTGTTAACCTTAAACGATTTAGTCTTAAAATTGTTTGGTCTCTTAGTGGATGCGCCGTTAAAACCTTCATAAGTGTTGGACGAGTCTCTTGTGTTTAGTTTAGAGCCTTTCTTTTTGCCGCCAAATCCGAATTTCTCGTTCTTCATCGCTCGTCGTTTGTTTACCTTATTATGTGGCCCCTTTCCTTTGTTATTATTACCCTTATTACTGCCTTTGTTGTCATCTAAGAAACCTAAATCAGAAGACTTTCCTTTCCGAACGCGCTTTAGCTGTTCCAACATTTCTTTTTTGTCAGCTGCTTGCTTTAATCTTGCATCAGTCTGGAAAGTATTTTATTTTTTAGTTTATGAAAATCTTATAAGTAGGAATTTTCAACGAAAACAGTAAAGTTATTAAATATGGGCAGAGCCTAAAATTAGTTAATGTTATTTTTTTCTGCAAAAATCAAAAGATTGAATTCAACCTTACTTTTTTGAGTCCAAGCAGTTGGAAAGGATCCTCCACATTTTTACTATACAACCCAGTCTCTGTTTTCATATAATGTGACACAAAAATCTTAATTACCTGAACTCGCTTAGCTATCTTCTTCTGGTCTCTAAGCTGTCTAACTTTCTCTGTACGAGCCTGTGCCGCCTGCTTCGCCATCAAGTTCTTGCGCACCTTCTGCATATGCTCATCTGTCTTAGCCATCTCAGCAAAGTAGTCATCTGGTCTGAAAATTTAGTAATTTATTACTTTAAATATTTAAGTTATCCAGAACCTCGGTATTTAAAACCAAACCAAAAAAGAAATGTTGGAAAACTTAGGTGAGGCATCACAAGATTTATCAAGCCAGTGCTACTAAACTTGAATAATATTTATGTTACAGCTATTCGGAGATTGATTCTCATTTTTATTTAATAACCAAAGAAAAACAATCATCCTGTGACTAACACAGTTAGACAAAAGCATAAATGGTGAAAGCATTAATTACCACACTTGCAATGCTACCAGTACTTTAAGAAGCCTACCTTCTCGTAGGTATTCCAAGGTCCTTAAGTTTCTTGATCCCCTCAAGCACAGCAGCTTGCGCCTGACGGTGTATGAGGTTCTCACGTTTGAACTCATTGAGTACTGGGTCCTGGGCTGCGTCATATGTCTGTTGTCCTTTACTATTCTCTTTGAGGTTTCTGTAATAGATGTAATGAATTGGTTTGTAAGTTAAAAAAAATGCAAACAATAAGCAAAGTTGTTGGTTTGTGTAATGTAAATGGACTATTTAGTATCCAAAACATACATTACATGGAAAACACACTTACACTCTTATTTCAAGAAGTACATGTGACAAATACATATAGGGCAGATTTTAAGACAAATAACATGAGGATATAAAGTTTTGATTGATTACGTTTCAAATGTTAAAATTTGTTTTTAAGCTAAGGGTTGCAACTTGCAGGCTAAATTTTTTTACATACAATTACTTTTACTCACTTTCGCCGTTGTGCCGTTTCCTGCATCTGCATAGCCACGTCCGGGGCCATCGGAGCGACTGTTGTCACCAAATCTAGTGTCTCAATCCATGGTAATTTTAACTGAAAGTCTTTTAATTTTGATTTAAGTTCAGTGACATTATTCACATAATTCTTCTCTACTTTCTCAATCTCTTCATTTAGGCCTGGTTTAAGAAGTCCTTTGGCGAAGGCTTCTTGCAACTAAAACACAAAAGGTTGTGAAATATAAACACGAGTTGAAAGGGCAAAAGTTTTAATTCTATTAATGACACAGTACTTACTTCTTCATCTGAATCTACTTCTGTATCAGAGTCGTTTAATACAAAGTCACTCATTTTGACCTAAGATAAAATTTAGTATAACTCAAGTATTACTACAACAACATAACCTAACTGCTAGAAACGTGTATTTGACAATGCCTTGACATCGGTAAACCGGACCACCGGACAACCATAGCTTGACCATAACCAAACCGAACGGAAAAATAGTAGTTTTGCGTATTAAAATTTCAAAATATAAAATTTTGTGGCAAGCAATAATTACAGATAGTTTTTCTCATAAGTTTGTAATAAATCGTAATTATTCAGATTATTTTTAAAAATCAGGTCTATGGCCTATGCTATCGCTGTGTTTATGGCCTTATGGCGATTTCTTTGATAATATATTGTTTATGGATAATATTGTAACTAAATTTAAAAGGTAACTTTATCTTAAGCTGACTGTTTCTAAATATTTGAAATTATAAATCGGTATGAAGAAATTATGAGTCTCTTTTAAACCCCATAATAAACTGCTTAACTTAGTAACCATAGACTAAAATAAAATATTTGAGTAGGGGCTTAGAGCATTAAACCAACAGTAGGGGCCAAGTATTTTAAGATTTATATAAAAATTGTAGGGTAATAACTTACTAATCTCTCTCGCTCCTCGTTAGTAATCTTGTTTCAAAATGAATTTAAGTAATAAAGATAAAATTTCAACTTTGTAAAATTTTATGCCAGATCCATAATGAAAGGCCAACTATATACGAAATTCCATGTTCATATCTTCAAGGGCCTGTAACTTTATTCGTAAGTGAAGTTTGGTAAACTAAAAAAATAAAAATAGAAATATAATCTAAAATTAGACAAGTTTCAAGAAATGTTGTAGTTCTTTGAAGACGTTAGCTGTACTTTAAGATCCACAACCGTGTTAATTAAACCTCTGATTGTGAAGCCGATGGGGAATATGTGTCTCTTTAGAATACTTTTAACCATAATAATAGTAGGTATGATTGTTATTCTTTTGATAAAAAAAACCGGCCAAGTGCGAGTTGGACTCGCGCTCGAAGGATTCCGTTCTATCATCTATAATAGAAAATCACGATTGTTGTAGGTATACTAATTTTTAGGTTTGTTAATCTACCTGTTTATTAAGATCAAGTAAAAATGACGTTTGTTGGACCCCTTAATATTTTTTTTATTCTTTGTATTTGTTGTTATAGCGGCAACGGAAATATATTATTTGTGAAAATTTCAGCTTTCTAGCTATCACGGTTATAGCCTGGAGACAGTCAGACAGCGAGGGCTTAGTTATAGGGTTCCGTTTCACCCTTGGCTACGGAACCCTAAAAAGTAAGTTCATCGTTGGTGTTTAGTTTTCTTGTATGCATTTAAAAACTTCAAAGACAATTAGTTAAATCTTAATTAGGAACGCATCGGTATAAAGAGTTAACTTTGTCTATTACGTAGATGAATTAAAAAGAGTAAGAAAAATCTCTATTAATTCTAGCCATAAACAATGTACAATCTATATTACAGTACTTTTTATTTTAAAATGCATTTGCGTTGTAGTTATCAATAATAAATAGTATTTTATCCCTTATAAAAATGAGTTAAAGTTTATCAGAAGATATAATTATTTTTATTAATTGTTATAAAAATATTGTCAAATATTTTTCACTTATCTGACCGGAAGTACCTAGTAGTTCGACATGTTTCATGATACCCCCGTTGTTTTGTATCAAGAAAATGCAATGGCCGCCATCTTCGACTCTTGTGAATGTTTTGGTCGTAGTTTCGGACTTTGAGGCCTATTTATTACGTGCTATGTAATTATTTGATGGAAACAGTTTCGCTAAGTCCTAGGTGTTGTTAAATCGTTCGTATACAGGTCAGTATCAGTTTCCTTCAGTATTTTCTGGAAAAGTGTTTACATCTGGATTTCATACAGCCTAACTATTGTGATGTTGTCATTTTCTATAAATATTTAGTTCATTTCGCGTTAATAAATCATTATTATACACAGGATTTCTCCATTTAAGTCATTATTATTTTATTGAGGTGATATAAATATACAAACCTCATTTTCGTATGTACTTATATTTCTCATGTCTTTGTTACTAAGCGGACTTAGAGGCTTCATAAAGTTAAATAATTCGATTATTTCATTGAACTGCTGCTATATTTCAAATAAATTTCACATACCAGGTTAGTGTTTACTATTTTTGATGTTTATTAGTGAGACATTTCAGTTTCCGTGCTACAATAATGGCGGCAGTGGATTAACCTATTCGCTTATTTTACGCTTTTATACCACTGTTGCAGCCTTTATAATGCTCAATTTTAGTGTTTTATGATATATTTTCTCATAGGGAACAAAATAAAGTGACTTTCAAATAGTATAATGGAACAATGACCTCGGCGGTCGTATCCTATTTGTGGACTAAAAATATTTTACCAAGAACATTATGGTGTACATCGCACGTATACGTGACAATTTAGAGGATATATGGATAAAGCATCGATTTTCGGTTGCAGTCACATGAAATAAAATTTGGGGGCCGAGGTGCACTCCAAGGCGTCATCTCGGGTTTGACCCAAGATGATAGTATATACAGCATGTCAGCTACATCAGAATACGAACCAGCGGCCCGGCAAGTAAGTAGAATGTATTTACTAACAAAAATAATAAAATCAGGGCTCCACACAAGTCCTGCTGACTTGGACACTTAGCCACTCACTTGCCTCTATATTTGTAAATATTATGATTTTGTAACCAATAACATCAGGTTCCTATAGTGTTTTCCTACTTCCTACACTACTATTATGTCAAACTATTTCACAAAACCAGCTAGAATTGACTAATCAAGTTCATAGCTCTTATGGCTAGGTTCTAGAACAAATCTGTAATTGAGGAGTGTGAACTATCATTAAACTTTGCTTACAATATTTATTTTCTAAATTTATATAAAGAAAAAATGAATAATACCAAAGACTGCCTTTTTCAGGACCTTGTCAATGTTATAAATAAAGATTTGAAAAGAAAAGTGTGTTCATTGATATCCTTTAAGTTTTAGATTTACAGCATTTTGGTGAGTAATGTGAAATGGTTTAAATAACATTTTTAAAATGCTAGTTATCATGAAATTGTGAATGAGGGCATTTGATATGATTGTTATTCCTTTATTCCTGTTGATACCCTGTGCAATGTTTCGTTGATAGTATGTTAATCAATTCATTCTAAGGGGAATAGTATGAATTATTACTGTATTTATTAACCCAGAGAAAGATCTAGTAGTATTACCAATCTGTCACAACCTCTTGAAGTGCAGTACATAACATGTTTGAATTTAATTATAGAGACATGAATATACTTGTTTCTGACAAACTACCTACATACTTAGCATTTTAAATGATTATTCATACTTATTATGCAGCTCCGACTTATTTAAGTTTAAACTCGATATTAATTGCAATGTTTGTGTATTTAAAATTTATTATTCCAACATTAATTTGATGTTAATTACTTGTTATAGGATTACGGGCCGGCCACCTCCAGTGAAAATGTTTACCAACATGTATTGGATCACAAATTAACAGATATGAATGTACCTAGTGTGAGAACTCCTGTATTGAGGGCTGTGCCCTTTTCTCCCACTCAAGGTGATCCTGAACCCGACTCCACTAACCCTGAAAGTATCATTCAATCTGTGCACAAAGTAGAGAAAGAAGTTGAATATCACATTGCAGAAAAACATTGTGATACAGATATGTCTGTGGACTCCCTCTCTGGCATTGTGAGGCTTGAAGAGGCCATTGATAATGTAGGACGCATAGCGTATCCCATACTACAAGAAACAGAAGATTCAAGTGATGGTAATTATGTAGAAAACTCCACAACCCTTATTCAGGCACCACTTAATACGGCAATTGTTCAAAATGTCACAAAATTGCCTCAGAATTTTACAATTAATGTTGATGCAGCAGTCGGAAATATAACATCTATACAAAATGTTCAAGATATGTCAGGAAACCAGACTTTGTGGCTACCCACAATACTCGCAACCAGTGCTGCTACAAATGACACAAAAACTGATGATGATAGATCACAAGCTGGCGTGTCACAAATTATTATCACCAGCGAAAGTTATGTAAATGACACAAATCAAAGCGGAAGAAGAGCAAACATTGTTACAGAGACCAACTTTATAAGCAGACCCAAAACATCCAAGGTTCAGATTTTAAGTAACATATCTATTCCGAAGAATCCCAGCTACAATCAACAGTATATTACTGGTAAAGAAATGGCACCAGTATATGGCACACAGAATCATGTTTACAAGCTAAGTAACTCGGTTCTATGTACTAAACCCCAGAAGAATCAATCATTGATTGGGTGCTCCACCTTGCCATCCAATGTTGTCAACAATAGCCCAATCAAGAATGTGCCCTATAATCATACATTTACAAAAAGCACAAACTTAAATAAAACTTTGAATAAGGTAAACAATGGTGCTAATTTAAATGCTATGGTCGCTGCCTCCTCAGGCAACACTCAATGCCATATTTTATCTCGTGTTGTCTCTGGACCCAATAAGATGTCAGTACACTCAGGAAGGAAATCTGTCAACACCTTCAAGGGATCTAAAAACTCGGGTCAAGTCTCGAGTCAGAAGAACCAGTCGAGGCCAATAAAAATAATACAGCAGACTGGGTCAGCTAACAAATCTGAAGCAAAGTCTTGGCCTGTTGCCAGTGTCACATATAAAAGTCAGCAGCCAAGTTATGGAGTTGTTGACTCCAATGCATCAAAAATTATACAGAAAGTTGGGAGCCCAACACATAAGAACCAGCCAATGTCTTTGTCAAAATTCCCTCCGAAAACAGAAAGATTAGTTTTACAGTCGCCATGTGGACCTGTTTTGATTTCAACAGCTCCAATAAGTACGAGTTTACCCAAGGGTCCACATTACGTGCAATCTGGGTCTACTCCTAACTTACGATACGTTCAAACGTATGGACCCGCAGATAATCCGATTTCCACAGTATCCCAAGTATCAGCTAACCAGCAACTTACTGCTCAAATATTGCAGTCATTATCACAGCCCAAGTTGATGTTACAACCGAGCCCAACGCCTGTAAATCATAATATAGCCACTCTACCTCCTACTCCTGAGGAACCAGTGGAGATAAAACCTATTAATCAAAAAAGGATTGTTGTGTAAGTATAATAATAAAGTTTATCAAACATAATTTATTTATAAAATTATCATTCTTTAATGTTTTATAGGCATCACTAATCATTTATTTATTTTGTTTCAGTGGCGACAAAACAACGTTACTTACTGAAGACGATATAATTGGAATGGAAGAAAGGCCAAACCTTTCTGAGGAATTAAGAAGGTATTCATTCCAGCCTTTAGCATTTGTGATGTTGGACCACACATATGCTCAGCCTGCTCAGAAGCAGCCTTCAGCGACACCACCCACAACACCAGTCTCAACAGGGCCACCGCCTGCAATCATTTCACCTACATTAACTACATCGCCAATGAGCCCACTGAAGCGAAATTCACCCGTTATCATGTCCACCGCTTCGTACGATATGCCTTTGACAGTGCCTACCAGTGTTGTTGGAACACCTATACCTGTTTCTTCTATACAAATGCCGCCTATGACGTATAAGCCTCAACCGCCGCCGCCACCCGATGACGACGCAGCTTCAGTCATATCTTCAGTAGACGGCGATAGGAAAGCTAATAGAGGTGGTAGTGACACAGAAACAGCTCCAGAAGGTGAGGAAGAAGGCAAGACGAGATGTATCTGCGACTTCACGCACGACGACGGCTACATGATATGCTGTGACCGTTGCGGTGAGTGGCAGCATGTCGATTGTATGGGCATCGACAGGCAGAACATACCGGACGCGTACATGTGTGAACTCTGTATGCCCAGGGCGATAGACCGACGCCATGCTCGTGCCATACAGTTAAGAAAAAGAGAAGAACTTAGCGCTCTTGGTGCCTCAGATACTGACTCGTCTGAGAGCAGTAAACCTCCAGGACAGCGTAGAAAACGGTTACTAACAGTCACTACTTATACAAACACAAGCGGATCGTGCGTTACTACTTATAATTCTAGTTTACCAGTGCTTCCACCATTACCACAACCTTCATTAACATTACCCAAACGAGGGCCTAAGAGGCCGAAGAAAACAGAAGTCATAAGAAAAGGTTCCAAGAGAAAACTTTCCGAAAAGAGAGTAAAACGAAAGAAAGAAATGATGTTGAACAGAAGTAAATACAGTTCAGGATTAACAAACCAATCACACTTCCAGGATTCTTATGAGCTGGCTGTCACAAACCATTACAGTCCAGAGCTGAGAGCCAAGATAATGAAGTACAGCAGTAGGTTAGGTAACACTCCCAACATGGCGTATGCTATGAGTGCGCATTTATGCACCACTGTGCCGCATGCCGGTGGCAAAATATTAATTGCTACAAAGGACTTGAAAGAGAACACACCAGTTATAGAATTACGAGGTAAATACATGTTGTCTAACCAGCACAGACCGCAATTACAGAATTCGGCTCGGGCTGGAAGTCAAAAACCTGGACCTTTCGTGTTCTTCTATAGATTACCGAAAGATAACACGCAAATATGTATAGACACAAGAACTTATGGAAACGAAGCCAGATTTGTACGAAGATCATGTAAACCTAATGCTGAATTACAACACTGTATAGTTAAGGGCACATTACATGTTTATTTAGTTACGATTGGAGTGATTCAGTCTAACACAGAAATAACGGTCGGACATGATGCCGATGGTAGCAAGCAGCCTTGTGCTTGCGGAAACCCGAAACACTGTAAAGTTAATGGTCTAAACACATTGGCATCACGTAAGAGTATCGACTATCCGCCTAGAGAGAAAAGAAGCCGAAATAGATGTTTAAGTTCTTCTTCACCGGTCTCTCCGCCGCTCGCGCCCGCCGTTACGACACCAGTTAAAGAATATCCTCCTCAAATTGTACCTGTTAAATCTGAGAAGAAATCACCGCAACAAATCAAACACGAGTACCCGCCTATGTCACCCGTGAAAACAGCTGTGATGGCTTTGAACTTCGATGAACCGCCCAAGCCTGAACCAATAGAAGACTTAAAACCGGAAATAGATCTGATAGCCAAAGAAGAAATGAAGCCAGAAGACATCGATGAACCGGACTACTATAAGGAGGAACCCGTCGAGGAAAAGTTCGAAAAACCCGTCGAAGAGTTCAAAAAGGAACCGCCGCCAGTTGTCGAGGAACCACCGAAACCCGTCCCTAAAATAGAAGAGAAAGTGCTTAAGATTGAAAATGAAACTTTCTCTGATGATGAAAAACCTGAAAAAGAGGAAGAGAAGCCTAAGCCTAAAGTGGAAGAGCCTAAAATAGAAGAAGACAGACCTCTGACGAGAGAGTTTATGGCTAAGTCAGCTTGCCACGACCGCTCCTCAAGATCCAGCCGTACGACCTGCGTCAACCATGACTCGTTAGATGACAAGACAGACGATTCCCAGGATAAAATACAGACAAATAACAAAGAAAAAGAAAAGAGGAAAATGGTGAGTTCGAAAAATTCGAACGACACTTTGCCTCCTAGCATTGGGACTAGAACGTCTTCTAAACCTACATCTAAATTACAGACGCGCGAGGAACGTAAGATGGAAGCTATTATGAAGGCTTTTGAACGCATGGAAAAAGCTGAACAGCGCAAACAAGAGGTTAAAGAAAGGCAAAAGAGACGAGAGTCAGATCCTCACCCTAACGCTAACGACAAAGATGATGACGAAGAAGTTCATAATACTTCTAAAAAACGTAAAAAGTAAGTTAACAATGTGTTTTTGTCAGTCACATTCTTCTTATTGGGGGCATAGCAAATGCCATCTGTATTTTTTTTTTGCAATTGGCGTAATTCCAATTTAAAACACTATTACAAGTTGTTACAAGTGTGCTAAAATGTTTTCCTGCATGACAATGATGTAAAATTAAAGTAGTAAATTTTATTGATGTGTTTAGCAAAAAAAGAAAACAATACTAAACATTCCAGAAATTAGTCATTTGTGAAGAAAAAGTACAAAATTTTTCTTCAAAACTTGGTCTTCAAAGTGCGTTTGTTAATAAGAGTATTGTTTTAGGCGTAAGGGTCGTGCGCGTACGACGTCGCAGTCGAACCGGCGGCGCCTGAACTCTGCGGACAGCGACCTGGTGACGTCGGGCGACGAGGCCGGGCCCGCGCCGCACTCCCCGCCGCCGCGCGCGCTGCCACTGCCGCCGCCACTGCACCACCACGACAGGAACGACACCGTCAACGAGGTAACATAACCTATATTTTGCTTAACAAGACAGAACATTCAAGATAAATAAAACTCTAGAACTAGGCCCACAATTTGGGTGCGTTTTCTACATAATATATTTTGCTTACAGGAACTTGGACTAAGCTCCGCGTGTTTATTAGTGGAAGCCGCTGTAGGTTCAGTGGAGTCCGCTTTTAAATTACCAAAAACAAAGAAAACTATGGCGACAGAATGGATTGGAAGGTCACCCGAAAGAACACCATCGCCTTATAGATCGCCTTACAGACCTGCCTTAGTTACTGCACCGTCCTTAGAAAGCTTAGTCAGAGTG
Organism: Chrysodeixis includens; assembly: GCA_941860345.1. NCBI lineage: Eukaryota > Metazoa > Arthropoda > Insecta > Lepidoptera > Noctuidae > Chrysodeixis > Chrysodeixis includens. The sequence goes on along the minus strand of OW796098.1, from coordinate 10,830,905 downwards.
GCGTCTACTATCATTGGTGATTTAAGTGCTGGACACGACTTGGACCACGAGGAGGATACCAGATTATCCCCACCTAGAACTCCAGGGCGCGACCGGAATAAGCCTCCTAAGAAAGCTAAGAGAATAACTAGAAGTACACCACCTACGGAGGTCGCAGAAGTAGTCACGCCGGTTATACCTCAACACAGTGCCAAGAAGAGATGGTTAAGACAAGCCATCAGCGAGGAGAGTGACTCTCCTTCAGCAGGTTGGTACACAAGTTAGTACAGTTGTAACCTCTTATATTCTTATTAGAATTGTATTACTATGTCAAAATTTAGATGTGTTTGTTTCAGAATCGCCACCCAATGAAATGGTCACCCCATTGAAAAAGAGACGGTTAGCAAGAGAATCCCTGTCTTGTGAACAGAACACAATAGTGCCTGTAAGTAACTTTTAAATAAACCCGAATGATTATAACCAGGAATAGTTACTAACCCATTTTTTTGTTTACGCAGTGTAATGACGAAACCTCGCCTATTTTAACGTCTGAAGACTCTCCAGTTAAAGATGACATGCAAGCATTGACTCGGCAATATAAAGTCAGAAATATTATGGATAGTATTTACGGTAGGGATCGAACGCGCTCGGACAGTGGTCAGGGTTCCGATGATCAGTGCAATATGGACAATGAAATGTTAAATATGAACATCAAGGGCCCTCACGATAGTGAAAACATTAGGAGAATAATAGGTGTCCCAACACCAGAAGACGAAATGCCGCCTGAAATAACCAAACCCGAGGACATCAAAACAAATAATAACAATGTTGAACTGGATGAGAGCAATTACAATAAAGTTGTGCCAATGGAAATAGATACTACGATACCAGCGCAGCCAAAAATCCAAGAATCCATTGATTCCAGCTTGGACGTTAAGGGAATTGAGAGCCCCAATGACAAACTGAACAGCTGTCAGTCGGCGGACACGAGCGGGAACTCATCACCCCAGCGCGATGAGATGGACGACATACAGAAAAAAATTCACTCCTTTCACACAGAAAACATACAAATACTTAAAAGTAGAAATAAAAAACCTAAAGAAAAAAGAAAGAAAGTCAACCTGAACTTCGATCTGAACATGGTTGACGATCAAATCAGTATTCAACTTAGAACAGAAAACGACTCGAACTCAAAGTCGATAGAGATCAACGGAGACATTCACGACGATATGAGCAATTCTGTTCATGACGACGTCAAAGTGCATGTATCTCCTGAGAACATCCCTCTGCCGCCGGTCGAGTCGATACCCCTGCCCGCGCCGGAGAACATCCCGCTGCCCGAAGAGCCCAGCCCCATGCCTGTGGTGCCGCCGCCCGAGACCATCCCGCTGCCGCAGGAGCCTATGAAGCCCGTCGCCAAGGCGATACGGCCAGCCACACCTGTAGAAAGCCCGGAGAAAGTCGACAAGCCCTTCTCAATCGACAGGCCGTCCGTGTTAGAGAACTCTACGCTACCTTTCTCGTCGCGATTTAGTTCGACGGGTCTCTTCTCCGGAATTTTCAGTAACATGTCTCAATCATTTAATATGGACAGTTCAATAAACGAGAACGTACCAAACATGTCTATAATAAAGAGTGCAATAGATAGGACTACAAGTTTAGATAGTAGTTTGTTTGACAAGGACAGTATTACACGAGCTGACGAGCTGAAGAACGTCCAAGAGATTTTAACGCGAGTGAACAATATGGACTCGAATAACAGTGTGATATTATCGGGAGTGTTGAACAGTTCGAACAAGGCGAGCCTGCTGGCGCCGTCGCCCAAGCCGCTGGGCAAGCCCTACTGCCCGCGCAACAACGACCCCAGACTGAACCCTCCGCCTGTTGAGAAACCCAAACCAGTCAGAAGGAAGGTGAGTGCACCAAATTCCATTACTTATACAATATTAATTTTCAATAGAGGGCCAAATTTTCGAGTAAACCATTTTGATGTACCTTTTATTTTTTTGGAAAAATCTGTTCATCAGCATTTAAAATAAACTATTCCAAGGTCGCAGATTAGATAAGTTTAAAACCGAGGTCGGCCTGATTTACCTACATATAAATACATTTTATGTTGTTAATTTGTAAACATACTAAATTTTTGTATGATCTGTAATGTTTTTGAAATTTTAATGTCATGTCTGTCATAGCACCTGTAGTGAAATAAATGTACCAAAATAACTGTTCACGATTGTTTCAAAACAGTGCATCGATCGATACGCCGACGGATGTTATTCTAATGCAAGGACCACATTTATCGGGGCTCGCTGTGGACTCGCGATAACTAACTAAAGTACACCAGTTTATGTGATATGTTGTGAATATTCAGACCAAAACTCAAGTTACATTGTCTATTTTTGATTATATTTTACTGTTTTAGACTTTATACCTACTTGTGCATTTTACTTAATTATAAATGATTGAGCTGTGCGTTTTCGATATTTTTGTTACGAAATAGCGAATGCGTGCTGTGCACCTTGTCGATTTATGTAGATGACAAGGTGTGGATATAGTACAGTAGCAAATGGAAAGATGTGATCTCTGCCTACCCCCAAGGGTAAGAGGCGTGACGTTTATGTATGTATGTAGAGGTACAGTAAGGTGTTGTGTTGGCAGCTCTCTATCACGGAGTACCGCAAGCGGCACAAAGGCGGGTGCGTGGAGGAGGGCGGCGGCGGGTCGTCGAGCGAGGCGGGCGAGGCGGGGTCGGGCGGCGAGGCGGGCGAGGCGCAGCCCGAGTGGTCCTCGGAGTCGTCGGGCGCCGCCTCGCTGTCGCCGCAGCGCCTCGACGCCGCCGCGCAGGCCGCCGCCGACGAGCTCGAGCAGCGCCTGCACCGCGAACTCGCCGCCGACCACATGCCCAAAGGTACCTTACACACTTTTCTCAGTCCTTAACTCCTCTTTTCAGTCTACAGATGTTTTCAAGCCAATCTTAATTTAGTTAGATTAGTAAATTGGTCTCTTACGAGCTAAACTTGGGTGCTTGTTAACCCTTAATTCATTGTACATAGGACAAAACCGCATTATTTGTCTATAGAGCAATTTCAACTTTTGAGTAGATTTGGGGAAACCCTAATCAGTCAGGTAAAACCCTGCGACAAACGTAGCTTTTTCTATCATCAGGGTTATAGTTCTTGCAATTTACGAGCGCGCGTGACTCTTACTTGTGGTATGTTGTGCACATGCACATTGCGTTAGTGTGTGTGTCTGACGGAGCGTTCAGTTGCGAGCGGCCGCCCGCTCAGGTCACTTGTGCTTATTGTTTTCACGTCACTATCGACCACGAAGTACCGTCAGTATGTCAAGTACCAATAAAAAGCGAAAAGTTATTCGTAGTGAGGTAAGTTATTTAAATATACATTTATAGCATCAATTTAATATTATTTTTTTTGTATGGATTAACGATCATTAACATTGTCTTTATTATTTGTAGGGTCGTGCAATTATCGCCGGAGTTTTTCATTTTCTTCAAGAAGAATATAATTTCATGAAGGCGAATAATCATGATAATTGTGATTTGAGTCCTTTGGCTAACGTAAGAAAACGAACCGCCGAAGCAACAGGGGTCAGTGAACGTACTGTAACTTCCATTTTGAAAGAAGAAAAAGAGATGCCGTCTACTTCTGCCAAGTTTCTTTCACCAATGAAAAAACGCCGTAAAAGAAGTAGCAAATTTGATTTTGATAATTTCGACACTGATGTGATTCGAAGAACAATTCAAAATTATCACATCGAACACAAGGAAATTCCAACTTTAGCCAAACTTCGGTCAGTTCTCAGAGAAAAGATAGACTTTGACGGATGTCTAAGCACTTTACGTTCATTGCTCATAAAAATGGGTTATAAATGGCGAAAAATTAGCAGCAACCGACGAGTATTACAAGAAAGGCACGATTTGCAAATTTGGCGTTTAAAATATTTGAAAAAGATTTCTCAGTACCGTGCAGAAGGCCGTCCTATTGTTTACACTGACGAAACATATGTTTTAACGTCACACGTTCGACAAAATACATGGGGCATAAAGGATAAAGATACTCCATTTATGAAGAAATTGGGTACTGGGAGCCGGTTTATTATAGTGCACGCAGGTACTAAAGATGGATTCATTCCAAATGCTTCATTGGTATATAAAGCATCCTCCACAACTGGGGATTATCACTCAAATATGAGTTTTGAAAATTACAAGAAGTGGCTAGAAGAGAAGCTTATGCCAAATTTGCCAGAAAGAGCAGTTATTGTAATGGATAACGCCTCCTATCATAACGCCCGCAGCAGTAAAATTCCTACGTTCAATTCAAGGAAGAGCGATATGATAAAATGGCTGACTGATAACGGGATTTCATGTAACGAACAATTAAAAAAAATAGAACTCTATGATTTGATAAAAAATAATAAACATCGTTTCATAACATTTAAAATCGACGAAATAGTTAAAAGTAAGAATTTTGAAATATTACGTTTGCCGCCATATCACCCTGAGTTGAACTGTATAGAAAATATCTGGGGAATTTTAAAAAATAAAATTGCTACAAAAAATATCGGGCAAAATATGACTGTTTTACAAAATTTAATAAATGAGTGTCTGAACGATATCGACAATAATACCTGGCGTAACACTTGCAAGCATGTCGAAAAAGTTGAAGAAGAATATAGCAAATATTTCGATATGGACTTTGAGCTAACAATTAATGTGGAATCAACAGATAGCGACACTGAAGAGTTTGAAGATAGTGACACTTCTCACTATGAAGAATAATTAATTTTAATAACAAAAATATAAAAACATAATATAAAAATATTTGTTTTATTATCATTGTTGGTTTCACAGAAAAAACAAATTAACATTGATTATTTGTATGCTAACCGTAGCGCGTCCAAGCGCACGCACACATTGACACGTATACAGATACGACTTGAACACAACTAAGAGCCACGCGCGTTCGTGAATTGCAAGAACTATACCAATATGAAAGTAAAGATAGTAACAATCGAATGAATGGCAATTCACTCATATCAGCTGTTTTCATTATCACCACGATAACTTTGCATGCTAAATCAATATGATAACTTGATTAGCGAGTGCATGCTACCTAAACCGTAGAAAAAAATCCTTACGATTTCAATTTAACTGGTCACAATGTGATTATATAGTAGCATCGCATTGTACACAATTAAATAATCAAGTAGAGCACGCTAGCAATTGATTTAAATGGTTGATGCGTCGCCCGCGCACCGTTTACGTGCTGTCATACTTGATTAGCGCTGTGCCTTGTTACGCTTCCCTCGTGGATCCGTAGTACATCCGAAAGGAAATTACTATCAAAAATGAAACGACGGATGCAGAAATATAACTGAAATAAATTTTGAAATTCTCTGTAATCTTTAATGAAGGTAGTTGTGATTTAAAAAAAAATATTTTAGAATTTAAAGAATATCTAAATTAAACATTGTTTTTAGTGTCACAGTAGTCTTTAAAAACCTAGAATCGATTGTTTACTATTTTAAGCAAGGTCAATGTGGGTTGGTTTGATTATGTATTGATTAAATTATCATTAATTTGATGTCACGTGTCTCAAAATTCATTTTACAATCATAGCTTGAGTTATCTCTTTGACAGAGGTACCTACTTTAATGAAGAATACCCACTGTGTATGCCTGAGTATATGTTTTATTCACGTGTATGTTTCAGCTACTTCTTAGTTTTAAACTTCTGAAATGATTATCATACGCCCGTCAAGTGGCGAGTTGCGTGAAGGGCTAATGAAACGTGCATGCAAGCACTCATACTGCTCGTGTACATGAATGACACTCGCATAACAGCGCAGTCGTTATAACTTTCGTTTCTGAACGTGTGAGCGCTCAGACAGAGACGGCGATAACTGGCAGCTATTTTCAGACTAGATATTGGCCTAGATATTGAAAGTATTGATGTTACTAGATTTTTTAATGTCACGGTATACTGGCTCCAATAATTTATACTTATCGAATACTTTTAATAAATCTTTGGAAATTAATGACCCTACAGAGAAAAGAGATGGCGCTGTCTTTGTGTTTCATCGGATCCTTTTCTATCACGAACAAGCTGGTTTTCTATCGACATAATAGCCTCAATGCTAATAAAATGTTGAAGATAACCTGACATAATTGATTATTAATAAATCTGTTCATTTTCAAAATATAAACGAGTTGTATTGTTGCAATTTAAAAAAAAAATTATGCTAGTTATTGAAAGTTAAGTCATGTGTTACATTCAAATGTTAATTGATCGTTAAACTCTTAGCTCTCGTGCTTGAGTTTGTGTGTACATAAACAGTATGCGGACACATGTATAAACATTGATGTTATTTATGATTTACTTGCGGTTTCAAAAATTTTGTAATTACAAACATAAATTAAACAGCACAGTCATTAACAACTCACAACCAAAAGGTTGATCGGTAACATCGCTAGGCGTCACGAATTCACGATTTTGTAGTCAATGTGCCTTCCCATGTTATACCGATTATACAAACCACTTCTATACACATCTGTACCGGATAGGAAAATACGCAAAGCGATATAGGTATGGTATTCGTACCTGCGGGTATGACGGTGAACATAATTTTATTATGCATGCATATGGACAATCAATTGCTCATACATTTAGGTATACGTACGCGTGTACTTTACAAGTGCGACTGCGTTATGCAACATTCGACCCCAGTTTATCGATGCTTCGTATATTTTTGTGTTAAATTCATTGATAACGTCGTCACACAAACAATGCTGTTGTTATGTCGTGTATTTCCATAGCGACATTACACGTGTCAGTCAACGTTATCCAAATATTGTGCGCGTGTATCAACACGTTCTGCTTGTTCTCATAGTGAGTAAATCGATAGGTACTAACTTATCTTGTTTAACACTACAACAAGCATTCAACTTAATTTGATTATTCTTCAGTAACCTGTAAAATTATGTGATCTCGCTTAAAAAATACTACTGTAGGATCCTAGTAATCAACGTCGAAATATAATAAATTATTCACTAATATTCCTTCATAATAGAGGTCCCCCTAGATACTGATTATTATAATTACACATACTTTAAACGATCAAATATAACAGCAGCAGATCTGTTGAAATGATTAAGACGAGCAAGCGTCACGTTAGCCGCGCATAGCGTACGGAGCTCCCACAATAAAGACTAAAATCATTACCGCCGCGACCTTGGCCACAAGTGTAAACACAATACTGCGCCGCAGAATTCAAACTAATATTCATATGAGGATTTTTTTTATTTAACTCCTACATACCAGCGCGGTGAGATAATCTTATAAGCTATAAACCCAGTACTTATACAATTTACAATGACGTTTTATTGCACCGAGTTATATTATAATAGTTTTGTAAAGTGCACTGCTACTGATTATTTTTAGACGGATTGTGGCAAACGTGACGGTCGCGGAGTGGGTCGTTTTTTTGTAATTTGAGTAGGTTTGAAACGGAATGGACACTTGTTTAGATTCTATTATATTCATCAATCATTCGGTTTTAGCTTCTACAATTTATTGAACATGATTACAAATGTTGCATTGCCGATGCCAGTATAGTTGATTTACCTTGATATAGTCCTAAAATTTTAGGACAATATCCACTCATAGTTAAATTTTATATTCCACTAAAACCCGTTGTTATTGCTGCAGGTGTCTTCGACGCGCAGCCAACAGCCTCAGAGCGGCAACGGGAGAACCTCAGTTCCCGATTAAGGCGGGAGTTCGGCCTTGCCTTGCCCGACGACGAAGAGGCGAGGCCGCCTACCGAAAACACCGGTATGTCCACTTGGAGACATAACGGGGGCGTTGTGGGACATAGTACTAGCAGTTTGGGACAAAGTGACGTATTCGATACTAGAATAGGACATACCAGCGACAGGCAATATGCGCATGCAAGCCACGCTACTGAACCGTCCAATTATCCTGAGGATCCCTGGGGACAAAACTATAAAAGTTTGGAGCAAATGGAAAACTCAGTTGATAACCAGTGGAACAATAACATGTATAGCACGGCTTATGGTTACAAAACTGGAGTTAAGGGCTTAAAGTGGGGGAGGAGGGGTGTATAAAGTAGAATACTGCAATTAGCTATAATATATTTAAGTAAGGGCCAGGACTTGCTTATAATCCTTAGATTATAATTGGGATCTCGTATAAAGAGAAAGTATTTTTTTGTGTAATCATGTTTGTAGTTAACTCAGGGTTATTGTGTCGGTATTTTATACTCAGGCATACTATTTAATATATCTAACATAAATTATGAATTCTCTTAGTGTATGTTTCTTTGTACATAACACATATAGATATGTTGGCATGTTTAATAAATAATGTTTTATAAAAGGTATAGTGTTGTCATTTGTTCTAAGCTTTGGTTTGTCCGGCAGATGGCGCGGGCGGTGCGAAGCGGTGCGACAGGTAGTCGGCTGTGGGCTGTAGCACACAATAAGACATTATTTTTGTAAATCTCAGACGGACTTGCACCCGTCGCCTGTATTATATAATAATTAGCATAAATGAACTTTTCTATGAGTGTACGTTAGATGCGAACGCGCATATTGTATATTTCCGTTTCACTTCTACGTTTTTAATTTCCACGGTTTTTCTGCAAGTACAAATTGTTTTTATTTCCCTTTGTACATATTGTATATAGGAGAGTTAAGATATAATATAGGGAACCTACTCGGTAAAGTATATATGTATAATGGTATGAAAGATTTTTTATATATGTACAATGTTTATGTATCTTATTGATAAATTTATTTATTATCGATTTATTCGATAGTGCGTTTAGGGAACGACGGCTAGGATTTTTGTACGCATAATGTTTAAGTAAATTATAGTTGTTTTTATTATTTGTTTTATGTTTTTTTTCTAGCATATATAGGGGGTCCGAGGGCTCGTCCTAGTTGTAGGTCTCTTGTTAGTGTTAGAGGTTTCACGTGTAATTTAGAGTCGTTTCGATACAGATACGCATTAGCCATTTCTAGAGGTTAAATCTGTGTTATAATTTAAGTGGAGCGTATTTGTGCAAAGATTGTTTCTTTGGTCCATCATCACAAGGGCGAATGTTAAGGCAGCTGGGTAACAGTGATCTGCTACTGCGACACCACTCTGCGAGAGTTCACAGCGAATGTATATTGGTTACGTTACAAGTATTATACGTGGGCTGGACGTCCATAACGAAATATAAATTATTTTAAATTAGTCAGCCGCAAAGTGGTGTCGTACGTACAGACTTAGTTTAGCATGGCTTTGGAATCCTAATTGGATAGAAAAGGTCGTGAATAATTGACTGACATAAATTGCAATCACATTAGTACTAATATAAATACCTGTTTTGTTTTACACAACAATTAATGAAGCAGATTCTAAATAGCACTGATTACTTGTTAGTATCGTGTGCTTTTGTTGATAGATAATGTCTTTTGTACCCGAATGGCAATGTGTTACAAATGCCATGTCTGTACAGGTAATGTGATATGTACTGTGTACATTGTCCACATAAGTTTGTAATTTACATTGAGTATCGATGTGTTCGTTGTGGTTAAATTATGTATAAGTATATGCCGGCCAGTTGTTTGTAACACATTGTATTCACAGCATTTATTAACAATTGTAAATGACTGAATACGAATTTATACTTTGCATTTTATAGGTTCGAAGCCTAGTATCTTACGTTAGTAAGGCTCAAACTGCACAGTATAAAATCTAAAGGTGTATTCGTAATATTTGCTATTTTATGCTGTAATTGGTGATTACATGTTTACAATTACAGTAATTTTTACAAAGTTTAATGATATTTGCAAATTTTGCAATTGTTAATATTTTGCATTACTGTAAAATACTTCTATGATAACAACGAATCGATGTTGTGAATAACCTCGGGCTAAAATAGTGTATACACCCAGGAGCACCCAGTGATCTAAGGAAGCTATGCGCAGGCACTTGCAAAATATTCTGATTGTTATATTAGGTAGGCTTCTGTAGGGAATCTAGGTTTACTTTACTGCTCTACTTAACCGGAACACTGACAAGCGACTGAGTACTATCATCCGACTTGCTAAGCTTACACTTACGCAGAGCAATGTAGATAATAACCGTTACAACAGATCGTGTTTAGTTTATTAGAGAATTAACTTAGTGTTGTTATATTACAAAATGAGGTACACACAATGAGTATCAATCCTAAGTATTATGTGATACGTTGAGCGTTGGTGGTTATCAACGCATTTAGTAGTTGCCGCTTACATGGATACCTCTATTGAGATGAATTTTCGCAATAATTAGCTTCTATGCAATAATGCTATTCTATCTAAAAGAAACGTATTTTTTTAACATATTTAGACGAACTTTCTGTGCTTTTCTGTAAAATTAATATTAAAATGGCGCTTATATTTTGATAGTGGTAACTCTTTGATCGGTGTTATTATTGGAGGAGTTTGCCCCAAACATTTTTAGGTAATTCTTATCTGCGGATATAGTTGCAATTTAGATTAATGTAAATTTATGTAGTTAAACTACGTTTTATGCCCAGTGTCGTGACTTTTATCCAAATTATTGCTCAAATCTTGTTATGGGTTTGATGCCCATTTGTTTTGGAGCCCCGTGTAATTTAGATTGTGTGCTTTTTGCTGTCTGTAAAATAATTTGAATGTTCTGATAACAATATTCTGCTTATTATGTGTCAATTATTATATCTTGAAGGTTTTAACTAGAGCAATTTTTTGAGCTTCAAACAATTAGTTTTATTTTGTTTTTTCTTCGAGTCCAAGTGAACTGTGTGACTAAAAGTACATATCGAAATTTCGTCTCAATTAACTGGTTTTAATTGTAATGTCCTTGTTTTCCTATCTCGTGCAGCCGTTTAGAGAGTTATACGTACTTAGTGTCAACAAGCTTCGCTTACCCGCGCTCGGGCTGTCACTAAGCTACCTACAACTTTAACAAAATAAGAGTTTTATGCATAATCTTTAAAGAACTTAGATTTTAGTCAAATTTGTTGCAATAATATGCCTTGAAGGCAAAATACACATAGTTATTAACACACAGAAAAATATATTTTAACAGCTTTATTTAATCCACGATTTTATTATTTTTGTATTGTATAAAAATAATTGTAAAGATGAAGATTTTTTATGATTTTTTCTATTGAATCAAATGTATATTAGTATGAAATGTTCGCAGCACATCAGTGACTTAGAGCGACAGTGTCAGTCTCATGTCAGATAGATTGTAAATATTTTGATCTGGTTTTAATAAAATGTAAATTAATTGCTTAATAACCTTCTGTTGGAGTGCGTTTTGCTGTGTGTTTATAGAAAACGATACTTCCAACTAGTCTTCTTCCTCTCACTTTACATATAAAATGGTTTATTAGTACCTTAACGTAGGATTTGAAATAGTGATAGTTAAAATTCACATTATGGCAGCCCTGCAAGTGTATATACCTAAGAAATTATAGAGTACGGCAAAACGCACTTCAGCACTTAAATGTTTCTGTAGTATATTAGATGAAATCTTTGTGATAAATTTTCTTATATCAACCCGTAGAGAAGCGTCTGTGTATATATTATAATAGTTAATGTTAAGTGAAAGCTATATTTTGTTATGGTGAACAAAAAGCGCACTCTCTATCGTTTGCCATATTATGAACCTAGTTAATTGGTACTTCCGACTCCTTGTGATCGCACCCACCTTCGGCTTGTCCCGCTCCCCCGTTGGATATGTTTTTATGTAAGGTATTCGATGTAACAATGGAATATTTTGCAATATATATATATTAATATAATTTTTTAACGCTAAGTGGATCGTAAATAGAAAAAAAGCTGTATATTATCCAGATGTTAAATATTATTATTTCTTTCTCAATGTTTGAACTAAGCATGTAAAATTAATTAATAATACTAGAGAATAAAAGATGTTATGATAATTAATTACATAAAATCTTCGTTTGAATGTAGCCTTTCCTTTACTCCTGAATAGTAACAATAATACACACAAGTCATTAAAATATTTAACATTTATTACTTAAACAAGTTTATTTACAAAATATAAAGTATACAATTCACAGACTATTTTAATGGTAGTACTAACTTACGTAAATTTTGACACTTTACATTGAATTCTTACCTGCAGTAGGCTCAATTTGTTTGTTTGGGTAAGAATCTAAGTTAAACAATCATAAAATCAACTAGCTCTAAATAAAAACCTCAGTCTTTATCTTGTCCGTTAGTGGACACCACACCGTCACTATGATTCACCACTACACGTGTATTATATTGCCGGCACTCGTCATGATCGCTGTATAATACGTTTAGCTGCAGTGACGTCGTGCCGCCGCTATATAATTGGCCTGTGCCTCATAACAATAAGAAACAATATTTCCCGGCATTCCAGCGCGTGAAATCTAAATCAGCGGAATTTAGGTGGGAAACAAAATATGTCTTAAACAACAATCAATATACAAATGTATTTTCTTGTTTGGCTTTGTGTTAACTTAATTAAAATAATGTTTATTTATTAGCAACACCCATTTCTGAGGAGATTTATCAGCAGTTGATCTAAAGTTGTTTCTGCACCTGATACTTAGCAGCACAAGTAATGTATAAAACATAATGATAAAAGAAAATTAGAACCACTTCATAGTAGGACACTAAAACTATTTTTTCATTAAATTTCACAGACTTAGTACTGTGAACTAATATAGTAAGTATCAAATGCCAAACCATCCTCGGTATACCTTTGATTATAATCACCACAGCGGTCAGTTAGTTGACTACTCTACATATCACAGCCATAACTTAGAACACTGAAAACATAATCCACACCATTATAAGTCCTTCAAACAAATTGTTTCACAGTACACCAAAAGTTGTGTTCTTAGTTAAATTCTTAAAACTAAATGGTCCTTTATATTACATGTCCGTACCGATATACCTTCCGTTATTAGGTAATTATTTACTTAAATAATTTATGTACGCAGAACATGAACATTGCCAAAATCACTGTTCATTAACAACACTTCACTTTGACTTTCATTTGACTAGAACAGCCGAAGATTATGCTATCAAGCGGTAAATACTTTTACAGCTGAATTAATGACGTTAAAATCTGATTCAATTTGGGATGCTGTAAGTATTAAATGTATTCACCTGGAATCACCACGAACGTAAGTACCTAGTATTAGGAGATTCCTATAGGTAACTGTTTTAGTCAATAGGTAATCTCAAATATATTCAGCTGTTTCGATAACAAAAAAAAAATTAAATTAGGAAAATATCCTAATTATATTGGCTCGCGACGTTTATAGGAGCAATCGGTTCATCTCTTGATTGACGAATGTGTTGGAAATTGCTCCATTAAAACGTTGTTAAATTATTAGCTGTCTCATTCAAATGTCGGCGCCATAGCGTCACTGTCGTGCCAATAGGTGGCGCTCGTAGCTTGTACTCGGGGCACTGACTTGTACTGACGCTGTTTGATACACGGGTTCATCCGGATAAAGCGCGCCGTTAGTGTTAGCTACTGTAACTACTGTACACTTTCGACACCGATGGTTAGATTGAATATTTTGCCGTAGTATTTGGGCAGTGTGGTGTTAGACGGGCCGCCACTGGTCGCGGTCGTTGGGCTCGCGTTTGACATGGTAGTTGAGGCAAGGTTGGAAGTTGACGTGTATGGTCACAGGGTGTAGCGGCGCGGCCAAGGCCACGGCGCGCGCGTCCAGCACGTCGTAGGGGCCGAGGTGTCGCGCCAGGCACGCGTACTCCACGCTCAGAGGCACGTAGTACTTGCCTGCAATATACAACACACGTTTTATATCCATATATTCATTTATTTTTTACGTTTTTGGTTGTTATATATCATTGATGATTAAAACCGCCTTGAACGAAGTATAAGTTTTTTCTCCCGCAGCAATAGCACAGGAAGCGGTGAAGGATGGGCGATGGGGTGCTGTCTATAATTTATAAATTTTGACGTTCAAAATGTGCTACCTTGTAGCCTAATTTGGCTTTTGATTTTGATTTATACGTATAGAAACAAAATTCTATCTGGTAGATATCAGTGGTTAGCTAGTATATTGAAGTCGGTTTCTGGACGCAGCTTACCGAGAGCATTTAACGCGAATACAGGAACATACTGCGTTGGCGGAGGAGGCTTGTCGTAGTGATGATGATGAGGCGACTCGCTTGATGTGTCCTAGAATAAAAACGTATCATTAGTAGATGTCACACAAAAACTGTTCGTCAAAATATATTTCAAAAGCACGGTTATCTTACTTCTGCTGAAGTAAAAGAGTAAAAGAATTTAAAATAATTTACCTTGTGAAAAACAAAACTTATACATTAAATTGTGTAAGTTGCCTTTATTTTTAAACACATATTCCTCATTGTATAAAATCCATATGGCGTGGTGTACCTAGTGAAAATGTAAATTCCATTTTTTTCTTCACACCAATTCCTCATGGTATTATTAGTTTTGAAGTCCACATGTTGTATAGTGTTTACCTGTGGCGAGGTGTCCCGGGCATCCTCAGTGGAGCCCGACGCGGAGGTGGATGTGGAGGGCGCGGGCTTGGCCTGGTGGCGCCGCCGCTTGTGCGAGTACACCTTGCCGTGCGCGTGAGCCGCGCGGGCCAGCATGTCCGCCGCCTGTACACATATAGGGTGTTAGTATTGTGTTCTGGATTATTGTTTTGGAATTAAGGTTTAACGTTTTAGCATTGTTGGTAATGGTAGATCGATTTTTTGTTTTTGTGATAACTATTGATACTTTCGGTTGTAATAGGGAGGGATGTTTGGTAAAGTATTTTTTTTAGATAAAAGTAATGTGGTTTATTTAAGAAATGTACCTACTCAAAAAAATTGCCTTGGGTAGAAATGAAAGTAATCTGTACTGTAATGTGTATTTGGAATTGATAATGATTTGCAATAGAGGCCCTATACATTATTTCTGTAAAATTAAGGATCTCCAACAAAGAATGAAGTGCTCAATTAAAGAAACTACAATAACGCTGTCTGTAACTTCTAGTTTCCTATTACTCCATGAACATGACAAACAACGCTCTACCTGCACGTTTACCTCAGTGTCTTGCGACCTGGAGAACCGCCTTTCTATAGAGTTCTTGAACTTGTAGGAGTGGAGGTAGTCCTCGGTGTGTTCGGGCTTGCGCACGGTGCGCAGGTTCGGTTCCCGTTTGCGGCGCCCGTCTAATGGGAGGGGCTCCTCCTCCGGCTGGCCTTCGCTATCACCCACCATTGGGGTTTGGGCCACTGATACTGGAAAATATATGGAATATTTATTGTGATATGAAGAACTATTGCATCTTCTTTATTTCAGTTAAGAGCTTTGTATTCTCTGCCTGTTTATTCCTTAAAAGTTTTCATTTTATGCGACTGGGTGTCAGATAGGGTGATTTAATTAGGATATCGTCATTCAGGGGCATTACAGAAATTCAAATGACACGCCAATGAACTTAGAATACAGACTAACTTAACACTTGGATAACTCTAAAATGCCTGTCCAATCAGTCCAATACGGGGATCGAACCGACAGCACCTGACGCAGTAACATTGAAAGACGAACCGATAACCACTTGACTATCTGTATCGTCAAATCTAAGTCAGTACAAGTTAGTTTATCACTTCTAAAAGGTCCTTACCTCGATCACACTCCATAGAATACGTAGTTTCCGCAGGCCTTTCCTCATAGGCTTCCCTGATGAATGTCGGCGGCGCGGGCGGCGGCGCCTGCGCGATCACGCCCTGCTTCAGCGCGTAGCCGTGCCCGTGCGAGCTGCCCGACGAACTGGCCGTCTCTGATGACGAGCCGGGGTGCGAACGGGGTTTCACGTCACGGTTTATTGGCTCTCCTGGAAATAAGAGAATGTTGTTATTGGTTTTTGCTGTAGAGATCCTGTGTAGGTATGATGGTAAGATCGACGCAGAAAGATTGACGTAGATCATAATATGTCCGTATGAATTACTATTTCCGACTTTGTTTTTACAGTAAGTAATAGGTTGTGATCTGCCGGGGCTGCGGGATGTTCGTGAGAGTTACTGCGATCCCAGCACTCAAAGGGCTCCAGAAGGAACATAGTGGGTTTTAGTCAGTAAAAGTCTGACACTTCCTCCCGTTGCACCCACAGCGGGCGGAGTCATTTGATGATTTCTCACGAAAAAAAAAGATCGACGCAGGAAGATTGACGTAGATAGTATGTCCAAATGGATTAATATTTCTGATTTAGTTTTTATAGTAAGGTATTGAGTTGTGTTTTATCAGACATCATCTTTTATTTTTTTATTAAGGAATTTATCGTGAGATATATCAGTTATTGAGCAGGAGCTTTCCTTTTTAATAAAAAGGTTATTTCTAATATTTCGCAATTTCTAAAAACAATACCAAAAAATCTATAAATAAGAACCAATAAATACCTTTAGCAACAGCTTCACAATGCCTCTGCATATGCGCAGAGAGCTGCACACAGAGTCCATCGGCGGGTCCGTAGCCATGCACCTCGATGAGGAACCGCATGACTTCAGCCACGGCGTCCTGGTAGCCGGCCCTGAAGTGTTCCTCGCCCGCTTGCCGGTCAGCGGCTACAACAGAACCCCACGCGAAGATGGAACATCTTCCGGCGGGAACTCCCAACAACATTAGCGTTCTTCAGTGGCAAGTCATGAGCTTTGTAAACCTTGTGATGACCTCGCGGGGATAGGAACGGTTGGCGATGAAGCGGACTGGTTACACGGCTAGATCGGGCATAAACCATGTGGTATCGTTTGTGTAAGTTTTGTTTATCACGAATAGCTGCTAAATTGTTAATTGTTAGCTGAGGAACATGGTTTATGTGCGATTTGAGGATAGGTTGATGTAGGGCATCAATGAATAAACTAAATAATCTGTGTATAGAGATTGTTTGCTCAAAAAAACCTACCTAGATTTTTGTCTAGGCTAACTGTGTTTCCCTACTTTGATTTTACTGAGAAATACCTGAATGTAGCAGTTACTTGTTTTAAAATTCATTATTTCTGATTAAGTTCATTGCTAACCGTTAAACCTGGTGAGAATCGGATAATTGCGTCGTAAGTAATGATAATGATATCATGATGACTGCACTGGCTATTTAACGACTTGATTTTATCAGACTGAACAATTATACAACAATTTTGCGAGTCAAGATTCTATTGACGTCAATGTAACCAAATGATGAACGTGGAAAATGTTTTTAAATTTTAACCCTATTTTTCCGAATCTTTCCTAAACTGTCGTGCTATGCTTGGTATATGTTAGTTGTTCATTTAGTTCCCAGTAATGATAGTACCTACGGCCCCCTTGATGCCCATTCATGTTAATATCAAGTAGAAAGTGGTTATGATTATCATTTCTATAGGTCACATAACAGATGTTGTTTGTATCTGTATGTCAGTGTTAGGCTTACAAAATGCTCTTGCAAAAGTATACTTTAAATATTCAGAGATTATGCGGGAATACGAATGTAACCTATTTTCGCTGATGTAGTCCTTAGGTTGTAATCTACTTTGTATTCAGACATCAATCTTGAAACATTTGAAAGCTTCTGAAGAAAACCATGTCGCGAGAAGTTTTACCGGAGACCTAGCGTGGCCTAACGAAGACTCTACTAAGATTGACTCTAACTCTTGAATTTTGCAGGACTAATAAACTTTACATTTTATTATTTCTTCAAAATTTATTTAAACTTCAGTAAGTACCAAAATTTTTGGGTGTTCAAAAGGATAGCAAATGATTTGGATAGAATATCCTCATTTTCTATCGTATATAATATAATAAAACTAAAATATATAAACTTAAAAGCCCTTTACTCAACAAGTGGCAATATCTGAGGTGTGATCAAAGTTGAAAAGAAACCTTTTTAGTTTCTTGCTGGATGAGCAGATGACCAAATGAAGTCCTCAAATAAGCAATTGAATAAAAGGTTGCGTTAGAAATAATTGAAAAATAAAAATGAACATGGGCTTGCATCTGTATGAACTTACATTGCAGAAAAGTAAACAAAAAAATCATGATAATACCTGTACTGTTCACACAAACAAGCCCGTATACAATTTGTATTAAATTTCAAACACTCCAACCAATTAGATCAAATAATTCCGATATAAGACTTAACGTTAGCCAATATCACAGCGTCAAAAACAAGTGCGCTGAACTGTATCTTATTTAAAAAAAAAACATTATTTTCTAAGCCGGAGATCAGAACTACAGATCTAACAAGTAGGAGTAGAGTCCAAAAGTACCTTTTTCCAATTATAACTAACAAAATTTCCAAGTTTACCAAATAACGCGCTTTCCGTACGAACCGTTGGCGCGCTCCTGTAGGAACTTGAGGTGTCGGATGGCCATCTCGATGATCTCGGTCTTCTCGACGCGGCCGCGGCCCTTCTTGAGGTACTCCGGGGGGATCAGCCGCGACAGGTCCGCGAGGCAGTTGTTCATGCGGTCCCGGCGACGCTTCTCGATTATTCGGTGAGACATCGGATCTTGCTGTTGGGGAAGTAACTGTTAGATCGTTTTGCTCGTATTTGTAAACTGTCGTGATAGCCTCTCTTTAACATAGTGATTTTTTTTTGTGATTAAGTCAAATGAAAGTGTGTTTTTAATGATTTTACTTTTTCAGGTTGCTGACATCACGACAATTTTAGGACTATATGCCATTTTAAGAGTGAGAATAAATAATTTTGTTCAAATCTTTTTAGGTGCATGAAAACTCGGAACAATTCAATACAAATAAATTATATTTATTTGAACCATTAAAATACGTTTCATTTTACTACGAAATATTCCGAGATTTCACACACCCATCAACAAAAAATCAAAACCAAGATTGCAACACAAGCACATTGTACACTCAGTCTGTCAATAAGACTAGTAGTAAATATAATATCGAAAATAATAAAAATTCGGGCATATTCAGTGTAACTTGCCCTCGAGACCTTCCCCTTCTTGAGGTAGGCGCCGGGGGGGTACTCCGCCTCGTCCTCCGACGGCGCGGCGAAGTTGAGCTGCTCGCCCGCCACGCGGCCAAAGCCGTCGTTGGAATTGTAGCTGGAACAATGAAATAAACGTTAGGATGTGTGGAAAAGAGGTTTTCCTTAGAGATAGTAGTAGTACCTACTTATAGAGTATAGGAACACAGGCTAAGCAAATAGTTCAGAATCTTTTCGCAAGTAATATTTTTTTTACTCGGAAATTAAGATCAAATTATTCTAACACTGTAGGTAAATAACAGTAAATATATTTCGAGGTCCATTTGTTTTTTCGAACTTTCAGACATTTCAATAATATTTAGTAAGTATACTAATTGAAAAAAGTTTATCCGGTTCTAAAATAAGTATCATCTACTTAGTACTAATCCACATATAGTCCAGTCATTTGGTAGTTTTACCTGGAAAGTTTTCCGGGAGTTTTGAAAATTGGGTATTTAATAGATTTCGATATGCTCTTTTCGAATTTTAACTTTGCCACCTCGTACCACCGCCGCTCGCGCCGCCATTTTGAAAAAATGGCGCCCAAAAACGGTTTTTTGGGAATATCTCCTTTCTGAGGCATTTTACGAAAAAAATAATTTCTACAAAATTAAACTAGAAAAAATTTCCTACACTTTATGTCTTATTCAATTTTTCATAAAATCAATAGTTTTGGACTTACGAGCGCCGCAAAGTATTATTCATTTGCACCACTACGAGTGTTTCGTATATTTTTCTAAACTGTTCTATTACTGCCGCCGGTTTTCAAAAAGCAGGTATCAGAGAAATATGCCACCTTGAATTGGGACCTTTCTCTCGACTATGAACGAAACTTCAACGAAATATTTGTCGGTAGAAGCTATATTATGAGAAATATTTAGTTTAGACTGAATCATCAGTGTACGTTTATTGTCGTGCTGTGTTGTTTATGTTCTTAGAGCTATGGCTTCTTATACGGCAAATTGTTTTATTTGTGACAATTCACTGGAAAACCGGCGGCAGTAATAGAACATTTTAGAAAAATATACGAAAAACACTTGGTGGTGCAGATGAATAATTAATACTTTGCGGCGCTCGTACATCCAAAACTATTGATTTTATGAAAAAGTGAATAAGACATAAAGTGTAGGAAATTTTTTCTAGTTTAATTTTGTAGAAATTATTTTTTTCGTAAAATGCCTCAGAAAGGAGATATTCCCAAAAAACCGTTTTTGGGCGCCATTTTTTCAAAATGGCGGCGCGAGCGGCGTTGGTACGAGGTGGCAAAGTTAAAATTCGAAAAGAGCATATCCAAATCTATAAAATACCCAATTTTCAAAACTCCCGGAAAACTTTCCAGGTAACCCCCTTATTTTCTACCAAATGACTGGACTAATAGCAACGTTGATAAAGTAAAGAAGTCCACAAACATAATTCGATACAGCAAACTTGTTTTGAGCAAAAGAAAAATGTTCGACACAAACAAAAGAATGACGCGCTCAGTTCTAAACATACATTTGAATAACTCGTAAGGGGTGCTACCACGTGACTGTAGATCTGACTAACAAAGGGACTTTGTACACCAGGCAACGAGTACCGGACAACTTTATAATAATAATGTCTGGACCGATTTCCGCCACGGTGGCTAGTGTTACTATGACAGCAGCCAGCTACGCGGGACAAACTATAGTACGCAAGCGTGTTCAACATACCTGCGTAACATAGGTGCACTATGTATTCCTTTACTCTCATAGCCCGATGGGACGGCAATCCGGAGAGATTCCCACACATTTTAACTTGGCATTTCTGGGACTAGGCTATCACAGCTTCAGTTACTATGCGACTACTACCATACAAATTTAGAGGTTTGAAACTTACGTATATTGAAACATGTACTTGGGGGCTTGCAGAGACTTGTGTTGCCTCTTTTACGAAGGGCGTAAGATTGTATAAGCTCAAGGTTTTGGCGACATGTGATACGAAACGTGGTGCCAATGTCTATACGAAGTTTTGGATAAGACGAACAATGTTATTGGAGTACATAAAGAAGTTTATTTTATAGGGGTTCGGGAAAGATTTCAGGCCTCGTTTGTTTAGTGCCTAGTGTACCTACCTACTGCAAACAATGTTTATACGGGTACATATTTACAAAGTTAGACACAGGTAAATATTTAGATACTTAGATGGAAAATTTCCTAGCTTGTACATACTCGTTTTAATATGAAACCACAAAGTAGCATCCACATTGGTTGTAAAGAAACTCAGAAGACTTGCTTAGGAGTGTGTTATAAAAATATAGACAAAAAAGAGCACTTACACTCGTAAAGAAATGTTATCTCCGGATATTTCTGTCATATGGAAAATTATAGAGTAATTTATCGAAACAGGTGCACAATAAAATGACGTAGCAAGGAATTATGACAATGACTTGACGCACGTTATTGTGAACGTGCCCTTTAAGGTTCATTTTGATAGCCAGATACTTGTCACACGTGCCGAATTTGTACCTTATCGTATCTCTAAATTATGATGAATTGGTGTTACCGTGTGAGTCCGATGTTTTGTTCCAATTCTGGTCACAGACAGACTCATTATGTACTTGTAACAATATTATAGCGAAAGTACCTAAGTAGTAATGAGTGTAAGGATTATTCCCCACTTATAGATTGATATCGAAAATGTGACCGATAAGTGATAAAATCCACGTTTCTACACTTTCTATCGCACTCGTATCAGTGAGGTAAGTAACGATGACAGAGTTACAAAGAATACGAAATACTCTGTAACATCATGACGCATGTTACCTCGAGTTTGACGCCAATTAGTAGTAGAAGGAGAAACACGTTCCAAAACTTTGTAGCATGCTTTGACATAACTGCGTGTTTACAAAACTTCGAAAGGAAACCGTACTGCTTAGTAAGGTGGATGGAAAAATTTATTAAACATGCTGTGAGTCACGTGTCTGACCTACAAAACGCATCAGCGACTCAAGGCCGCCGCGAGCCGCGCTCAGCACTCCAACTTCAGTTTGTTTATTTGTGACTGGCTTCCACGAGACTTTTTTTTAACAAAGTCTTGGCTTTCGTATACGTTTGAAGCACGTGAATTTTAGTTGCTAATTTCCTTTTTTGTGCGTAACACAAGTTACAAGACTGATGTAAAACTTTCCGAGCGTTAAGTAATTTAAGTAAGAATGAGAAATACTTAGGTACTTATCAGTGGGGTTTTAGTTGCACAATGTGTTTTAAGTTATTTAATAGGTACGAATAATAATGAAAGTCATGACAGCAATTTCAAATAAATATCCTATGTCAAAGGTTTGAAGCTCGTTGGATGCAACTGCATTTTGTTACGTAGCTCATTTCGAACTGATTTGCGCAATTTGATTGAAGGACCTCAAAATTATTCAAACTGTTCCAAGTTTGTGTCAAAACTGTTTTATTGTCTTACACTGCGGTATACTATATGGAGTATGGATGTCATAAAGGGAACAAAGCCGCTAGACGCATCTGTTGTCATGATAAGAAACAAGTGAATGTCGCATACCAGACAGTATTGTGCCTAAGGAATCTGATCTTATGAATTCAGATGCAAATTATTGTAAAACATTCAAACTGTCTAGGTTGAATTAAGAAAAGTATTCTTGAATTTTCTTACGCGTGTGTGTTTTTTTTCACTTATAGCAATTAACTAAGATTTTAAAGAAACGGCTTCTATTTAATACTTGCAATATTTTGGCAAGACTCCTTTTCTCTAAAAATGCATTAAGAGGCGTACCAAAAATTGAAAAGCTAGAAGTATAGTCTTCAGATTAATTTCTTAAACTGAAGGGTACTTAAATTAGACTTATAATCTTGAAATCGAGACGAAGAAAAGAAAATTTTCTGATAATAGATAGGTATTTCCTATTTTGGAAATACAGCGTCAAAACATGAACATATTTAGGTATAAAAAGGATTTATTCCCACATTGGAAACGACCTTGAGAATAATACATAATGTACGATGAATCTGATATTTTAATTTTATATGGAACATACTCGAACAACGTGAATGGTAATCGATATAAATTCTGAGAAACTGGGATAAATGTAAAAACAGGGAAACAACATGTTACTAAGTGAAATGGGGATCTTGAATGGGTATGAAAGTAAAAATCACTTATAATAAAACTCAACTAGATTATTTTTGCTTTGTCAACCAAATACTTTCAACTTAGATAAAGGGAAATAAAATTAAGGAGTGGTTTTTGACGTCACTCTCCGATACAAATGTTGGCAGGAGTGACGAAGCGAGCCACTAATCCTTAACTTTCAAATGAGTAAAATAAGGTGTCTACATTATTTT
The DNA here is from genome assembly GCA_941860345.1 of Chrysodeixis includens. Lineage (NCBI taxonomy): Eukaryota > Metazoa > Arthropoda > Insecta > Lepidoptera > Noctuidae > Chrysodeixis > Chrysodeixis includens. The sequence goes on along the minus strand of OW796098.1, from coordinate 10,807,521 downwards.
CCAGGCACTCAAAAACAGTCAAGATCTCAATTATGAATCGATTATTGAAATATAGATTGATCGATTGATAGATCAAAGAGCGTCAGCGCTGATCGAATCGATGAAATGTATGAAATTGACAATCCTTTCCACGAGTAATGTGCTTGACTTGTCATTTCCATACATTTGAGCGTTTCGCTCAGCGTTAGCGCTCGTGCAATTTTTAATGTTTTTTGTCTAGACGGGACATACAGTCAGCCATCTTTGATTCATAACTTTATACCTTCTATAAAAATATTTACGTCATAAAAGTAAACAAATGGCATAGTTACGATAAATGTGGTCACACGATGTGCTAAAAGATAAATAATATCTATAGCACGTGAATATCATAACGTGATTGTGACGGTATGACACGTGCCGGGTTATATATAGAATGCTGGTTGGTGGCCGCTACACCTAAAGTCAAATAAGTGTGGAAAGTCTATTGCTAAATCTTCATTGAATAGGTACATCCGACAGATAAAATTGCTGTAAAGAGAAATTGTTAAGCTATTGTTGTTAGATGCTGATTAATATACTGTTGCAAGATTAGGTATACATGAGTAATAATCCGATAATTAATAGATAATATAGTTTACTGTTAATTTAGTACAAAGCTATGTTCAATATTTTAGTTATAGGTTCTCTCCATATTGTAAATGGAAAGACTAAAAAGTAAAGATCATTTTAATTTATAATTTATTAAAATCTTTTCCAATTACTAGTCAGGAATCTATCTACTCAGACATGTAAGCTGATTTGCAAATTACAAGAATTACCTATAACTGAACAAATTAAAAAAAAATACAGATAGTCATCATTAATATCTAACCGTCTTTTTCAAGAGAAATAATAATCTGACATAATTTGTACGACAACCATAATTTTTGTCAGTAATTGGAAAATTCCCAAATGGTTAAAACCAGCTGTGACTTAGACAATTATTTTGATGCTTAATTTATTTTTAATTTCATTTATTGTCAACGTAAGTCCATTTTTTTAATAGTAATCCAAGTCAAGTCACATTTTACAAACTTTTGTTTATTAGAGCTTGCATTAAGGTCACATTTCTAAGAATCCTTTGCCTCGTGTATGTAAGTAGAGCTACTTATTTGTATTAATAAAGTATTCATATTTCATTTGTCTGCATGTGTTTTGTATTCCTTTTACTGTTCAAGTTGTGTTGAAGAATTGATATAGAAGTTATTCATTTTAATATTTTAATACTTCTTGTTTTATATTGTAGGTAGAGAAATATATTATTTTGTTTTCAATCCTTTGTCGTCTTTGACGACGTGAGAAAATATTAATGTTTTAAAATTAGTAATGGTAATAAATAGATGAGATGTGCACGAAGAAAAGGTGGTATTAAAGTCATAATCAGTTCTGTAAAGTTATTTAAGTGTTCGTTAAGCAATGGTTTTAAAAGAATACTACTTATCAATTACGTTGAGTCTAAAATTAAACACATTATCAATACGTTGCCGTTGTTTTGTTTTGATAATATTAGGCTAGTCGAGATTGTCTCAAGATTATTCACACTGACACAATTACATATTCTTTAAATTTCAATAACTAGTACAATGAACTTATTTATTCGCCGTTGAGAAACATTGGAAAATACCCAGATCAGTAATATTAAAATATGAAAATGTGGTATCGAGGCTATAACTTAGCCACGCCACGTTAGAATCTCCTTATCAAAATACATTGTTATTATAATAAAAACACTAACACTTGTTTAAATAACATAGTCTTTTAGCATCAGTTGTCTAAAGCAGTCTTCGATCTGTGACTTTTTTAGTTCAGTTCTAAAACTGGTTTTTAATTCCGTTACCTACTTTTAACGTTCCGCTGTCCGATAAAATTAAGCTAAGGATAATTCTAGGATTATACGACAAGGGTATTCAGTTGTCTGTTTTTGATAATGACCACGCATATATGTTAAAGGTTTGATTTACCATATAAGCCTGGTACAGACGTACACTGTTCAATCGCTCTAACATATTCTTTACATTCAAGAAATTTAAATTTTACTACGTTACCTATATCCTTATCGCTACGTGATCGTAAACATCGTACAAACGTACTCACTTGCACTTTCAGACATGCAAATAAGACTTACTACATAACAAACTCAACTACTCACTCCCATATATCTACTCAAACTTTGCAAGGAGGTCTTTAAGGTCCACCTTTCGTTATTTACATAACACCCCAAGCAAAGTGATATCACGAATCTTAATTCTGTTGTTTATTGATCAAGCGTTGGTTAGTAAAAAAAGACACTAATAAAAAAACTTACGCCAACAACCCAGGCAGGCGATCAGACACGTCGGGCCTCGAAAACGGCGTCAAAAGTATATTCATCACAAAAACCAACGCGAAAACGCGACAGGTGAGCACATGACCGAGCTGACTACTAACAAACTGCAATGAGACACCGGCCTGCTACATGTGCTTGTAGGATGGATATACAAGCAAGAAATACAGGACAGTCCACCACCAAACAACGTTGATAACACGTCCGACAACTACGCACAAAATGCGATAATGATTCAGTGCTAAAATGTGATTTGTATGTGTAGGCTGGATATATGTCACGGTTATACGGGATAATCCTGCAATCAGACAAGTTATAGAACCGGAACTTTGAGATATTCAATCGATAAGTCAGCGACGACTTGCGGTAGAATAAACCAAATGTTTTTCTAGAATAGAGATTATAATTTATTATCAACGATAAATAAAATAGATACTTATTACAATTTTCTTAATAAACAATTATTTATCTTGTTGAGGTAGGTTTCATTACAGATTAATTAAATGAACCTAATTACAAGAACTTGCTAGATATAATAATTAATTACAGATCGCGAGACACGTGCTTCGAGAATTCATGTCACGTTTTTCTTCACTTTATCAAATTTTCCATTGACACGCAATGGTTGCTCAACACTTAATAAATATAAATCGTAAACACTTGTTCAATCAAGTATTTTAGTTACAAATATAATTTAAGTGATTATTTCATACCGTTAATCGATTAAGACTAATCATGTTTCCATCTTAAATATTATTACAGAAGATTCAAGGGCTCTTGCTTTTTATAACTTCAGCAGTTCTCTTATGCGAAATCAGGCCAATTGTTTTATGCATGTTTTAATCAGCCCGCTAGATCTGATTCGTAGATTATCTGTATTCTAAATATTACTTATTATTATACTACCGGTACTAGATACGAAAAAATGCGGTATAAATACGATCCGTTCACCGGTTTTCCATCCGCGATCGTCATGGTCACTGCGTCTTTAGCACGTGATGTGTAAGCCTGCTACACACCTGACTAGCGAAAGGATGAGCCATGCTTTATTTTATAAAAGTAGAAAAGTCACGTATCAAAGTCGTTTCTCTTTTTATTTTAATCGTGTACTTAAAGAAGGGATAAAATTATTTTACACGGGGAAACTAGATTTCAATGGTATTTTTTGTAACAATTTCTATCCTTCTGAAGGGGACGGCTTTCTTATTTCATATTCCCTTTCATAGAATTAAAAAAAAAGGTGTTTATAAAATACGTTTCGAGATTCACTTGATTGATATTTATAAAATAATGTTTAATTCACTGAATGCACTGAAATACCGATTTCCCAACCTTATTATTATGATGCATCGTTCTAAGTTTAGAAACATTAAATCAAAGTGAATACTACTGATACTGTAAACATTGAGCGCTGGACACGTGTCTTAACCGCCACATGTTTACATACGTAAGATGAGAAGATAAAATTCTAAATATTTATATGAATTCGACACAAGTATTTTTTATGTTCTTGAGAACCTTAAGATGCACAATTGCAGATATATGAACTGAGAGAATGTTATCTTTAAGATAGTCCAAGAGTATTTTTTCATCGGAAAACGAGATCTAAAAAGAGTCTAAGACTTTCATTCAAACAATACATTGTGATTTTCATTCAAACAACATATTATGCCATGATTAACACCAAAAATACTCTAATAAAGGAGTATTAATTTTAGAGCCATTTTAATTATTGTTTCGGGACGTGTCCCGTTTATTTGCGGCATCATGGACGCAGCTTCGGTCACGTGTATAACCAAGGCGTTCGTTCTTCGTACATAGCACAGTAAATACTTGTAGATATGACACGAGACTTGGAGCTCCTCCGGTTTGGTCGAATATCTTTAATGTTTAATTTATAAATTGATTTTAAGTTCATCAAATTTCGTGTACGAATGCCGAATCAACAGCTATATTTTATGGCAACTATGACAAATTTAATTTAGATTGAATACTATGTTAATATGTATGTGTTTTAAAACCACAGATTTCATTCTAGGGGCCGTTTTGTCAGATAAAATATCTAAGTCGTTTGCGCAAAGGTGCAAATAACCCACGCGAGTAGCAATGTGACTTTATCAATATCATATTTACTTTCTTAGTTATTTTCAGACACTATTGACAAGTTGGAATAGTGCCCGATAAACAGTAATAGCACAGTAATAGGCCCGTTGTCTATTACACGGCACTTGTACCTAAAATCTGGCAGAATGTCCAAGTGTTATGCCGAAAAAAAAAACAACGATTAGAAATGTCAGTTTTAAAGAACGAATGCAGGTGTGTTTTTGTTTTTATCTAAGTGAGTATATTCATTTCACGGGCATCAAATCGCAAAATATATAAAATTATCTATTTGATAAAACACATCCTTAAGTTAACAGAGTATTTATCTCATTTTATCTAAAGTCTGAACAAACAAAATCGATCCCCAAACGAAACATAACAAAATAAACAGGATAATAGAAACACGTAGTTAGAATCCATGTTGAATCATTACAAAACGCGTGATCGCTGATCAGTTCAATGCTCCATTTTCGTTCACTCATATTATATCGCTGCAATTGCAGCGGTGACGTCACCCAGCAGTCACGTGCCCCGATTCACGTGCGGCCGGGCGAGTTGCGATCAGAATGTCGAACGACTAATCGAGATCACAACACCAACTAGTTTTTAGTACTTTTTTAACGAATTTTTATCTTAATAAACATTTATCGTGATTTAGCGACTCGATTACGACTTTTGTATTTAAGAAGTTATTTAGAGAGAAAGTGAACTGCCAAATTAGTTTTGGCTATCATGCAAATGAAACAATTAACGAGTAGCTGGTCTTTCTTACCGGTAGACATAAAATTCTGGTGATCTAATTTAGCCTAAGGTTAATTGAAAGGAGAATGACGTTAAAATATATTTAATTTAAAATGCATGAAGGTCATCAGTTTAACAAATTTATTCAGGCAGGTATGGCCTAAACATTGATTGATAGTAAACAAATTTTAATTGAGGTTACATTTATAAACAAATAATGATGAATTTTCATATACGTAATTTACCTAGTTTTAGATCTTCAGCAGAAAGAAAACAATACCAATGCATTCCAACGTTTGAAAGTCAAACGGGACGACACCAATAAACTTCAATTAAAAATGGACTTATTTACGCTAGGTTTAGAGTCTAAATATTATCGGCATTATGCAAGTTTACGTCAAAGTTTGCGAATAAATGCCGGTCACGTGCGGTTACGTGAATAAAACTAAACGGGCGCAATTGCCCTATACACTGTATTGAATATTAAATCTTATTACCTCTGACATAGGTTACATAGTCGCTGTTAAGTGGTGTGTGCCGATTGCAGTCGCGTGATGTGGCGCAATAGATCGGCAGTGCTGGTTAGCAAAGAACAGACGTCGCATCAGATACTTGTTTTAGTACCTTATTAAGGGCAGCTATTAAAAATCAGTCATAGAAATTAAGAACACGATGACGACCTCGACTATTGATAAATGTGATTTTATATCCATGCTGTTTCCCACATGTTTTAGTATCAAGCAACATTTTACTTAGCTTTTTTCTTCTACATTAAAATCGGGTCCGCTCTTGCGGAGATAATCAGTTTAAAATATTAGTACTTATAGAAAGTTATAGATCTGAAATTTATGTAATAATAAGAAGTACAATAGAAGTAATTTGAAGAAAGGTTTACAAAAACAAAACTCAAACATAGGTTCTCGTAATAACCACAACTCTGGTTCACAATTTAAAAGCCGAGCAAAGTTCATAAACCACTGGAAAATACCTTTAAGTTATAAATAATTTATGAAGAAACTAGTAGTTCAAAGACTTTAACTAAAGTTGAGCCAGACACGTGGATGATAACAATTCCACGTGCGTTAGTAAATGTGAGAGATAAAATAGATACATGTTACACTTTGCCAGTCTCACGTTCATAATTCATTTATGATAGGCACATCTCAAATGCTTGCAGATAAGCAATACGTGTAGTAAAGCCTTTCTAAAAAAGAATGTTAAGAATAGTTGAGATCGGTAAAACTATTGGCAAAATAAACGCAAGACTGCACTACACGGCATAGAGCAGCCTAAACTAAGAAATAATAAAAAAAAACTAACAAAAGAAGTCAGACAATATTTAAAATAGCCCATATTATCAAATGTACAGAACAAAACAATATCTAATTTTAAAATAATTGTGCAAATACGAATAAACAAGTTCTCGAAAACACAGTTAAATTCAAATCGAAAACTAATTTGACATTTCTAAGTTTATTGTTATCTGTAGTCGTCCTTTATTAAGCCTACATGTATGTTAATATACTACCAAACTTCTTTCTAGTAAATCAACACGCCAAAATGTGTATTGGTACAAAGTACAAACGCCTACTTACAGGTAGAGCCGAAGGTGCCCAACCGGGGCCGTTAATTATGAACTCTTGACGCGACGAGAGCGAGCGATCAACTGAACTGTCAAGAGAACTGTGAACGAATCAAAATCCTTGATAGAGTTCAAGTCACACCAAAGGATATTAGTGCATCGGTAGAGAGTGTAGAGACCACAGGAAGTCTCGCTGTATGATCCAAATCCGGTAGAGGGGAAGCCCGCCAAACACAATTGGGAAAGGTCAAGTCAAAAACGAATTGTCATGGAGTCTAAAGGAGATAGAACTAGTAAAACTATACTGAATCGAAGTAGGCATGGTCCTTAATATAGGGTCGTTACTACACAGCACAGATTTTACCCTCTTTTTGGTCTGCACAAGGTATTTATGTCGGCTCTGACACAAAAATGGGGCTCTACTACGTTTCCCTAGTATAGGGGCCTACCTACCCTACCTACGTGTACCATTTTAAGTTACTAGTTATTTTTAATTTTCTCTAATAGATAAGAAGACACTATGACCCAAAAAATCAACCTTGAATTACTAATAATTAATTTATACGTACCTAACTAAATTACGTTTGTTTCGGTCAACGTCATCAATGTGCGTACAATAATACAATTCGTCGACACTCATTCAAACTGACATTTTGATGTCTAACAATAGAACTAACTTTCTCATGTGAATGAACTGATTGATAAAACAATCATGGCGGCCATTTGACAGTTAACTGTCATTCTCATTACACAACAAATTGGCGTCTTAAAAAAATCTGTGTTTTGTGGATTTTGATATTTAATGTACCTGCTAAGTACCTACTGCATTTTTTTTCCTACGCAGTTTTCACTAAGTAGGTATGTACTAGCTTACAACTTACTACACACTTTCAATTTCAATACATTTATAGATTTTTTTTGGTGCATACTTTATACTTTAAACAGGCATTGTTAAAATAATGCTGCTACAAAAAATATATAATAATAATTGTTTTGTAAATATAAATTAAACAAAGAAACTAAGTAGTTTTTAAATTAAATATTAGTAGGTACTCGTAATAATCTACCGATGGTTTTTGATATCAATGTATACTCCATTTGTTTAGGTAGTTAACTAAATGTAAACAATCTTGGCGTTACTTTTTAACCAAAAAAATAATTTTTAATTTGGATATTACTGCTTATAAATCAATTAACTATAGTTTTAGAAAATCTGAATGTATTTCAAGTTGTAAAACGTATTTTACATTTTTAAAGATCACATTTTGTTAAAAAGACATACCAAAATTGTTTACATTTAGTTAATTACCTAAACAAATGGAGTATAGGTACTTTTTATCACATGATAAATCATGGTCACGTTAAACACGTGAAATATATAAAACAAATTAAACATCAAAAAGTTTAAGGTTTTAATTGTTTCAAACTTTGGTAAACGAGGCTACAGAGGCCGTAGTCGGCCGTACACGGAATGCCTTTGTCTAGACTTCAATACAAGTTGTGGTAAACTGAAAGTTCATTCGCCCCTTGTTTATGATACGCGAGTCACGTGAACCGATAAACGTGACAAATTCAACGAATAAGAATATTATATGATTAGGAAAAGATAAAGGAGTTGCCTACTTTACGATATTAACATAAAAACTTGATATGTAAAATAAATGTGTCACGTTTGGTGAAATGAGAACCTGTCAACATTATGAAAATTTAACGTTTTTTGGAATAATTAGGACTTAGGACTAATTCCAAGGAATGTTTCATTTTCTGAAAACCGAAGATCATAAATAGTACAGAAATAAAGCACTGATTCTTAAGAATAAAATTCTACGAAGAAAATTAATTAATAAGCACTGTTTGAGTAATAAGCAAGAATCGTATAAAATTAGGTCTATTGAGATAAGACTATAGGTACAAACACTTCCGAGACTACAAAAAACTGTTAATTAAATATAACGGAAATTATTTTTAATGGCCCATATTTTAACATCACAGTACAAAGTTCGAAATATATGACAAGTTACAAATAAATTACAATAATTTCCGAATAACGATTAAAAAGCTTAATTGCCTTTCTACTAATCAGTACAGATAGTCACGGGTTTAAGATTATGACGTAAAGGAGAAATTGGCGAATATGTAGTCCATAATCACTTTTTTTTATACCTGATAAGGTTTGATAAGGATACCCCAATAGTATGACAGTGTAATGAGATTTGTTTAGATCCGGGGTTCAGAGACCTCGTGTTGTATCATGTGATGCCAATGACTCAGCGAAGATTGGCTTGAAAGGAATACAGTGGGGGCTTTAGTTTGTAAAATTCTTGTTGTAGTTGTAAGGACATAATAGTGTTTTTGTTGAGTTATTAAGGAGATGTTCCACGGGATCTTTTAATGGGACAATCCCGCCACACATGCCCATTATTGCAACTCCTGTAAGCCCGGATCTACAATGAAACCAAAGAATGAGCACCACCTAATGCTTAAGTTCGGTGGGTCCTAAACTCCCAGGGAATGTTTAACTGTCTTGAAACCCGCTACGAAATTAATGAGAAAGAGTCAAAAAGAGAAATAGGAAACGTGGAAAATCAATGTTATAAGCTAGAATAGTTTGTTACAGAGCAAAATATTAAATAGTCTTCATAACATTTGGAGTAGGAGTTAGAGTATAATAACCAATACATCAATTAATCAATTTAATTGAAAAACAGTAGTCAACACAACCTCTTATCTTTTTAAGGATAATGTGTAACTCTAATAAAATATCCCATATCAATTGTATTCAGTTTTGACCGGAGCTAAATGAACATAAATGGATTGATTTAAAATGAAGTATCCAAAACACAAAAGCATCTATAAATGAAACGAACAAAAAATAATTAAAACAACCGTAGAAATTAATAAAGGACTGAAGTGATTATATAAATACTACGAAACCTCAGCAACCAAGCCGAAATAATTCGAAAAACTTTGGTTACGTATCGCAGTTTATTTCAGTCACCCCTTTATTCTTCTTAAAGGTTAAACGCCCTTTGTTTTAATTTCGCGTTCATAATCAATATGGAACAAAAGTTTTCTATTGCATTTTTGTGTTTTCGCGGAAACCGAGCTATATTTAGATCCTTACAACCCTTCCTATTTTCTAAAAATAACAAAAACTTTTCAACTCGCAATTGTACGGCTTTGACCTTTAAAGGGCACTTTTGTTACAAATCTAAAAAGCAGAAAAGCTGTTTTTGTATTAATTTAACTGTTACTTACATAATGGTAAACCGCTTTTGGTGAAATATTTTGTGAAGGTAGTGGAAAATTTGGTTAGAAATTTAGAAATGTACCTAATTTTAACCTTTGGCCTAAAGAATTTCAAAATCTGCGCCTAAGTTTAAAGGTATGTAATTACAATCACCTAACGTGGTAGGAATTCTTGCCTTTTGTAAAACGAAATTGTATTGACGGATAAACGTGATTTGAAAACCAGGGAAGCACTGCTTTCAGGTAGATTTTGTTTATATAGTATTGTTAGTTGATACATAAACTGACAATGAACGTAATACATACATAAATACACTTTTTTGTCCACTGTTTCCAAACTGTTCATATTTTACACCCTATACCGACTCCCCGATAACACTTACATATAAAAAAGAAACAAAATCGATGTCCCATTCCCAGTTTCTACAAGGAAATTATTGAACAGTTTCATCGTATTTCGTCGTTTCGAGAATCCTTGATTATTAATTCATTGGCTTTTCATATCCCTCATCGTCCTAGCCGTTACAAGGTCAGGTTTAGGGACAACTGGGTCAAGGGCTCAGGGACTCGAGGGCATTTTACACACTCGTGTGGCGCGCGCATCGCGGCGGGAGAGCGGGAGAAACCGGTACTTTGGTACAGTCAGCTGTATTTGTTTTTTGTAAGTTTCTCACAGTACGCCTCGAGAAGAACTTTTGCTTCTTTACTGGACAGTACACAATGCAAATGCGTTACTTGTAAAATGTAATTTAAGTATGTTCTGGCACGAAATATTATGTTGATTTGTCTATGCCTTGCAGTATGATTACTTCGACTCTAAACTTTTTGGAGTATAGCAGCTCTAGTGGCATTTGTGTATCTTATAGTTCGACTACTAAGCCCTCTTTTTCAAAGATAATTAAGAACTTATATAAACTTACACCCTTACTATGTTTATAGAAGTACATTGTAGTGACCCTGCGCCAGTCCGTCGCCTCCATCGAGGTTACATTAAAGACTAACCTTCATCGGACGAGTTACATCTAAGACGGTAAGTAATCATTATTAATAGGTGTTAGGTCTTGCTTACAAGCCGGTAACATAATAAATATAATATACTTAGTCTTTACTTGCGGTTTTTGAAAGGTCTTTTAGTCATGGCTAACATTTTTAATAGCTTTAAACTTTTTGTAAGTATGAATGAATGGATGTTTGTTACTTTTTTACGATTAAAGGCTATCATTAAGCTACAACAAATAAGCTACTTTTTAACCGACTGCGTCAGGATGGGTAATGTTTTTGCAGCTATTACTGATATTTGCGCGAGCGAAGTCGCGGGCAACAGGTAGTAGGGTAGGGCGGGGCACAAAGGTCCAATTTGACTATTATAAGTTATGCTGTGAAAACCAAAGCCACTACATCAAAACAAAAAACACGTATCGAATCAACTGTTATCAAAGCATGATTGGCTAAATTTTCAGTTATTTAATCATTTTAGAAATATGTTTTTTTACTGTTTTTGTAGACCTCGTCGTCTGGTTCTTTTTGCCCCATAGTATGGGTAAAAAGGGACAGCAAAGAGGCAAAAAGGTTTTGGTTATTTAAAAGGTTTTATAAAATAATAACTACATAGGATCCAATGCAAATCAAACGTATATTAATCTAGAAAAATGTAAAGTAAAAATATTCTTATAATTATTAAAAACATGAACTATTTCTGATAGTTTAGGATCTGTCACAGGAATTTAATCAGTCTTAAAGGAATTATAAGATTTTGTCAATAATTTGTGATTCTTAAAACTCGAATAACACAACTAAATACGTCTTTTTAAACATAACATAAAAATAAAATTTTTCTTATAGTCTTACTTTAAAAAAGTCCACTCTGGTCCTTTTTACCCCAAACACGTGTAAGTATTTAGATAGGTTATAAAAAAGTAATAATTAAATCGAACTTAAAAATAACAATAAACCTTGAAACACGATTAAATGACCTATACTTAAAAACTACATTCAGGCATCATAGCCTAAGTAGTAGTTCTCCAAACCAAAACAATCAACAGCGGAAAAAATTACTTTCGTCGAAATTTAAAGGTGAGGTCCTGTATCTCCGGCTGGCAACGTCGCTCAACTGTCAGTGATGGCGCGTTACTCCCCGCGTGGACTCTTCTTTTCGCTGGTAGCGTTCGGAAAGACGTAACTTCACTAGGTTTTGAGATTTTAATGGTGGACCTTTTTACCCGCGGACCTTTTAGCCCCGCCCTACCCTATCTAATAAAAAGTAAACCAACCTATCAGATAACTCTAGAACCTTCCAAACTTTATATTAATATCCTTGACATTGAATTTAAAAACACGTGAACATCGAGTATTCAAATTAGCCTTTCATGCAGTTCCCATTCACGATTACCTGCCACTTTCCAGTACGACTGCTATTGTCCCGAAATAAACTGCTATAAACGAACATACATACATAAGTGCGATATTTATGTAAGGCGTTGTATGGAAAGCGAGTGGGTGCCAACGTGACACATGAAATGTTGTATGAACTTCGTGTAGTCCGGATAAATCTGGATTTGTATCGAGTTTTGAGCCGACGTAAGGCCACGTATGGTTTTACCTTTTAAAGAATAAATAATTATAATTTACTCGTTGTGGTACAATGAAACTATATTTAATTTCATAGATTTGTGAGGGTAGTCATTAGGAAAGAAAAGTGAGGCTTTCATAGACGCATATATCTATTAATATTAGTTGCCAACGAAAAATGTTGGTGTAGGTACTTCCCCAACAATCTTAAAAATCCCTATAAAGTTTATCACTATCGCAGGTGGTATGATTGTAACATAAAATAAATGACAATCACGTGAATCTGCTATCAATTGAATTATTGTTAGTTTTATCATGATTTACCGATGTGGATCATAACATTCATCATTCAAGTCCTTACAACATTTTATAAAACAAAACGTTACGTAGATATCATGTGAGCCATAGAAACACGAGCAAATGTCAGCAATAGAAATAAAACAAAAAATGTTTTTTTTTTTTTTGTAATTATGCATATACTAATTGAGTAGTAGTAGAAAAACTAGAACCACAATTCAAATTCCGTATGACCTTGTAAAATTCAAAAATATCTCTATCTAAAATTTTGCGTACAAAACGGAAATGCAACAGAAATGACACCAATGCTATTCCCCTTATCTCCGATACTGAAACACGCTCAAAATAAATCGACATCAAAATGTCTAATCGGGCACTCACTAATAATATCATGTTCATGTATATTAAGTACTCTGTCCCAGCATGGGAGGGCACGTGTCGGTCGCAGTCACGTTGCCGACCACGAGGCGCCTTACGTAAACTACAGAACGAACTAACCGCCGTCGTGACGTAACGCGCGATAACCGCACTTGTGAAGTTCTGACACACTACCAAGCCAACCAACCTCCACAGTCGACACCACTCACTACTGACATACAAACGTTTAATACTGCTGGCCACTTTAGAATTTAACTGATGAATAATGCTGGGAGTTTTCCGAGGACTTTATTTACGGCTATAAATGTTTCGTCAGACCATGAGTAGTTTTTTTTTCTTGGATAGTAACGTGACGATATACCTATCGTTGCGATAAAATTATTCATTTTTTTCATTCTGTTATTTTTTTAAACTTGTGCACACAAAATTAAATGTTCTATTTTTTGTATGTAAAACATATTTGAACAAACTACTGTTAAGTAAGAATGATTTTCGTATGCTGATACGGAAAAATATCTGTGACAAGAAATTTGATGCTTGTTAAAAAGTGTTCAATAATTGTCTAGGCACTGTATGTACAAATGTAAATGAATCTCGAGTGAATTAAGCAAAAGATACAAAATTTGTTAACCTAGTTCCATAGCTAAAATTCAAGTTTTTGCATCTGAAAGTTTGTAAAAATCTCACCGCATTCTTACTCGACTGTCGGACAATCCACGTATTTAGGGTCCCATGTTTCAATTTAATTTGTAGTGTTTATTGAATATTATTTTGTGACGCAATATTTTAACTCGAAACTGGAAACATAAATGTAAAGGAAATGCCCTGATTCTGTTAATAAAAAATTTAGACTTATGAGTAAACTAATTTTGATTTTATTTGCAAACACCAGAATCAATCTGTTCATAAACATTCAATCGACAGTTCGACATTCTATTTGAGGCCTTGCGCTGCCTCGTATTCTAATCAATTTTGTTCATGTGGGTGATACGACCAAGGCGAATACTTCTGGATGTAACTGTCACTAAAATTAAATATACAATCGTTGCTATTTATATTGATTGTAAAATTTGTATTTATATCTTTTTAGATCAAAACACAATGTAGATATTTTAATTTATACCAAAGTCGTTAAGAGTTTGAAACTCGTTTAAGTTGTTATATTTTTAGTTGTCTCGTTGTAACAATAAATAACCTCTAATTTAGGTATGCAATTCAACGGGTTAAGAATTCTTTTACTTGCTCAGCTAAAAATTACTAACCATAAGAAATGTATTTATACCCAGTAAAATATAACTAGGCAAAAACAAGGTACAAAGCAAAAACAAGGTTTCAGTTTACCATAGTACGAGAATACAAAAATATATGAATACAGTCGTTTTCAACTTTTATTTTGTAAACTGACAAAAGCTTTTCGATGTTTCTAGTAAACTAAATTGCCTTAGGTATGTAAATAGCATTGTGTATGATTTTTTATTTTATTCTATTTTGAGCAACATATTCTGATTCTGTCACGTGTCTCAATTTATTCCGATATCTACGTTGCAGTTTTGAATAATGTAATATTTCGGTTATACCTACATGTTCATAACTTGTCAAATCTGTAAACAGGTTTTCCCGTATATGTAAAATGACCTTAAATGCCAATCATTACTTTTTACGTTCAAGTTTTTGTCTTCTAGCCTTTTGTCAAATAATAATTACACTTCAGGAAAAACACAAGAGAAAATGGTGAAAAAAATGTATAAAAGATTTCAGAGTGCACTGGCTGGACGCCCGACAAAAGAAAGAAAAACGAGAGTGACGTGCGTGGGTCACCCTCGCCGGTCCGTGACTCATCCACTGTCTACCATACATAGAACAGAAAAAATACTTAGGTATCAATTTCCTTTTTTTTTGTGTTGTTGTAGGTGAAAATCCTTAAGGAGATTGCTATTACCGCAGTCATGATGGACGTGGATAGACGTTTCAGACTTATATTGGCTAAAACCACCTTTTCCAACCTGACGACTAGTTTCGGATTAACATGAACTTTTAAGGTAGGATTTTATCATTGTTGAAGTTATCCAGTTCAGTTATCCATAGTCGTTCCATGAGTTTATAGTACAGGCAATTTCAGGAACACATTCGCAATCTTACTTAGTCCCCGAGCAGGCAGGCTGCGACAGTTGTCTAGTTCAACCTATCATTGTAAACTCTTGAGGATAGCAAGGCCTCTACTTCACAATTCTGATATGAAAGGACAACTTCTGCGCTATATCAGCAAATTACTCATAGTTCTAAGAATTATAAATTGCCTTCCCATTTGTTATTTGCATATCATTCACATTCAAAGTATACATGTGTTAGCGTTGTAACATAATTATGTACAACACATTTATGTTTGTAATTTATAAGCTAAGTTTACAAATATATTGTGTGTAGGGTCGCCTATTAGTTATAGTGTGCGTATCGGATTGTGCGATTCGATTGCCATTGAGTTTCATTACACTATTAATGTTTTAAATAGGATCTTTAGTCGTAACAACAAAGTTACCATTACACTCTGAGATCTGTGTCGATCTAACCTACTTACGAAGTCCGTAGTTTTAAAAAATAAATGAAGACATACCCTACATCGAGGCAGTTTTTAAATGCCGTCCACATTTTAAAATATCGACTAAATAATTATAATCACATTTGGGAACGTTGCTATGTAATGTTTGAAGCTGTGGGACAAATTTAAGGAACTAAAAGTAAACAAGGTGGAAAAGATAAGGTTCAAGGCGTAGTGTACTGTCATACTTATTACTTTAAGAGGTGGTAATAGGCCCACATAGGTTATACCCATGACAGCAATAAAGAATACCTTATTAAAAACTAGCCTTTAACCCTATGCAAATAAAGTTCATTTTGAATTTTATACTTTAACCTTTCAAGTGCATTCGCCAAAACGCTCGCTGTTTACAACAAGATGCCGATACACCTGCTATAATTATGTGCGATGACGTCACAATACACGTGCTGCTCTAATTGCATTGTTTGCGGGCTCCGGTGACAATGTCGCGAATTACAACAGCCAGTATTAATGACGTGCTCTATTACTGGAACGTGTGTAGTGTGTTTCTGATTATGCTGATCATTAACATTAATCCTACTAACCTCATAATAACACCTAATATAATTCAATAACGATTTAGGAAAAATCAATCTTGATTTTCTTGAAGGTGCTGGTTTGAATTTCGATGTACCCTCTGTCCCAGTTGTAGAAAAAAGATGGCGTTCTGTAAAACGTAGAACAACGACTCGCTTTAACAACGACAACGGTCGAACTTTAAGACCCCACATATCAATCATAATATCATTTAAAAATAATACTTATTTTAATGCATATAATTTACCATACAATACAAATTGAGAATTTAAACTAACAAGTTAAATACGTCTACAATGTACTGGAACTGGTAAGCGTTATCGTCGCAAATAGCATTCCAATTATAATTGCCACTGATTGCAATCTATACTAATTGTAAATACAATCAAAGCGTTCCAAGTCGCGATGTTAGAATTCATAGAAGAAAACTTGATTGTACTCTCAACCCTAAAAGTGTAACGTCGGAAATTAGGCTTTTGAATAGTTTTAGTAAATTATTGGTACTACATATATAGTAAAGATGATGTTAATAAGGCAAATACGCAAGTATTAATTCAGTTCTATTTGATGAATAAGGTAGTATAATATATCCAATCTTCATTTAGGTAACATCATCTCAGATCAAAATAATATTGCGATATATTTTACCGAGATTGAAAATTATAGTTAATTAATGGAAGATCTCGTGTACTGAAGCGAGGAAAATCTTAGACGTATTAATTAAATCTATGTTTGTATAAAAGGGTAGGAACGTGTTGACTTATGCATAAATATACTCCAGTCGTATCGAGGGATGCACAGCGGAAAATGGCGTCTAGAAAATTATTACTACGTTAACTGCAGTATCTGTAGCGTGAGATTTTAATTAGCTTGTAGCTAATAATTGTCACTGAGATCGTATCGATACACCTACTCGCAATTCGTTGCAAGATAAAATTGAATATTCATTAATAAAATGAATTTCTGTGATACAAGTTTAGGATTTAATCCTAGATAGAGAGTGAGAATGCTTTTGTGCTACGATGGGATAGAAACGAAAGAGAGAAAAAATGGTATTGATAACTTAAAACTATTCAGGGTCAACGTCAAATTCACATTAAAAAAAAACAAATGTTTAAAAAAATGAAATACTACCATTAATTTAACAGAGGCTTCTCGTATACAGTCCATAATAAAAAAAAATTGTATAAACATTTTCCATCGATGCACAGCCCTATATGCAACAGTGTTGCAAAGTGCGTTCACACAGTAAGTGGATGCTATTCACGACACGTGCTTCGTATTCTGTGCTACAGACTGTACACGTGTGATGAATGTACTGCCATGAACTGATGACTAATGAACCCTTCGCACGATGTTATCATTTGCATCGTTAGGACCCTAACTGAATGACATGTTTTGTTTTCATTGCGCACTGTATTCTTCTTACGGTATGTATGTCTCCTTATCAGTACGTAATGGTTATGTACTTACTTACAATATACGAGACTACGAGTGCTGACACGTTGAATCCTCTGATTAGGTTAAAGAAGCAACGTCATTTTAACAAACGTCGTTGTCTTACGTCAAACATTCAACGATTTTTTAAAGATAAAACATTATAAGTAGGTATTATCTTCAAAACTACATAGTCATAGGAGATTACATGTACTAAAAAGCGTCTCAGGTGGTTATTTCCAAGGAGAAACGTAAAACACGGAAGAAAAGATTCTCAACGTTTTGGTAATGGCGCCCAACAGTAAGGTACAGTCGCCAAATAACGCCCCCTTTTTGTAAAAAAAAAAATATTCCAAAAATATCACGACTAAAGTAATAAATAAAACGTCAAAGTTTAAGTAGAACATTCCTTTATATTTTCAAATAATCAAAAACCCGTTATCTTAATTACTATTTCTACAAAAATAGCTCTAACAAAAATGTAGACATTCTGTAAATATATTTTTGAGCTCCTAATTACGTCCCGGGGACGATATTGAGATCAAAATAATCAGTACGTAAACTTAAATTGTATTTTTAACAATAATGATTAGTAAGGTACAGTCGCCAAATAACGCCCCCTTTTTGTAAAAAAAAAAATATTCCAAAAATATCACGACTAAAGTAATAAATAAAACGTCAAAGTTTAAGTAGAACATTCCTTTATATTTTCAAATAATCAAAAACCCGTTATCTTAATTACTATTTCTACAAAAATAGCTCTAACAAAAATGTAGACATTCTGTAAATATATTTTTGAGCTCCTAATTACGTCCCGGGGACGATATTGAGATCAAAATAATCAGTACGTAAACTTAAATTGTATTTTTAACAATAATGATTAGTAATTATAATTATATATCTAATCAGACTTTTATTAATCACTGGTATAGTTTTAATTCTCCAAACAAATTGCACAGATAAATTTAGGTCCTGGATTTTCAGCACAATCCTCATGGATCCATTGGAAACATTTTGTGCATCTTATCCATTTCTCTCCCTTTTTATCTTCTGAAAAACATTTATGACAAACTGGGCATTCAGCGTCATCATTGTCACTATCTTCTTCGTCAGTAGAAACAAAAATTGGGTCCTCATCATCAGACGTGTCCTCATCAGAAGATAGATTCTTTCGTGGCTTTTTAGTTTTCTTCTTGTTGCTTCCTGTCATATTTTTCTTTACATTTCTGGCTCTTTTTTTTCCTGCTTCTCTTTTACCAGTTGCATTCTGCTGTCTTTCATCCTTTTCCTTTCTTTTCTTTTCTACGTCTTACAATGCAACAATGCAACTAACGAATGACGAAGTGATCTAAATATCGTCCCGGGGGCGATATTAGGCTTACGTAAGGGGACGATATTAGGAATTTGCCAATTATGTTTGTAACCTCCATTCAACACAAAACACATGTCATAACCTAGATGAAATAACAATCGATTTAAATCTAAGCGACAACAACAAACTTTGCCCAAATTTCGTTCCAGTAAGCCAAACACATCAATATATAAACAATACCGATAATATTTCAATCAAAAACTCACCTTGAACAGTTTTTTCTTTTTTTAAATATCTTAACACAGGAGCGAGGTTTCACCGTCAAACTTTTGCAATGGCCGACTGACGTAACTAACTTTAGATTCAAAATATGAAAACTAGATGGTGTTATTTAGAAAAAAAGATACCGATGGGGACGAAATTAAGTTTGGGGACGAAATTTGGCGACTGTACGTTACTACCTGCTTAAAACTTGAAAGAAAATATTTGCTTGATCTGGTCTTCTTTGCCTGATTGTTTAACAATAACTTTAGATAGAATTGTAGAAAAAATATGCAACTGTAATCAAGTTTAAATCCAATCTCCTGTTCAAGTCACATGTGACATTTCGTGCCAATTCCCAGTCAATTGGATGCTGCGCTTGCAGATGTTAAGAAGTTACGGGATGCGGGGAGAGTTCAATCTGGAAATGTCGGATAAAGTGGGTCGATGGGTTGTTCCCAGTCAAATAAATACTACTAGTATAAATTGTGTGTACCAGAACTCGAATTTATCCGCGTATTGAGGGGAAACCCACAGGAACAAATAGGGATAAGCTTAGTACTAGTTATGTTTCATGGACAAATACCTATTAAACGAATTCTAGTTAATTGGAATATGGTAATTGACAAAATAACAGTTATTTAGCTTTTACAATCATGTTGAAGTCATAAATTCTAAATATAGTCGGAGACATAATCAGAAGTAAAAATAACTGCTTTTTGCAGCAAAAATTACATCACTCTACATTCGAGTCAAGTAAATGAGACAGTTATAAAAACTGCAGCAGACGCACAGCTCACATGTTGGATAACAAAGAATCATAAAAAACTATCTTTGAAAGGACATAAAGTTACTGTTAATATCGGAGTGTTTATAATAATATTTAATGGCTGTACTAAGGCTACTAATAACGTCTAAAGCAGATGAATTCATACAATTGTTGAAGTGAGATGACGCATTATACTCCGCGTAGAAGTGACTCGTTTCCCAAACGCCATCAGTCTTGCTTTATTTTACTACTTATGACAATTTTCTGTATTGAAAGATAGTGATATCAGCAGAGTAAAGTATAGTAATAAAGGGTTTAAGAAGACAATACCACAGCCATTGTCGGGTTTATAAATGCTGATAGAATTAGAACTGTGTCTAATTAAATATCTACAGTTTATGACAAGATTGTAGATTAAGTAAATTGCGTTTTAAACGCAACTGGCTAGATATTATAGTTTATGCGTTCTTGAATGTCGTAAACACATCATAGTCACGAGTCGAGTAAACTAGTTTTGTCGGTATTCAGAATTGTAGAGCAGTTTTTCCTTTACATTTATTACTGTAATTTAAATGCAGATAAAGGACTTATAATAATACATTTCAGCAAACCAACAATAATTCCAAATTAGTTGAAATATTTTTTGTTACTTAATGATTTTCGGACCAACAGATTAACATGTTGAAGCTAAAGTGCTTCGAGAACATGTTTAATAAAAAAGGCGTATGCTGAAGATAAAGCAAAGACATTTAGGAAATTCATTCATTAGTACGAATAATGGATATTTGATTGACTACTCAGCAGCCGAAAAACCGAAATACAATTCAACCTTGATTGAAATGGACGAAGCTTGACAGCCCTGTTAATACTTCGAACACGAGACCGTGAAAAAGTTAGCACGGGATTTATTTCTATACCCTTTCAAAGGTGGGTTGAAAAGTTTGTACAAAACTCCATTATTTCGGATTAAACCGAAGTAAGGGTTGAGCTTAATTCAATCCTGAAACTTTTAACCTTTCAAGGTCTATCGTAGTTGTTAGTGCATAAATTTTAACCTTTTATTTCAGCTTATTTTTAAAAGCCGTTCAGTCCTGAAACGTCCATTTAGTCTACAACTAATTACTTGAATCAGTGTTAATAAGTTGCTATAACTGTAAATAGCACTGCAACCAGTATAGATCTTATAAGTTTTCATTTAATTTGCAGTTTGCTTAGTTTCTTTGAAGTTAGTTTTATAGTTAATCGAAGGACTAATATAGAATTTGCTTCAACGCCTACTGGACTTGTACGGCATCCGTTCGTGGTGGAAATAATCCCTTCGATATTAAAATACCTCGTGCAATTACTTAAGTACTGGCACTTGCACAAACTTTCGCCTGTAAGTTAAATTAAATTTTTAATCTATGTATTCGAGTTTTTCTGGCATTCCTTAGTAGGGCATTACATTGCAAAGGGAGAGTCTACCTACAACAATCATGATCAGACATGGTTAAATTCGTATGTTAGATTTCTGACTAGGGGGAAAAGACAAGCAAATCTTTCGTAGTATACAGGAATGATGGTATGCAAGGAAATCACGCTTCGTTTACCTGATAGAATTATTTCATTAATAGTTTTGTTACATAATATGGACGTAACGTTTGTAGTAAAATGTATTATCGGAACTTATTTTATCGTCTTTGTTCATATATAGGTATTGCAGGTGCCATTTTTATATAATAGGCATTATACCTCGCCTACCCATGAGTCACGATTCACGAGGCATCTACGACCAGCTACAGTATGTTTATTATAAATGTGGCCTCAAGATTGTTAAGGTACCTATACCTGAACCCTAAAAAGCAGCTTACCTACCAACTGACTTAGTGAGTTCAAGTTCAAAGAAAGTCGTAAATAAAAAAATTCTTGCCGGCAAATCAACGACCGGCCGTAACAACACAAGGAAAACTCGCGAGAACAATTCCGAACGCCCAACAAAAGTCCTTTGTGACATAACCTTAAAAATAATACAAATTAATCTTCAAGAAAACCATATAAAATCTAACAGTTGGGTATACCCGCAAATAGAGTCAGGCGATACGAACGTGAGCCGGCGAACGTATCGATGTGTGCGTGCAATAACGTTACGTGTTTTACGTGTCGCCGATGTGTGTGTGCGCTCGGTCACGTTTCGCGCGGCGTGTGGAGGACGCGGCGACGGCGCGTGCAGCCCCCGCGCGGCCCGCGCCCCGCCCCCCTTGCCCGCGCCACTGTCACGTGTTACCGAGGTGTTATTTTCGCTTCGCTTTCGCCACAAATCACTATAATATCTAGATGTCGAATTGATAGAATTTGTACTTCTTTATCACAGCTTCGTCGGTTATTTGGCATGGCAATTAATTATACTATCAGTCCGTAATGCTGTGGCATAACCACTAATAGTGATCTTGAGTCAAAAGGGAAATTAGAAACAAATTGCCGGGGATTAAGAATGATAGTCACGTTACACATATCTAAGACCAAGAAGAGGTGGGTAATAAGTTGAGAGCAAATTTCGTGGAATTCTCTTTTGTTTAAAAAATCAGTATCTGTCTTCTGAGTAACTTCTTCACGTTAATTAGCAATTATGATGAGACGTAGGGGAAAGTAAGTATAAATTTCCGATGAAATTCAAAACAGCAGAATACGCAATTTTTATTTATATTAAACATACCAAGGTCATTCTTCGACTACAGATTCTATGAATTCATTAATCACAAATCGCTAAACGGAAAATTGAACGTAAGAATGATGATGATAAGCTCTGAAACATTTTGTAGCATTGAACTCTGTTCTATAAATAGATATAAACAAGTTACTATGACGTCATTCCGCGCATGTGGCACAGATTTACAGGCGTGTGTGCTGACCATGCGATTTGTTGCAATGTAATACAACTGAATATGAGTAATATCTTTTGAATGAGTATAGAATGCTAACCACATTAAAGAAGTCAATAGTTTCACGGTTTATTTAATTAATTCATTATATCCTCTTAGTATTGAGAATCCTACTGGTTTAACGCATTGTTAATGCGTACTGTTATAATCTTCACCTATTTTTTTGTCCCTAACTTTTATAACCGGGAAATTAATGACAATTTTTGTTGCCTTTAATTCCAATCGAACCACTTTTATAGGCGTGGTAACGGCCTATCAGTTTATCAAGATAAGATGGATAATTCAGGCTCTTTTCAAGGTCAAATGCCCCATGACCCATGTGTGATGTGTTGAAGCACAAAAACTTAATAGATTTTGACACTTATCGTTAAAAGAAGTAGGTCGATTGTGGTCCTTTTTGTCTTCTGTTCGCTAAAAAAATATGTTTTCTTCATCAGTAGATATAAATTTTACCAGTTTACCAAAGAAAACTATTCTTGCTAGTTTTGTCCTCACTTGATTTCAAAAACAAAGAGAATGACAGATTTCTAGCAATTAGTGTCATTTAGAGAGACGTTCAACGAGTTGATCATTGTACACTGTACAAAATTATGTTTAGACATAAAAGCAGACGTGCTTTTGTCCAACTTAACTATCTTATTATCTACTCACGAATGTTAGGCATAATCGTAAATCGTTATGTTCCTATCGTGAATTATGACTATACAGTAATAAATTCCCACCTACCATTAATATGAGGTAACATTTTCTGGACGCAAATAATGAAATGCTTACCTTGCTCTAATATCACTGTAGATTTTCTAAAAGAGCGTTTGACATGTCCAAAGGAAACTGCAGAACTTGAAAATAGTATCATAAATCGACTTACATAATCAATGTGCAATTCGTTTTCCCTGCGAATCAATTCTTTCCGTCGAGTATCGGTAGTACAAAATATGTATAGGTACCGCTGATTGTTTACTATTTCAAATGCATCACACGATCGTACGATAGCCAATCAGAAATCCAATGCACTGCATTTAACTAGATTGTATTTATAATTAAGTAAATTTTCAGAACAGTAGCCGTTGGGTCAACAGTTCAAGCGGCAAGGCACTTGATAATGTGCACTTAGTTATATTTGACGAGGACATTCTTCTGTGACAAGATATAGGTGTGTGAGCGTGGTTACATTGACAAAAAAATGTGAATCTCGAACTTCGAAGAAATATTAAATCCAGAAGAAATATATGCTATATCTAGTAGGTAAGTATGAAAAGTCGGCCCTATGATGTTACCACGCATGACGCAACCGTTTAGGGGGAAAAATATGAACTGCAGGAGAGCCCTTAACGAGATTTTCGATATTTTTAAACGAAAAGTAGACTAAGGTTCAGTTTCACTTAGTTAAACTTTAGCTAATCGCATAATAGTATGTAGTATGAGATAGGTATACCTAAAAGAGATATAAAAAGTAAATGAACCTACCCAACCTAAAGAAAAATTAGAACATCACTATGATTAACAATTGCACAACATGACATCAGCGTATGATATCAATAAGTTTAAGATCTTATGTTAATTAAAATTTAACTTTCGTATTTTTTTTTCTTATATTATTACGTACTTTCGTGTTAAGACTAATTTAATTGAAATAGGTAAGAAATTCAATTTTAAAAAATTCCAACAGTTAGTGATTTTTGTTGACCAAAAAAATTTTTTTGTCACAGATTTCGTTTACATGTTTTTTATACGCAATCAAAGTTGCGGGTAACTGTAGTGAATTAAATTATATTTCAGCTCTTGTCCAACATAAAATAAAATTGTTATTAGCGAATTTGTAATTTCTTCCTTAAGTATTTCCTTGTCTTGTGTTATGTTTTATTTAATTCTTACTTAGAAATTGAGGAAAGTATAATTACTTCATTATCTACTAACAGTTTCAAACGATTTCATTACAGCACTCATTTTTTTCTTTCGTTAGGTACCTACTTCGTGATGTATTTTTTTGCGTGAAGGTAATTTCTTCTTAAACCTATTAAAAATCACTACGATTCGGTAAAAGTAAGAAAATAAATTACATTATTCATCATCTTAATTATTTGCATACACAATTATGTTAAACGGACAAATAGTAGGCACGCTTTACTGTCTAATACCGCGAAAAATTCATGAAAATCTAATATAAACACTTAGCTACTGATAAACGTTTGTTTAAAACTACAAAGTGAACGAATGCCTGATAAGCATGGGAAATGTAAAACATCAAATGATTATTTCCGGGTCAAGGCCGTCCATGAGAAAGTCTTTGAAACAAGTTTATCAAAACAGCAACGTTCACACCGCATCAGCTTCTGTGTCTTGGTAACTTTCATGAGATAAACGGTAACACAACACTATCATTAATAAAATATTTACATAAATCTATGAAATAGATCTAGACAAGTGCCCGATAGGTAAAATCTTATGTGTATACGAGTATGGTGGTCACACTACAAAATACGAGTAGTATTTATTTTATTCGACCTTAATTAATGTTACTACCTGCAAGGCATTATCGCGGCAAATCTGCACCTAAAATTATCAATATGCTATCATTTAGACGTTCAACAAAACATACTTACCGATTTCGAATAAGACCTTTACTTAACCTAAATAAATTAAAAAACTGAAGAATTCATAATATATCTACATTAAACTTACTTGTCATATTTAACGGAATGTCCGTTCTCCTCCCAATAATTTCGTGTTTCCATACCTAGGTATTCACTTTCTGTCACAACAAATACAACAGTACACTGTATCACAAACACTGATGATAAAATACAAGTTGTCTTATTACATTTTATCCTTTTACGGATATATTATACACTCTCACAAAGCTGCAGCACTTATGTAAGGTCTTCGCAATCCATTTTCGATAAACAATCACAGCGAATGTAATTTGCTGTTATCGTATTTAACTGCATGTATAGAGCGGAGCGTGAACGTCGTCACCCTGTGAGGTTCGCGGGCACTCTGAACGGATGTACTCTAAACACCGGCCGGTTTAAGTCATGTGACGCAGCGGCGGCGGCGTCAAAATATGGCACGGGGCGCCGGAATGCCGGGGCACATTCCACTGCTCGTGCCGTGTACTTTAAATTCCGACTTAAAATGGAGATGCACCGTGTTTTAAAACAATTTTACATGTAATTAGGTTGCATAGGAGTGTAGGGTGGGCGGTGTGGCGCGGTGGCGTGGCTCGCGGCCGGTCGAATAGGTTTTGTAGGAGAGCCGCCGGCACCGCGGCCGCGCCGGCCACGCTCGCTCGCACGTGACCGCAGTGACGTGACTCTTGCTACGCCCCGCACCGCCGCGATATACCCTATCGTTTTATGAGCTAGACAATATTGTTATGTAAACTGGACGACATAATATTTTTAAATGAAACTATAGATTTCACAACCACTTTCCATTGAATATCATTCAGTTTTTTTTTAATCAAATTATAAATATGTTGAGGGTGTTTATATCACCCTCAACATATTTATCAACGTACTGAACTGACCTACCGCAACGTTTACACTATCTATAAGTAACGTATGTATTCAAAGCGTAAGTATAATTAAAAATAAGTTTTCTAGGTCCAGAAAGACCAGCGCCTGAATTGCATTCATCAGATTCAGTAACAAAGTTTTTAGAACGTAACCTATTTTGTACATCAATTGACTGAAAAGTTTCCTGTACCAGCACCCATACTCCTTAACCCTCAGATCATGGGTGACGGGGGCGCGGCCCAGCGTGGTGGCCACGTGACCACGACGGGTGAAACGCACGGAGACAGAATTAAAACAAGACAAAAATAGGGGGAACTCAGTAACACAGTACTGGTTATGAGGATGTTACACTTAATATTTTTTTGTTCTGTTACCGCAAGTTACTGTGTGAAATAAGTTAAGAGGAAATGTGGCATAAAATATTTACTTGCCATATTTTGACCGTTAAATATTTGATCATTCAGTAATGTCTTCATAAACACAAGTTTCTGGTTTTTGTCTTTAAGCGACTATCGCCTCTGATGATAGATGGAAAATGGCTGCAGCAGAATTTCGCTTAGAAGTGTTACTAAACAAATGAAGAATGAATAAAGTGGTACAAATTTGAAGTTAGATTTAGGTAACTGACATTATTTATAATAAGTACCTATAGATACTAAAAATTGACCCTAATAAAATATCCATTTGCAAAAATACAAAAGTAGGCAGCACCCACGAACCGAATGAGCTGGTTCACTGTTCACCCATCAACCCGCAGTAGACAAGCGTGATGGGTTAAACGTCTAATCCCCTCCATAAATATAAAGAATGGAGGAAGGCCTTTGCCCAGCAGTGGGACGAAATGGGCTAGAATAATAATAATAATAATGTGATCCCTAAGAGCCTTCAGCCTAATTTAAATACTCTTCAGATGCCCAAGTCTACGCTTATACTTTTGCAGAAAGCTACCTTACTTAACACTTGTCGTCTCACTCGTAAATTCCTTGCTTCATCATCATCGTCATAATTTTCATTTCTTTTTTCCCCAGCTTACACACTTGGTTAAGGCCCGTGTGTAGGTTTTATATACCCCTTTAAAAAGGGAGACCAAAAATGGATAAAGTTCATAATAATAATAACATTAGTTTGTCGTGATACGGCTGTCGCGACATGTGATATGTGAAAAATGACACAAAAAATAATCAAAGTTAATCATGAATGGTTACGTAAATACCATTTTCTCTTGGTAAAGGACAAATACACGGCGAGAAAAACGTGACACGAGAAATTTTATATTTTTCATAGATATAGGTACATACATGTATAAAAAATAAATAATGTAGAAGACCTATACTTAAAACCAAGTACTTATTTACCCACTGCGCTGTTAATAAGGTCGGAAGATCGGAAATATTCACATTATTCAGCGATATTTAAGACAAAACAATAAACCAAATTTTTCTAGCCCAAAGTTCTAGTTTAATGAATAAAATCATTAACTCAAAGAGTGTGTAAGTGTAAACTTACAAATCTAAATCGCCAACTTACCGAAAGTCGAAAATAATTGTTAGTCCAGTCATTTGGTAGAAAATAAGGGGGTTACCTGGAAAGTTTTCCGGGAGTTTTGAAAATTGGGTATTTTATAGATTTGGATATGCTCTTTTCGAATTTTAACTTTGCCACCTCGTACGACCGCCGCTCGCGCCGCCATTTTGAAAAAATGGCGCCCAAAAACGGTTTTTGGGGAATATCTCCTTTCTGAGGCATTTTACGAAAAAAATCATTTCTACAAAATTAAACTAAAAAAAATTTCCTACACTTTATGTCTTATTCACTTTTTCATAAAATCAATAGTTTTGGATGTACGAGCATCGCAAAGTATTACTTATTCATCTGCACCATCTCGTGTTTTTTGTATATTTTTCTAAAATGTTCCATTACTGCCGCCGGTTTTCAAGTGAATTGTCACAAATTAAACAATTTTCCGTATAAGAAGCCATAGCTCTAAGAACATAATCAACACTGTACGTCAATAAACGTACATTGGTGATTCAGTCTAAACTAAATATTTCTCTTAATATAGCTTCTACCGACAAATTTTTCGTTGAAGTTTCGTTCATAGTCGAGAGAAAGGGCCCGATTCAAAAGTGACATATTACACTGACACCTACTTTTTGAAAACAGGCGGCAGTAATAGAACAGTTAAGAAAAATATACGAAACACTTGTAGTGGTGCAAATGAACAATACTTTGCGGCGCTCGTACGTCCAAAACTATTGATTTTATGAAAAAGTCAGTAAGACATAAAGTGTAGGAAATTTATTCTAGTTTAATTTTGTAGAAAACATTATTTTCGTAAAATGCGCCGGTAAGGAGATATTCCCAAAAAACCGTTTTTGGGCGCCATTTTTTCAAAATGGCGGCGCGAGCGGCGGTTGTACAGGGTGGCAAAGTTAAAATTCGAAAAGAGCATATCGAAATCTATAAAATACCCAATTTTCAAAACTCCCGGAAAACTTTCCAGGTAAAACTACCAAATGACTGGACTATGTCCCTTATATTTGATCAATAGAAATATCACCTGTCATATGCAAAAAGAAAATAATGATATCTGCCTTTAACGTGCTACAGGGGTAGATAAAAATTGACGGGATTCTTGCCTAGTACCTACCAAAACACATGCCAACCAACATTTATGTTGCCGAACGCACGTTAGGTACATAGGTCACTAGTAGTTACCTATGACCTACGTTTTTTTTTGCTAAACAAAAGGTACTTTTTTATGGTAGTACTTTTTATGGAAAAATATAATCCCAGAAAGTTATAAAAAGATTTCCGAATCCAAAGACATCACGTAACAATTTATTCCTGTCCCCAATTATACAACCAAGCTTAAATTCTATAAAAAGGTTACTTTATGAAACCCTACATTAGTTTTGTGAGTTACGGGGGCGTTTGATATTTCCGTTTGCGTGCCGAGTTTAATGGCATGGCGATGCCGGTGCTGCTACAAACGTGCACGGGTTTAAATTAAATGCAATGCTATTCGTAACTTGCAAAACGTGTTTAATTCACATCTCCCGGGACCTGCGCACTCCGCACGGGTGTCGTCCTTTGTGCACGGTGTTACGGGGTTACGTACGACTTACTTATAGTAACTTATAGTTTAGTTATTTAGGTACGCTTTGCGATTGCACGTTTAGCGCCATTATTTTGCCACGGATTATTATTATCTAACAGTTTGCAATGCGTTCTATTTGGGTAAACGGATGTTCGTTCATATGATCACGTTTGTAATTAAGGCAATGCGTATTGTTACGTTTGAATTAATATTTAATAGGCTTATGCCTATTTCGAATTTCTGCTTTTATTAAGTAGATTAGTGACGAGGCTGGTCGAATACTCGATCGTGTAAAATTTAAGCAGTTGAGTAGTACTTAGGTAGAATGTACACGATATTTTTTTTGATACCACTTTTTAACCTATAAAATAAAAACGTAAAGGAAAAGGATTTAATAACAAATTAGTTTACTTAGAACCTAGGTATCTAACTACACTAATTAATAATATCGATGCCACTAAAACCTAATCTTATTTGGAAAATGCCAAAAACAAGTAACATTAAAAAAAAATTAAAGAATAGATTGATTTACTAAATAACTTGGAGAATTGTTCTACCTGCTAAAATAACTGAATAATTAGGTACCTTAACGCCAAAAAACGGATCACTTGATCAATGAATGCCGAATGCACTAACATACATCTTTACCATTTCGGTCTTTTCGCGTTAGATCGTGTAACTTCCTAGTTTATTTGTACTTCAAATTAAAAATAGACGATTATACAAAATTTAATAACAATAATAATTCACTAAAAGATACCTAAATATTGTTGAACACTTTTTACAAAATTACAAATGTCACGTAAAACTTTGCACTCCCGCCAAAGGACATTGTGACATAATGACATATTGCCCAAATGTACAAATGTTGCTAGCTTAAAATAATATGTGGTTTCCAATAACTCCAATAAATAACCAGTTACTTATAATATACAATTTCTTAAGCTCCCCTTGCTTGTGTAGCTTTACTTTACAAGTTCATTGTAGAATTATTCACATTTTCCACGAACTTAAGGCACGTGGCTTCTGATCGTCTGACTGCGTAAAATGAGTATGTTTTTGCTCACATGAGTAGGTTAGATTACGACAGGATATTACAGAAAACAATTAAATTAGCAATTCTACATATTTTTTTTCCATTGTTGCTTATTAATTAACGTGCCGTCGTCACTTTCATATGGATCTGTTTACACACGGTTGCAGATTCGAACCTGAGCTTTCGATGTAGGTAGGTAAGCCGTACGTTTTTTGCAATTTAATAAAAGCTATGCAGATTTTAAACAGTATAAACTAACAAAAATTTAAACCATTTTGCAGCTAAGGGTCGGTGAAAAACGGGTAATGCAGGTTTCATCTGTAAGAAAATCATAAAATAAAACTCATAAATGAACTGATACTAAACAAAATTCAATAATATACATACATAATAATATTTACAATTCAAACAATGGCGGGAACCGTGCCTAGGAGACTGGCGGCATTACCTAAAAAAATACATTTTACCTACTATGAAATATAATTGTACAAATAGAAGTAAAAAAAATGTTGAATAGTATGGCTTTACTTTAAAGTTAACTGCGCACGAAGGAAAGGTTTGTTAAATCTATTGTATAAAATTCTTAAGAAAAGTCAAAGGTCACTTCATAACTTTGTCCAACAAATTGAAAGGTTACTGATGACTGAAATAACCCAAGCTAATAACTTCCTTAAAAAATTCAACAAATGTCAATGCCATAGAAGTTTTCATTTTTGTGGAAATATATTGCGTACGTAACCGTAAAGAAATATACCTATGGAAAGAGTTGACGCCTGAAACACCTTTACTTTTAAAGGATTTGTTGAAATAATCGAGAACAATTTAGGCTTAAATTGTATCCTATATTAAGTTCGATCTGTAAAGGCTTGATAGCCAGACAAAAGAAGCGCTTAACAACTATTTAACTAATAAATTACTTTAAATAACAAACTTCAGAAAGTAGTGGAGATATTTTTATCAATATAGATTAAATTCATTTATGAAACCAAATATCCAGCAGTATCAAACCATTTAAGTAATATTAGAGCAACGAGATAATCTACCCGTAATCTTGTTAGTATGACTAATAAAGTTAGGTTTAGTACCTATCATCTAATTAAATTGGTTTCAGCAAAAACTTTCCATATAAGGCATTTAACTTAGTTTCTAAAGTAGGTACCTACCTACATAAAAATGCGACTTAAAAGTTACTCATAATAAATACACTTTTAAAACATTAGAAACCTAATAATGTTATTAGCAATGTTGAGTCCGCGCAAAAACATTCCATTGTCTTGACTCAACTACTTATGCCTCAAGTTTGGTACAAGTACATTGGTTGTGTTAGAGATTGGTGTGAGTAGAGATATATTAATATTATACAAATTACACTTATAATTTATCTTTAAACATGAAGGCAAAGGGAAGTAAATCACATTTTATTGCGAGTTAAGATATCCATATTTCGTTAAGATTATTTAGCAAAAATAAAATGAAGTACGTAAATGACATAGTTTTAGTAGTTTTTTTCTTTAATGGCAATATTTAACTTGACATCTCAAATCACGTTTAGTTATTAGCAAGAAATCAGTATGCACACACTGGATCATACAATTTTCCATTATTAGAAAAATATACTTTAACCATTAAAATATTTAAAAAAATAATAGCACTTGAAATTTTTATGGGTCGAATTTCTTTTGTATCGAAAGCTTTTTCAGAAATTATTCAAATTGGATTCTAACACGTCACCATCAGCAGCTAACTAAACGTAAATTGAAATCTGTCAATCAAATTGTACAGCAGATTTTCGGAAGAGGCGTTCATTATTTTACGTTTTTGCGTAAAGCACAGTGATTTAATAATTAAAAATGCTTGCTATAATCAATCGTATCCTTGATTGGATTAAAAGCTTGTTCTGGAAGGAGGAGATGGAGCTAACACTGGTCGGATTGCAATACTCGGGGAAAACAACTTTTGTTAACGTCATTGCCGTTAGTATTATCTGAAAACAATATTTTTGTGTTGTTTCAAGTTCCTTATGCTTTTTACTTTTATGCTATATACTTTTTCACGTATATTTGTCGTGTAAATAGTCAATAGATCCAATTCTGTTAAGTAAGAATTTCGTGAATGATTTTTTTTTATTATTTCTAACGTTTGTGTGTATCGTATCGACTGCGTACAATATTATGTGATCCTATTACTCATTGTTTGCTCTCAATAGTTTTCTGTGTCATTCATAACAAAGAATGATTAAGGAATCATGTTAATCAAGATACTGTTACTGGACTCATAATAATTACTATTAAAGTGCTTGGTGAAAGTTGCATAGGTACTTAAATTTGCATGAAAACGCTTAAAAGCACATATATTGCTTTAATTAAATTTATGTTTAAGTTGGTTTTTATTAATGTAAATATTCCAACAACTAAAGAAGATGTTTGATAATTATGTTCTTATTAAGTTTAATGATACACTAATTCATCTACTCATATTACATATTATGCTCCTGTGCTTCATATATTCATAATTTTGATTACATAGTAAATTACAGATTGGTAATTAATCTCTTAGAATGAATACTCTTTTTGCCAGCCTTATTTAAATCCAATTGGATTGAGGTTAACCAGTTGTCACTACAAGTAATTATACATTAATATTATGATAATTAATATATGTTTCTGACCTTTGCCACTCTAGTGAACAAGATCACATTATCATATGCAGATAATCTATGGCTTGTAACTACATGGTATTATCTTTGAACATTCAAAATAGGAATAGGATTTTTTAATAGTTTTTTTTAACTGTTGCTACAGGCAAAGGCCTCCTTAAGACCAACTTCATATTAATTTAAACCTTTTTAAAAGTTACAATGTTAGACTTAAATCTATTATAAGGGTGTTTATTTAATCAGCTGTTACTCCAGACTTTCAATTAGTAACTTTTATTAGTGGATTTAAGTGTTTATTGTGTATGTTATATTTGTATCCTGTATCAGTCTTATAGTAGATAATAATGAAGGCTATTGAATCTCATAGATACTAGGCACTATCATAGTGATAATTAACATAATTATGACTATTGTCTGAATGGTATGTCCTAATACCTTCCTAGCTGTGACCTTTTGTGAAGGATACAGGCTGCCCTGCCAGTTATCCTCATACCACATAAATCATTTGAATGGTTAGCCATGAAAGTCTATCAGTATAATAGGAAAGTTACTTTCACATCTATATTATTGAAAATAGATATATAGGGTCAAATTACTATTTAAATATTTTATTTATCAATGTCTTAATGCAATGTCATCATTATACTAAACACAAATGTGTTCAATATAGTTCATTTACCCCTTATCTTATCGACAGACTAGATTCTAAGTTTATTTAAACTATACAAGATTAATTCAATATAAAGGTCAAAATAAAATAATGCTTTGAATAAATTAGTCATAATACTTGTTAATACTTTGTGTTGTTTTCTGATATTATCACTTGATTCCTATCTAAGGATTTAAGTTTTTTATCTTAATATGTACAATATCTATTTTTGTCTTTAAGCTTTTTTGTCTTTTCACTGCCAAAGGCCCTGGCTTGACTCCAGATTTTTTCTTGAGCAATTTTACTTTAAGCAAAAACACAATAATTTATCTGTTTTAATAAAATGTTATATTATACATTTAAATAAAACAAGAAGACAATCTGACCAATTGAGAGCCTCCTCCTTTTTTGAAGTTGGTTAAAATTGTATATAGGTAATTTTATTTAATAAATCAAATTATGTATCAACTTTATTACAATAATGTATGTATCTATGAGACTCCCACGCTTCTATGTATAATGAAGTAATTTGTTAGATATTCACACCCATGCAAAACTGATTATTTAAAACATGCATACATGACATTATCACAAGGTTAACATACATTTTATCTTTATTTGAATCTCTTTGGTATTCCACTATTAAATTCTGTAGAGGTTTTGTTTAGAAGTCAATAAAATTCCTTGCTGTGCAAATTGTTTTTGGATAGTATTCGATTTAGTTGAATAGTCAAGTAAAACAATAAAAATATTGGACATGTATTTGTTTTCGTATACATATATGACTTCTAAATCTTAAAATGCTTCATTTATAGGAAATATTGTATGACGTCAGAATTCGGTATACTTTATGCAATATCGTGATGTTATGAGCCTTATTTAACTTCTTTTGTTCAAGGGTTTGCCATTAGAAAACACAGTGCGGAGTACAACACTAAATAATATAATTTTGTTATAATATTAATATCTTGACTTTTCTCCTTCCACAGTCCGGTCAGTTCAGCGAAGACATGATACCAACAGTTGGCTTCAACATGCGCAAAATCACCAAAGGAAATGTTACTATTAAGGTAAATAAATAAATAAATAATTATATTTTGGGACAATATCCACCAACGGCCATCTGATCCCAAGCTAAGCAGTGCTTGTGTTATGGTAATCATATGACTGATAAACATACTTATATATTTCTAAACATATTATTATACATATACTAGATAAATCACACCCAGACACAATAAATGATCCTGCTCATCACACAAACATTTGTCCTGTGTGAAAATCGAACCCACAACCTCTGACTTAGCAGTCACTGCAGTCAGGGTCACTAACCACTAGACCAACAGGCCTGCCTAATGTTCCAACATTATATGAATTAATGGGCATTCGTTTTTGTTACATTACATGATAAAAATAATTAGGTAAAAACCAAAATCCTAATCAGGGAAAAGTGGTTTAAAACTAAAATTGTTGTAGGTTTAATTTTACTATACAACATCATTATTGCAACTATATGACCTAACGTCCTAATTATTTAAAATAACCCTCTTAAAAGGCTAAATAAAATTTATGATACTTATTATTTGCATCTCTTTTGATTCACGAAGAAACCCGATTGTTTTTATATGCTTAGACACATACTTATTATTATTATTAATTTACTCTAGATCCAAGGTAACCTCCCTAGCATTATAAATAACTATCTTTCTATTACACTTTTGCAAGTACTTTTTTAATGCGATATTTATTTCTAATATTTTCAGGTTTGGGATATCGGTGGTCAACCTCGTTTCCGTTCCATGTGGGAGAGGTATTGCCGCGGCGTCAACGCTATTGTGTAAGTACTGTTTATCTTGCTTAGTCACTTCAATTACTTCTGCAGTTTACCGCCTTTTGGCAGTACATCTAAATGGGGACTAACATAGACCAGCTTGGTAACAACTGGCTTCCCTCGAGGTGACTGATATCTTAACAATTTTACTTCTATCAAAATCTTGGGTTTTTATAGAAGTAGGTTGGTACCTTAACCCCTGACTACTGATTCATATCTAAGATTTATCTATATATTTTTGATAATTCTGTGCGTTTACTATGAAGCTACAGTAAGACGCCGTTTGACACAGTTTAGTGCGCCATCTAGCGTCCACAACCAAAATCCCGGCAAGCAGGCACACATTTTTCGATCACCTCAATCGACGTTAGCAAAAAGATGAATAATATAATGTTGAATGTCAAAGAACCCTGCAATTGACACTCAATGAACTGTAATTGATACATGAAAGGAAAATCCATTTGAACTTGAACTTTGCACCAAAGGTCTACTACACTATGTCGATACGAGTAGACGGTTCAAGAAAGGATGGGTTATAATTACCTTTTAACCCCTTGATATGGTTTATTTTAATATTAGTACGATCGGTATTCTTCTGTGAATAGTTTCCAATATTGACGAACTTTTCAGGGTTACATCTGTAGGCCATACGGGTATTGATTACATACCGATAGCGGTGTGATTCGTCATACATATTTGTTAAAGTTTTTATTGTATGTTATGGGATTTATTTTTGTACAGTTATCATTTGGTTTTAGTTTAATGTGTTTGTATAGTTTTGATGCTATTGACTTGATAGTTTTTAAGTTTTGTATTTCTGCCTTTTGTGTTTGGTGTAGGTTTTATTGTGCTATTCTGTTACTTATAAATAGGTTTTAATCTATAGTAATTTAATGAGGCTTAAGAACTTTTCATTTAAACCCGACAATCTCCTTATTAGTCCAGCTGCTTTTTGAATGAGAATATATAAAATAGAAAATACTCTCCCTTTTCAAAATCAAAGTCATTTATTCAAATTAGGCTACAATGTTGATGGACATGTAAATTAAACTGAGTTCATTAATAAGTAACAATTACTACACGAATATTGTAAAATTGAAAGTTTGTGAAAGAGTGTATGTTTCGTACATACAAAGTCACACTTTCCCTCCTACAATATAAGTGTAGTGTAGTATTTAATCATAGGGCATCCCATCCCATCTCATCGGGTTATGAGAGTAAAGAAACAGAGAGTGTACCTGTGTTTGCGCACACGTTTGTGCACTATAATAATATATGTCCTGCATAGCTGGCTGTTGTCATAGTAACTCTAGCAACCGTGGCCGGAATTGGTCAGGACACATTATTAGTGTAGTATTTATCGTTATAACATCCTCCAATATATAATAACTGGCATGTATGTCCCCCGTAGCTACATGGTGGACGCGGCGGACCCGGACAAGATCGAGGCGTCGCGCAACGAGCTGCACTCGCTGCTGGAGAAGCAGCAGCTGACCGGCATCCCCGTGCTCGTGCTCGGCAACAAGCGCGACCTGCCGCACGCGCTCGACGAGCACGGCCTCATCGAGAGAATGTAACACACCTTTTTACTACAAACTCTCTCTGTTTAGAATCTATTTTTGTTGCACACTTAGTCCAAAACCTCCTTTGGTTTAAAAAAGAAAATAATTAGTCCGACAGATAATTTCAAATAGAAAAGGAAAAACTCGTGTGACGTCTTCATGCACTGTTTAAAAAAGTATGACGTTACTACCACAGACTTCTATATAATTCACGAACTTTATTTGTTATATCTTCGTATTTTTTGATAAATGTATAAATCTACCTGACATACCAATTAGAAATTTTTAGTGAAGTACCCAAATACTTAAAAAAATGGTAGTAGACCCTGGTCCTATACTAGGCCGAGTCTGAACAATGGCAACTAGTCTATAGATAAATATTCTCATATTTATTTTAAATACATATTTTAAAAAAGAACTAGAACAGAAGAAACCATCACGCTCCTCACACAATTTGTGATTCTAGGCGATGATCGAACCCACGAGCCTACAAGCAGTTATAAACATAATGTTTAAAATATCGAATTTTTTTTTTTTTTTAACCAGGACAATAGGTATAATTTGATTCTATATTTACCATTACATATTTCAAAAACGTTATTTGCCTCTTACTCCATTATTCATCATAATGTTCAGCCTTGAATTACCCACTGAGCATTGGCCTCCAAATTTTTTTGCCATTCTTCTGTCTCTTGCCCTTTGATCAATCCTATTCCTGCTATCTTTTTTATGTCGTCCGCCCATCTCATCCTCAGTCTAACGGGATTTCATACCTCAAAAACTTACTATAATTTTGTTACAGGAACCTATCAGCTATCCAAGACCGCGAGATATGTTGCTACTCCATCTCGTGTAAAGAGAAAGACAACATCGACATCACGCTACAGTGGCTCATCACGCACAGTAAGTCCGGTAGCGCGCGTTAATCGCACACAATTCTCAACTCTATGTGCAAGTCATCTTTACCACTTAAGGCGCAGTTTTGCCTGCATTTTCATTTGAAGGCCTTGAGTTTGTGTTCTTTTAGAGTCATTCCAGTAGATCTTATAGCGGGCATAGACACTCAAAACGCTTTTATACATTGGCCGCAAATAATATCATTGTGACTTTAAAAGAATTTTCGGCTGTGACAAGATTGAATTTATCTATTTTATGTTTATTTCACTTAAAAGTCTCTTGATGAGGCATGTAAATGTGAATTGGCTTTTGGCATTATTGATCTGAGGACTAGTTTGGAATCGTTTTCCATAATTGTCAGTTTAACGCAAGTCAGATGTTACATCGGGTAATTTATTCACGCACATACGGGTATAATTTACTTGACATACTTTACCATCGAAGGAAAATGAAATTTATGCCTGAATGTTTAAGGTTCATAATGTCATTAACAGCACAGTTATGGATGTGAATATCTCCGTATCAACTCTGGCTTGTGTTGTTCTGTACTTGGCTAATGGTAGGACAGAAGTGAAAACATAAAACTTATTTGAAGCTCTCTCAGTCACCATAAACTCGTGATAACATTCCCAAATTTGAAATTCTATTATCGTTAATACTGCGCCTTAGGAATTGTGTGTTGAAGAGATGATCTTGTTGCATTATTATGTAAATTGCGACTAAAATGGTATTAGAATGCTTTATCACAATGAATGTGACGTAGACTATACCATTTTATTAATAAAACAAAAAAGTGTCGCTTCCGAGGCAATAAAAAAAATAAATCTTTAAAATTGGAATAAGCCAAAGTTAGTTTGCTGAAAACCTCTTTTTAACATTCGCAAGATATGATTTCTTGCATCGTTGCAAGACTGCCTCGAAGCCTTGCTACTACGCGTTATATTCTTGCCTCAGCAGTGTAGCGCGTTATTCATTGTGATCAAAGCAATTCCATGTCATTCGAATCGTGATATAAATTTAGCTTGAGTTATGCACTCTCCAAAACAATTGATGTGGTATATTATCTTGTCACAATACAATCATTGGCTTCAATTAGTTTTCATTGTTTGAAAATGGTGCCAAGCTGTAATTTTGTTTGTTATAATTATCTGATTATTTACATTAAATATTTATTGACACACAATAAGCCTTTATATGTGAAAAGATAATGTCACATTAGGAATGTATACACACATCTAAAGTATAGTTCCTTCAAGATATGTTATCTACGTCCATTTTGATAGGACTAGTTTTTTTGATATCACAGAAAGCGCTGAAATTACACCGATAGTATATTACACTAGATTTGTAGAAACTGGAACAGGACATATCAATGTTTCAGCTTTTATTAAACTAAAATTGACTAAACTTTAAACTTTGAGGACACTATATTTTAGATGCTAGTACTATCATATTAGAGTATTTAGATTCCTTAATAATATTAGCGTTATATATATTATAAATAAATATACTTATCACATATTGTTAGCTAAAAAAATAAGTTTAAATGTATCTAGTGTGCGAGTTGTTTAGTTGTATCGTTAGAAAACTGTATATAAGAAAACAGGAATACACATAACTATTTGCATTCACAAAACTATTGTT
Organism: Chrysodeixis includens; assembly: GCA_941860345.1. Classification (NCBI taxonomy): domain Eukaryota; kingdom Metazoa; phylum Arthropoda; class Insecta; order Lepidoptera; family Noctuidae; genus Chrysodeixis; species Chrysodeixis includens. The sequence goes on along the minus strand of OW796098.1, from coordinate 10,767,536 downwards.
TGTTGTGGTGATTGAACAGAATTTAAATTTAAATGTATGTATGTCTTTTAATTTGTATAGGTTAGCTAAGGCCTCAAAGAGTTATGTAAACTTTAACCCATAAAAACATAAGATTTTTACGCACTGTAGAAGTTATGATTTTTAAAAGTTCGTAGTACCAGCACAGTTTCCCAGTTCAAAAATGTTATATAATAATAATAATTTATAAACAAAGACTCCATGATTCGAAATGAAAAGATATTTATTTTGATCAACTTCACTCGCACACTAGCAATGTTTTGTCGAATATAGAAAGTCACTAGATGTGTAATTAATTGAAACTAAAAACTACCCGCTTCGACTGCACATTATGTTTATATAAACGTTTATAAATAGTTATTATATATTGTAATATACATAGATTCGACGGTCAAGGGAGAGAGTTTATTCTTTGGCGCTGGTTGACGTAGAACTTATAGGAATATTAAACTATCGATTAATTATTATGAAGTGTTTGTTTTACTTCAAAAGATGGCGCTGATTTTGGCCACAAACTAAACTTATTCGGTCTATCGTTTCTCTTATATTGAATAAGACAGGGACAGCTATTTTTTGCCGTCAAACTTATAATTTTAACACAGGGACATTCAAAGTAGATAACGATTGTTAGTTTTTACCAATCTCTGTCTTGTTTACACACTGTTTGTTGGTAAAAGAGCAACAACCTATTTCAGTTTAGTTTGTGAACTAGTAAATCTTCGGCCATATACATATAACCAAAGTCCGACTTTACCGCGACACTAGCGCCATTGACAAGAGTGGTGTGTTCTGTAACTACAATAAAGGCAACCCGTCAACAGTGTTAAGGGTTACACAGACTTAGTATTATGGATTGATAGATTATCTCAAATAGTTTTTTCATTTAATGTTAACTTTTCAAACATCCACCAATGAAACTAATAATGGGTATAAAATAATGGGTACGTACGTGGTAATATGTACCTTCTAACATAATCATTTTGAATTCAATTTTGCTCTACCATGCCTCCCCATCTGATTCAAGATTCGACGATTTTGTTAATTTTTTTTAGTAAGGTTTCCTCGGTTTCTCAAAGGCTCTTTAATTGCTTGTCCATTGGACAGAATTATTAGCCTTTCAGAAGAATTAGCCTTTCAGAAACCGGTGGACATAGTACCTACTTGTAGTAAATAACATTATGATGACTAGGACTATAAAGTAGTTATAGATACTGATTTAAGCTCCTTTTAGGTTATTTATTTATGATTTAACTGAAAAGAATACTAAAAAAAATATATATTATTAAAAGTTATAATAAATTTAATTATTATTTATAAATAAATTACATAAGCACAAAGGTGGAAAAAATGTTTATTTATTTATTGATACAGATTATGCGATTTTTTGATTATATTGTAATGTTTCTTGAATGATAAAATTATTTGAGGTATTTGTTCAACGGTAATTAATTTTATAATGGTGCGTTTATATAGTATGGCTGTAACTTATCTTTTTCTATAAATTATAATAACACGCAGAGATGTAACAATTGTTAAGGTGTCTTTATTTTTTATTAGCCTTAAATAGTGTGTATCACTTGTTTGCTCAGTTACGCAGTCGTAACCTATTGGTCGGGAGTACCAACACTACCAACCTTTGAATCTACTACGTTTAAGGTTTTATAACAGTGACGTTATTTTCCACAAGCGTACCAACTGCTGAAAACTAACTTCATTTGACAGTTTAGAATAACGTGGCTGAATAAAGGTTGGTTTGTTAATGTAGATGGTTTAGAAATGTTGAATCGTAGTATCCGAACAAATATTTTAATAATTAAAGCATGTTACATAATACCTGAGTTTGAAAACTTTCTGTTTAATGCAGCGTAAAGTTGTATGTTTGAGTTCGATAGCGCCTTGAATGAAGTAACAAGCTTTAAAGAACCAATGTTGTATGTATACGTAGACAGTTAGTGCCTGTTATGCAGTGTGAAACAGTTGAAAGGGAACGAATATACTAATAGACGTCTCCTCGGTTCTTGGAAGTCAATTCTGAATCTTGTCAAATCTAATGTCAAAGAAATTGATTGGCTGACCAAAAGTTATTGAGCTACAAGGATCTTTCGGCTCGTGGATGACATTAACATGATGTTGGTGTGCATATTAGCTAAAAGAAGTAACTCAACTGTCAGTCAAAAGTGATGGTTTTTCATATATGACGGCATTAGTACTAATTTCAGCCACATGCCAGAAGATCTTAGTAGCGCTATATAAACCAATCTCAATGCTTGACACGAGGTTTGATAGGTCATTTAATATTTTATACGACGATCTTTCAGAAGAGTTGTGATCGAATAGTTTCTCAGGTCGCTTCGATTAGTTCACTGTCAATGACGTAGGCTTTAAGGGCTCCCACACATAAACACGTTACGACGTCGCGTCGTACAACGATGCGGCGTCGTTTCACGATACGACGTCGTGTCGTAGAAATCTACGATGAGCATCGTAAAAAAACACGACATCGTAACGTAATGTGCCACGTACGATATACGGCACGATGCCGTCGATACAGTGAGGTGGTGTTTTAGTTCGTTCCGAAAAATGGACCGCACTAGACGGTAGTACGGGACGCTGCTCGACTAGGGTAATTAAATGATCGACTTCAATAACATCCGTCATCTTTGAATTTTGAATAACAACTGTGCAGGATTGCATCGTGAGTTTCTAACGTCACGACGTCGTATCGTGCATCGACACGTTACGACGTCGTGACGTAGATTTCCACGACGCGACGTCGTATCGTGAAACGACGCCGCATCGTTGTACGACGCGACGTCGTAACGTGTTTATGTGTTTGAGCCCTAACTGTCACAATACGATCTAAGATGTTTAGTTGTCAGCCTTTACATACTGGTGTTATATAAACAAGGAATAAAGAAAACCCCGCATTATTGTATGTAAACATAATGTTTTTCATGTAACGTGCATGTAAATATATAAGGTGAAATCAGATGTATCGAATGTTACGTGATACGGGTTGACAATATTTTGTAAGGAAATGATTAGTTTAGCTCAACTCTAGCTTACAATGTTTGTAGAATTGACTCACGGATTCAACATAGTTTCATTTTCAGGTTACCTAGATAATTATCTTACACGTGTTGTTTTGATTTGATAACAAAATGAAGGCGCAGTCTGGTGCGGACACCAATAGCACGTGCAAATGTAATCGTTTTTTATAAAGTAATGTTGACCAATAAAGGAGTACTTGTCGCGTTAGATTCTGTTAGCTTGCATTGTCAACGTGTTAAGGTAAATTCTGAAATTAATTGCTAATTTACCTTTTCAATGGCCTTGGCAATTGAAAAGGTCATTTAGTATAACGGAAATAATGGCAGAAGAAACCAATCGTCGTATTAATTGATTTGATGTATAAATTTATTGTTATATACAAATGTATACAATTGAAGGAGACTTCACAAGAAACAACCCTTAAGTTAACTTTAACCAAAGTGAGCTTACCAGAGCCTCTTAAATGAAGATTACTGGAGTTGTCGAAGCTTCAAAGTGCACAACACAGCATACAACCTCTTCCTCAACTGCAACAACATTACTTTAAGGGGCACTGATAAGTCAATATAACAGCAAAGATTTTAGATACCTACGCGACAAGTATTCAAATGTAACTTTTGTAGATGTGTACCGTTAACAAACAGTGTTAGCGTCCCTACCTACAAAAGTAACATGTGAAGTGGACTAAGGCGGTATCAAAATTTGTATGTATTATACGCGTTGTATATTTCCAAAAAAGAAGTTTCTCTTGATAGTTTGTACTCTGTTTTTAACAAAAATAAATATCATAAGGGCTGCAAATGTTGTGTTTATTTCTTCTCTAATACCTATAAAAAATGTTAGTTATATTTGTTCTTATTCTGATTTCAGATATTTAAAATACGAATTAGTCCGTCAGATAGATTTTCATTAATAATTGGACATGTATTCTTTCTTTTATTACGTAAAGAAAAAATGGATATGAAACAGTAAGTTATAACGTCCTGTGACGTCACGACTCAATGCACTTTTTAATGACAGTGACGTTACTTAAGAAAATCGCGAAAAACTCATTTTTTGGACCTTATTACCCCGCTAAAATTTTTTCCTTACATGGGATCGATTGGGACTTTTAAGACAATGTTTATAATTATAATTTAAACAATTTTATGAATTTTCAGCTTCCCCTGACTTTGTCGTGGGTCAAATGTCTAAATTGACCGGACTATAACGCCGACCCCAAGTGAAATGGGATAAGGGCAGGAAGATGATGATTGATAAAACAAACAAAACTTATCCAATATTTTTTTGGAAGTCTATCGAACGGACTAATAAGATTTTTTGAAAGTCAAATAGCCAATTGCAATACAACGGGGAATATGTCAATTAATTTTCCTGCTGCCTTACTTTTGGAAAAAATTACGATGGACATTAATTTTTCCTTATCACATATAGAAGTGAAAAACAAGACATTAAAATACATCTTGATTTAATAATTAAAATATGTACAATTCACAATTAAGCACACAAAATATTTAGTTTAGCTAAACAGTCCAATATAAGAGATTATAATTTTCGATTCAAAGATTTTTAATTATAGTTCTAGAGATCAATTTCAGCAACAGTAAACGCAATGCTTCGTAAATTTCATTAGTCGTAAAATTATTATAAATGTAATACCGTAAAATAATAGTATTCAAAGTATTCCTATTGCAACTCATACGTATAAAAGTTCATTTGCTGGTACAACGCCTCTCTTATTAGGGCTTTCAATGGCTTATCCGAAGAGAGGTACGCAATAAGTAAAGGTATCCTCCAAAATATGTGCGAACTGGGGAACTAGGTACATGGCCGATGTAATAGCACAAGCGATTCATATTATTTCTCCATCAGTCACTACGAGAATAAACCTTCATAATATTTACGTTCGTTTTTAGTTTTGTAAGTTATTATTCGCATTCGTAATCATACTGCACTTGGATTTTTCTACATTCTTCTAATGACATACCCCTTGATGCCCCGGCTTTGACAGGACTTTTACCGTTAACGATGTCAGCAATTTGCTTATTTTCCAGCCGCTGCAGTCTATCTTCCAAGTAATTAACTCTGTATTCAAGCTGTTTTAGCTTCACCTCAAACTCTTGGATCTTATCATCCTTCGCCTGATCTTTGTCACGCTGCGAGTCCATTTCATCTAATTCTAGATTCAACATCTTTAATTGGTTTGACATTGAACTGTCAGATGAGCACTCGGAGATGTATACAATTTCGGCTTGCTTCTGATAGAAGTCAGAGTTTTTAAACATTTTCAGTTCTTCGGCAGTCAACAGGTAGGCCACGACTTTCTCAACGTCGTTAGCGTCGATACTGGCGAGAACATCCTTCAGTCTGTCGGAATATACCTTTTGCAGGGTAGGCTTGAGGCCGTCGATCAAATTGTGATCACAGTTCCAAAAGAACGGAATGTTCTTGTTTAGAATAGCCGTGTACAACTCTTCCACCATCGTTCGGAACAGAAAGCTCACTTTGTTTTGCCAGAATGTTTTGTCATTCACGTCGTGGACTTTCTTTAAGAAAATTGATTTAATATAGTAACTTGCGATTGCTTTCATCTCAAGGGCATCTCGGAGTTTCTTCACCTGTAAATAAATAGAATAATTTTAGAACACCCATATAAATAAATAAACATTTCTCAACATTCTCAAAACGCCATCCAGTCTAAAATTAAACATACTAAAGTAGCTTGTGTTATGAGTTTTATTTCTAAATACATACAAATTATGGATAAATGACACCCAGACAACACAAATGATCATGCTCATCACACAAACAGTTGTCCTGATTGGAAATGGACCCACGACCTTCGGTATAGCAGTCAGGGCCACTAACCACTACACCAACTGGCCGATCAAATCCCTCAGCGCCCCACCCTCTTCTCCGATATGGCGTTCCTAATTATTAATTAAACAGGTATTAAGAGAACATAGTAAGGAAGGTGCTGGACATGAATGTGGATGGATATAGGGGGAAGAGGACGACCTAAGAAACGATGGATGGATTGTGTGAAAGATGATATGGCTGCAAAGAGTGTGACTTGCGAGATGACGTCAGATAGGAACGTGTGGAAGAAGAAGACATGCTGCGCCGACCCCAAATAATAATTGGGATAAGGGCAGGGGAAGGATGATAAATATTTTGGGACAATATCCACACGGCCATCTGATCCCAAGCTAAGCAGAGCTTGTGTTATGGTCATCAGACAGCTGATAGACATACTTACATATTTCTAAATATATACATATTATAGATAAATCACACTCAGACACAGAACAAATGATCGTGCTCATCACACAAACATTTGCTCTGATTGGAAATCGTACCCACGACCTCCAGCTTAGCAGTCAGGATCACTAACCACTGCACCAACTGGCCAATCAAATGATGATGACAAGTATTAAGAGAATCCTTACCAGCCTGATGGTGGTCTTCAAAGCTTTGCAGTCCTTGATCAGTTCTCTCTCTTGTTCTTGGAAGGAGAGCCGCCAGCATCTGTTCACGAGAGTCTTGTCGTTCACACCTTTGTTCGGCTTCGGCACCACCAGCCAGTCTTTGGCTTTTACACCGTCAACAACTCTGAAACAGGAATATTGCTTTAATTTTTGATGGTTGAACGTGAATTTGTAGACGGTTTAGGTAAGTAATCATTTATCTACCTACTGTTGGATATTTAGTTTAGAAGATTGTATTTTTTTTATTTTTAAAGCAGTTGGTGAAACAAGTTTCATTTAGTACTCTTAATGTATATGGCATATGTTTCTAGCTAGTATAGTGAGCAGCAAAAGTTTATTAATACTCAGATTTACAAGACTCCTGAATTTAATGGAATACTAAAATTTCGTATCTGGTAGAATTCTACTAAAAACTATACCAAAGAAGATGAATCTATAATTTTCAACATTTGGTATGGTTTATCAACTTTCGTTACTGACCGAAAATACACTGCGTACGCTTAGTCTTATAGCACAGTATAAATACATACAGTAGTTTAACTCCGCAGTACAGAAATAAATGCCTACAGCCGCCCGGTGCGTAACAGCATAATAGGGCTGTCCACCTACAGCATTTTAATTACATCAACACTCAATCACACTGTCTGTTCGTCACAGTGACACACTCGCAACTGTATCATGGCACGGTCATGCCACAATCTGATAGCGTAGGCATTACTCGCGTTGCACCCATTTTTATAAGGACTTCATACTGTATATATTATTATACTGTGCTTGTAGTGTGTGCTATGATGTCACAATAGCGACATTGTACAATATTAAAATAATAAGCTCGTTCAAAGCAAGTTAAGAGTCAGTGAATACTTAATTATCTATCTCCATTTATGATGTCAATTCTTGGTACGGCACGTGTACTGGGTTTCTATAGCCTTGTGGCGAACAACTCGCTAAGTGAAGTCTTCCTGGACGGTTTTATAAAAGGAAGAGGTATGTCCACTCTATTACGCTATTAGTACGACTCGTGAGAATTTGTTTTTGTTTTAGTTTCATGCGATTTCGCGGAAACCTATTTAGTATTTTCAAACGGCATAATATTAGCAACTTAAAAAAAAATAAGTTGCCAAACTTGCCATTACGGCCCAAGAATATCATGTAGTAATTCCAGAAATAAGCGATTAACAAAAAAAAACTAATTTATTATATGATATTTCCACTCCTGGGCCTTTCCCATATACAGAAGGCTTAAAAATTAATAAAATAGATATAATAAAGAATTCCAGTCTAACCTGTAACCGTCTGGGCAAATAGGGAAGGTGAATTTGATGACAGGCACCAGATCGACGTCCAGTGAATACTTCTCATTGCCCTCGTCGTTCCTGATGTTCAGCGTGTACGCTGGGCCGGACTCCTTGTACGTCAGCAGGTACACGTCGCCGTTAACCGTCACCTATGTAAGTATTTAGTTAAAGTATTATGTCGGGGAAAGTTTTTTCGCATTATTGTATATGAACTTGTAATAAAATCTTTTTGGCTATAGTATTTGTATCTGGCTGGTTTTGGTATAATTGAAAGTTAAAATTTTAAAGAATATAATTCCAAATTCAAATTTTATTAGAGAGAGGAAGATTTTATTACAAATTCATACATACTATAATGCGAAAAGACTTTCCCCGACCTATTATACAGAAGGACTCATATCAAATCAAAAGTCATTTATTCGAATTTAGTCAACTTTTTGAACGTCACAATTATAATAGGTAGCATCCCATCGCCCACCCTTCACCGCTTCCTAAACTTTTGTTCTATATAAAATAGAAAGCCCCACAAAACTGTTTGCACAAAATAGGTCACAAAATTTATTGCGAAAACAGTCCACCAACGACTAAAATGAGGCCCGCAAAGTCGAAAGTTCAGAGATTTTTTGTTAGGAGTTTTACTAGTATGGATAGTATTTTTGATAAAGATTGTAAGATATTATTTAATGTAACTTGATAATAAATATATAACAACTTGCAAAGCTAATTATGCATCTTTATCTTTAAGATTATTGACACGGCATAGTTTTTTTGATGAAGATTTTTGTCGCGACATGGATTTTTGGCTTCGTTCTATTCCTATAGTTACCTTCATATCCATAATGTTCAAAGCCTTCTGCACGATCCCATGCAGCCACTGTCGGAACTTATTCTGGAGGAAGTATTTCTCCGAGTCCCGCCATTCTCGCGTCACTCTGTGACACTTCTCCCAGTCCGGTTGTTTGTCCAAGTTATCAAAGGCGTTCGTAATCTTAAGTTTGACGAAGCCCGGTTGCTCGTTTTCAATAATGATGTCGCCATAGTTGATCGGTAGACGAATGACAATGTCCATATCGAATTCATCCATTCTACCAACTTTGATGTTATCTGACACGCTTCCAGCATACATAATCTGTTAATGATAAAATAACAAATGTATTCGACTTACCGAATAAGTAGTGTATTTGTATAAAATTGTATATTAAAAAAAAATGTATACATTTTTGCTGTACTTCTTGAAATAATTACACTGCTCGCCCATCTTCTGCTTGACTTGCTCGAAAACGCTTTTGAATACTTCTTGCGACTTTTTAAAGTCCTCATCTTTGATAGAAATGAATTGCTTAAACACCTCGGCGAGGTACAAATCCAAGCTCCTCTTTTTGGTACTCATTTTTCACTGGAATATAAAACACGGTGTTTATATATTGTGTCAAGACTATTTTAGTCGGTACCTACACTTAAAATTGATACTTTTAAATACGGTAGGTATAGAACACTTTTTCTGTATAACTAATGTTATTTAAGATAAGACTACTCCAGAAGGTTGATGGACAGACAAGAATCAAGTTCAATGAAAGCACTGTGTTTTATAATACTCGTAGGTAAGTGGGTATTTCTTTCATACATTGCATATCAGTTTTTTGGCTGTGAAATCGGGTAGATGATGTTACTGCTAGAAATAAGTACCTAACAAGTAAATTAACAGTGTTTAACTATCCTTCGTTCCCTTAGATTTTTTTAAACAATCTATTATATAAAATTTCTACATGGAGTTCAGTAATCATGTGAGTAATATTAGCAGTATTAAATGTTGTTATGATCAATATGAAGTGTTATCAAGAATTCAATGATGTTATCTTTAAATACTTTGAAGTAGTTGCTGTATCATGTAGCTATATTATACACATTGAGAAAGTGATAAGCACAAGTCAGTTTTAATAAGTAACAAAAATACCTTATGTCTAATAGCGAACAAAGAAAGAAAAAAAAACTGCTCGTCTTTCGGTCACGGATGTCCATGCCTAGAAATATAGATATAAAAAAAAACAAGCATATATTATACGGTCGAATTGAGGGACCTCCTTCTTCTTTTAAGTTGGTTAATATTAATATATCGATAGAAATACTCAGAGCATAGGCTTTGCTTCGTCATAGTATAATATTTAGTTTATATGGCTTCGCAGTCGCATTTTAAACTCTTTCTTTCTTTTAATAAGAACATGGAGCCTTCACGGTCGAAACTGTTGGAGATTGCGTACTTTTCTTTGCCTCATCCATTATACATCCTTGAAGCTGTATTAAGCTGTAAGCTACATTTTCCAACAACATCCTCTATTATAGAGCCTTTTGGCACATAGCTGAATATAACATGAGGCCGTTGGTCTGTATATTCGTAACAAGAATCAACTCAACTGTTTTTCAAGAATGAAGGCCTTAGTTCCGATTTCAGCCACGTGCCAAAAGATCCTTGTAACACTATAAAAGTGTGTGACGGTTACACGTGTCGCTATTACGATATGATTACATTTTAATGAGAACTATAGCTGTATTTCTGGAATAGCTCTCACATGGGACTAAATACACAAGCCCAACCTTGATTTTACGACCTATTTATCCTAGCCAACTCTGCTTAGCCATGAGCCTCTCAATAATACATGTGACATATTCATTTAAAGCACTATCCCCTCCCTCCTATCCTATGAATTTTACTGTAAACATAAAACGAACAATTCAACCTAAGATTCGATACATAGTACCATCAATAAATTAAAAAAAATAATCATAATTAGTTTCCTGTGACTGGCTGTGATAGAAAAAAATTAAAAGGGAATAACTGAAAGTCATCTATCTTATTGTTCAGTGCCTATGATCAAAACAATCAATATTAATTACATAATAATAATCACAAATATTTAACCAATTAAGTAAGAATTGCATCATTATAGGATTATAAGGATTATGGTTGACAATATACCTATACTCCATTTGTTTAGGTAATTAACTAAATGTAAACAATTTTGGTATGTCTTTTAAACAAAATGTGATCTTTAAAAATGTAAAATACGTTTTACAACTTGAAATACATTCAGATTTTCTAAAACTATAGTTAATTGATTTATAAGCAGTAATATCCAAATTAAAAATTATTTTTTTGGTTAAAAAGTAACGCCAAGATTGTTTACATTTAGTTAACTACCTAAACAAATGGAGTATAAATTACATATAAACTATGATTATCTTCTATTTCCTGTTCATAAAAATTAGAACAACTAATGCCATATCATTAAGTTTACAGTGCCTATTATTTAAGATTCAGAATATGTAAATACCATTGTATTTTTTTTTTAATAACTTAATGAGCATTTCTATACAGCCTGTTTACTGGCTGTATAAGGATTACAAGTACTTGTCCTTATGGCTTATACAAAGGACAATGAAATACATTCATTTAAATATGGAACTCCATATTGTGCCTTCATGGTAAAGTTTGTTTAAATTAAGAATAATGTTATGCTCAAATTTTTCGTTGATAATGCATGAAATTAGCTAAAGACAAAATAATACTTATTATGCCTTCTACATATTTTAGTTTTTGACCTTGATTGTGGCAAAATTAGTAATTTAAGAGGTAAATATGTAAATTAAAATTAAATTCCTGTTTTTTGATTAACATCTACTTAATACTAGTGTATGGTAGTCCGGTTTTGTTACAACCTATTTTGAAAAGTTACATTAGGGGCAGTCCATTAATTATGCGAGGCTGGAAAAGCGAAGAGAGAGGCTTGACAAAAATATTACAAGGAAAGGGATGTTGGAAAGTCCTCCATTTCAGAGTAGAATAATAATATACTAAATATAACTTTCTAATAAATTAAGAAACTTTTAAAATACTAAGTAGTAATTATGTATGTGATGGTTGGAGGGGGTAGTTTTGAACCTCACCAAGTAACAACACCAGAGGAAAGGGGAGGTAAAAATGCCAAAAAAAAGAAATGATTAATGGAAAGCCCCTTAGTAACAGAAATACTAAACTGGAAATATAAACATTTAACCAAAGCAAGTGGTTAACATCAACAATTTCTGTTTGTAAACATTGTTCAGCTTTAGTATTAGACTGGCCAGCAGTCTCATATATCACCTATTTATTTGTCAGAACACAGATCTATATAAGTAAAGTTATCTACGTAAGTATAATTCTTCCATCTTCATTACTGAGTACATGAAGGAGGCAGCCATTTTTTTATGTAACATACTTTTTACTAACTTAATATCAAGCTAAGACAGTAAAAATATTTTGAGGAAATTAAATAAATATTTCTGGTTTATGCAAGCAATAGGAAAATCAAAGTACATACATACTTACATTCAAGTTTAAGTAGAATTTTAAAAAACTAACACGGTCACACAGGTTTTTTTTACTTGTTGCTAAGAGTAAAGCAAGGTAACAAAGGATTGAAACAAAATGAATACTATTGAATTTCTTCTGGTGTATTTATAGGCCGAATGGAAACTACACACTGCTATTTATATCTAGCTTCTACAAGGCATAAATAGTCACAAAACTACTGTTATAATTATGAGACATTTTACATCATATACAGATTAATAGCTGGGAAACAATTACACAAATGAACACCTACTTACTTAATGATTTCAAATCTTTATCACTGCACTGATTACAAGTAAAATAACGATAATACTAGGCTACTAACCAGACTTCAGTGGTTTTTTTTTCAAGTGATTGCTAAAATACGAAGGAACTCGGTTGACCGGTTCTGTGCGTCGTAATACGTTGTACGTGTGGCAGAAAACTTCATGTTTCCTTCGGCTGCAACTTCACAAGCTAAATATGCCGGGAATTCCATAAAAATTAAGTAAGTGTTGGCGTATTCAAAATTAAAACAGTACTTTAGACGAAATTACTAAAATTTAGACGTTATTACCAGATATTATCACAAATACTTAATTATTTATTTGTTCCGAATGCAATGCTAATGTATGTAACTATATAATATAGTTAATGACGTAAATACAAAGTTAATTCAACATAACACTTTTTTACGAAAATAAGTTTAGGCACGCTTATTTATACAATAGAATTATTCTATTTTTGGAGAGTTAAAAATCTTATTTGTTCGGGTACATTAAAATATTCTATACACAAATAACAAGTAAAAGTATTTACAGATGACAAAAACAACCAGGATTGTGACAGCTATGACATTTAATCGACACAGCTAATATAAAACTTTTTCTATGACCACAGACTAAATTTGTTAAATTAAATCCGTTTTTGAAAAAAAAAACAGACTTTATAGTCAAGTTATTAGTATAATATTTGTAGTTAAATATACCAATAAAATGTGAAAATGACCATAGAAGGTAATAAATACGAAAATAGTGGATATATTTTACGTTTAGGGTGCCTGTCCACCGGAGCGGAGCTAGGCTGCGGAGCGGAGAAACTGGGATATATTAGCCAATAGGATTGCACAGCGAGCAAGGAGCGGAGATTTTGTACAATCCTATTGGTTAATCAATCTGAGTTTCTCCGCTCCGCAGCCTAGCTCCGCTCCGGTGGACAGGCACCCTTAAGTTTAGGTCAGCAAACTTAAAATACGCATACAACACATCTGCGTACACTGTACCCCTAAATAGAACTCAATGTACAGGAAGTCTGTAATGGTTTTTCATTAAGTTATTAACCCATTTTACAAAAATGCAAATGTCCCATATTTTTTATAGGCAAGTATGTTTTAAAATATTAAAGTGTGTAGGGGTGTAGTACATTCGACACAACGTGATGGGTTATCTTAACATGACAGACCCTAAAAATGACATTAGCAAAGTTGTGCAGTTTTCAAATTATCATATACACGAGACACTCATGATGAAATAAAATATGGCACGCTACTTGCATCAGTCCTTACTTAAATTACAATCTATTTCAAATTAGCAATTTCATTAATGATTTTATGAACTTATAATAACATTATTTTACATTCCTGACTGCCAAAATTCGGGGATTTCCCGAACATTGCCCTGTGTTGCTGCGTAATAACTTTTCTACCAACTAGTAAACAATTTGTGTTAATTTAGAAGTTTTCAACTGCAATGTAACGGCATTTTATTTTATAATTAACTTATTTTATAACTTAGAGAATTCATTAGATTATAAATTGAGTATGATTGGTCTTTCATAATTTAAAAAAAAATAATAGAATTACGATAATGAAAAGTGACACTACTTTTAGAAGGAATTTTAATTTGAACCTGGCTTGACAGATACTGATATATTTAGCCGATCAGCGCTGTAAATATTCGCGAATCGTTCGAGATTTAACATTTTTATTTACAGAGTGTTAGTGTTTCGTTGTCCGAATTAAACTTACTACATATTTGGAGCAGTCCTAATTATTTGTTCATTATATTTTTAAATAGCAATCTTGTTTATATCTAAGAAGTGTTAAAATTGTGTTTTAAAACTTATATGATTTAGTGCAGGTAAGAATTAAGCCTTAAATAACAAATGCTTACCTACTTATTTGCGTGGCACATGTGATCAGATTAGAAAACCCATATTGGAAATGTTAATTAATATTCACATACTTACCTACTTCAATTACTTATCAGTCAATGAGTATTGTAAGTGTGAGGAAATTTTATTTTCCTTTCAAGATCCATTTTCTGATTTGATAAATTTTAATATGTTTATTTTAGACTATTAAACATTTTATCTTTGAACAATAAATTGATTTATAGATAGATTAAATATGTAGATAGAATTATTAAAGGAAAATTAATCAATTTCATTTAATGAAAGTACTATCAATCAGATATTTTTAGATAACTCTTATTTTTGAATATTCTATAAGTATGCATAAAAAAACTAATTTTAATAATTAAAAAAAATACTAAGAATAAATAGAATAAGGTTGTTGGAGGAATTTGAAGCCTGTACTTGAGCTAACTACTGTATAATTTTGTTAGAAAAGAATAGGAAATAGAGTATATAGATGTTGTAGGTACTTAATAAATAAATTATTGCTTAAGTATCTTGCTTGTAATTAATTAAATATATGAAAAAAAAGATATATGCATAACATAATATAGAATCATCATCATATCATCATATGTTTGTGAAATAAGTAGTTATGTCTAAATTCGTAATTTTAAAGCATTTTTCAAATTATTTATCACCAAATATTCAAAGGTTGATATGATACATTGTTAACCATCTGTTATTTGCCGTGGTTGTTGTAGGTCTTTCATTTAATCAATCACGGTTTTGATCAATGTTATTATATTGATTTATTTATTTTGGTCAACAAAAATATAAAAATCAGCTTTCAAGCAATAATAAACAAAACTAAGTATTATGCAATATACACAATATTGAAATAAAATTAAATTACACAATATTTAAGGAAAAAAATAATAATCAACAACTTACTTTTCCAAAATTGATTTTACCTACTCACCGTTAATAACATGAAAACCTATTGATATGAAAAATTAAAACAACAGCAATGAAATTTTAAATTTATGCATGTTTTATTTACAGCAAAATGGCTGACGAGAACAGAAATAATACTAACAGGAATAATGAGAGCAATGAGCCTTCGTTTGCGGCCGGCGCCGCGATGGGTTTGATGGGCGTCGCGCTCGGCGGCGCACTGTACTACATGCTGGGTCCCCGGAAGGCAAAACCAACAGCCCCTCAAGAAAACCCTCCGCCTGAAGAGCAACCACCAACAAGGTTGACCCAGAGAAACACCTCGACGCCTCGAGTCCAAGCCAATCCTGTTGCGTCGACATCAAGACAAAATGATGATTCGGTATCATCGTACCTTAGTGATTTGATCAACAGAATTTCTACGTCATGGTAAGAGATTTTTTTGAGATTATAATTTGTATAGCTTGATTTGTAGAAATAAGTGAGTGAAATATTCTAAAAATGTGTTATCTGTTTCAGTGGAAACCCTAATAACCCCAACCAACGTCCCAATGTCCCATCCTCGTCCGGTATCAGTATCAGGGAGGTGCCTCCCGACAAGCCCGTTATCACCAATTTAAACTCTCTGCTATCAGACATCCACGTGAGATACATCAAGCTGAAAGAGTTTGATCTCCACTACAAAGTGTTTGACACCATTTTCCAAGACCTACACAAGAAGATGAAGGAAGTCGACCCTTACTACCGGAAATATTCAAGCACGGTAAATGTTTATGTTATTACTATATACTTGCTTCTTTTTAAAGTTTATAAGGAAGTATTTAATGTACCGCATTTTTTTAGGTTCAATTTGCAGGCAGCCACTACGATAATTTGCGAATCAAGAAACCTGACGAATTTGACATGGATATAGTTATTGCTTTGCCATTAAACATCAAAACTGATGTTTTTAACCCGACTGGTAGCGACATTATCATCGAGCCGAAATCAGCTGGGTTTGTACAGCTTAAGATGGGCGTCCAGTTCCAACGACTGCCGATGAGGGACAAGGAAGAGTGGCTGATCAACAGAACCGCGTACGAATGGAAGGACGACTCTAATTACCTCTTACGATCAAAATTCAATGACTGGTTTAAAAGTGTTGTAAACAAGGCATTGAACAAATGCGAGTTTTCTGGTAACCGGCCCCTGTTTTACGTTGAAGGCGTTCCATACATTATTGATAAATCTGAATCAGGACCAGCAATGACGCTACTGATTAGCAACAAGTCTAGAAATTTCAAACTGGACGTCGATCTCGTACCGTGCCTGAAGTTCCCGGAGAATCGTTGGCCCATCGGTAAGAGCTATCGGGAAATCCCTCCAAAATGCAAGAAGGACTATTGGATGGTTGTCGGCAAACCCAACAAGGAGTCTCCTAGTGCTCTCGAACAGTCGAGGTCTTGGCGTTTGGCTCTTCACAACCAAGAGAGAGAATTGATGCACAACTCTTACAACTTACGACAAGCTATTCGATTGGTGAGTAATTCTTATGCTTCATAAAACTTTTACCCGGAATCGTCAAAACTATTTTAACAAATGCAGTTCGAAATCTATCCACGTGTATATATGACCTGAATGCCTACATAAAAATACATTTAATCAAGCCCACATCAGGCACTGTACTATGAATAACTTGATAATATTGACGTGTCTGGCTGATAATTATGATAACATTTTTGGCACTGATCGCTCAATTTTGTTTTGTTTTTATATTTGTAATGCCGGATTTTTACTTTGATTTTATTACAATACTTTTATTGCGGGAACTACAGGTACTCAAAACGCGAGAATGTGATACCATCCATTATATTTGTTTTTGTAACAATCAGTTGATGCTTTTACTAACGACGACGTCTAATATTTCAGGTAAAAAAACTACGGGATTCGTTGGGAATGAAGAAGATTGCAAGTTACTACATCAAGACTCTATTTTATTGGGATGTGATAGAAATTAACGATCCAGATTATTGGAGGAGGAACAATCCTGCGACTTTGTTTAAAATGATGGTGGGGAAACTTCACAAGGCTTTAGCCACAGGGAAAATACCTTATTTCTGGAACAAAGACAACAATTTGATCGGTAATGTTGACAGGAAGGTTTTAGACGAATACCTGTTAAAACTAGTACCACTTATAGATATACTGGACCAACCGGACAAATATAAGATGGTTGCTAAATACATGTTGACGCCACAAGAGTTTGCGGAATACAACAGAAACTTTTTACACATTTGACGATTATGAGGTTGATAAAATTTGGCATGACAATGGCCAGAATATCTCTCTTATCTAAGGGAGGTAATCATGGCTAGTGTTAGAAAGCTAAGCAGATTTTATTTAGAGGTGCTATTATAAATGTGATATTTTAAATTATTAAGCATACAAATGGACCAATCTAATGGCAACTACGAATGTTTAAAGGACATGCGACTCACCTTCGGTCCTAATTCTATAAGTGTGGTTCTATTGCGTAAGTTTTATATAAAATTTAGAGTCTTGGTTTTACAATGCATTGCACTACATTGCGTTTGTAGGATCAGATTCTCGCTACCTTTGTGCTTTGACAACACCCAATATTAAGCTGTTGTTAACGCTCACAATGTTCTTCCGAGAAATATTGATCCTTTTGACAGTTCTAGTAGTTCCTCTTTTCTCTTAAATACGTAATCTAAAAAAGTGTATTAATTTAATTAATATTCTTAATCTGGTTGTATAAATCACTCGGTCACAATATTTTATGTATGTATTATTTTTCAAGCGAATACATGATACGTAAATGGCGCCATCACGACCTTATATGTTCGTTTAAAATAACGAAAAGGAGCAATATTTTATACGATTTTTTCATTGCATCAAATCAATTAAAAAATGCCCGTCACTTTTTGAACAATGTGAAAGCCTATCAAAAGGGTCCAATATTTCTAGGAAGAACTATGGATACATTCCATAAATGAACTTTTGCGTACGTCCCAAGTAAAGCTGGTTTTAATAAATGGTAATAAATAAGTGCCTACAATCTTAAACAACATTGTTGCTTTTCAGTGTTCAAAATAATATAATATTTTAAACTTTGTAAAGAACTTCCATTGCATTTATAAGAACGTACTTATATAATAAGATTGTATGATTGCAATTTGACTAAATGTTTTTAATGTAATAGTTTCCATTTATCTCTTTATTTTTAATCTTATTACCAATCTATTACCGTTACAGCTAAATCATTCGAATTTTGATCTGCTATTCAGAAATTGTTTATTACTTTGAATGCATTACTTTTTCCAAGAATTAAACATTGCATATTTTAAACTATGTTGTAACTATGTATTTTAATCTTAATATTACTGCCATATTAAGAAATGCCACTTAATGAAGTGCTCAAATGTCTAGAGTGCAGATATCCTACTAATATTATAAATGCGAGAGTAGAGTAGTGGATGGATGGATGTTTGTAACTCTTTCACGTTTAAACCGCTAAATCAATTTGGTATTGAGTTAGTTGATGCCCTGGGTTAATACATAGGTTACTTTTTACCCGACTGCGAAAAAGGAAGTTAATGTTTTGCAGCAATAACCGATATCCACACTGGCGAAGCCGCGGGTAAAAGTTAGTCAATAATATAGTTTTATTTTATATCTTTTGACGGGCCTGTTGGTCTAGTGGTTAGTGGCCCTGACTGCTCAATCGGAGGTCGTGGGTTCCGATTTCCACCCAGGACAAATGGTTGTGATGAGCACGATCATTTGTTCTTTGTCTAGGTGTAGTTTATCTATAATCTAATATGTATTTATAAATATTAAGTATGTTTATCAGTTGTCTAGTACTCATAACACAAGCTACATTAGTATGCTTACTTTGAGACTAGATGGCGTTGTATGAATGTTGAGGAATATTTATTTACATATATCTACACTCCACAATTACAGGGCCAGCATGATACCTAAGGGCGACTTTTTAAGTAAAATTAATGAGTATGGCAGTTATATCTTTAAAATGGTGATAAAAGTAATATCGTGGAAGTGAAATAGCGCTCTACGCGGTGTAGAGTGGCGTCTCTCTTCCACCACAGCATTAATATTACTTGGTATTTTTGTGTGTGTACAAGGTAAATATCGCAGTTTCAAGTGGCTATTATTATTGTAAAGCATTTTACTACTGTCATAATATTATTTGTCATAATGTAATCAATTATTGAAGTAAATTTTATTATATTTTATCTGATTAATATTCAGACTGACTTATTATAAAGCTAGTAATGTTACATGTTGCATAATAAATACTATTGAGTGTAAAAAATGTCTTTTTTATTGCATTTTCGC
This sequence comes from Chrysodeixis includens, assembly GCA_941860345.1. Lineage (NCBI taxonomy): Eukaryota > Metazoa > Arthropoda > Insecta > Lepidoptera > Noctuidae > Chrysodeixis > Chrysodeixis includens. Next base: position 10,747,866 of record OW796098.1, on the reverse strand, counting down.
AAAAAAATACAACCATTCACGTAATAAGTTTCTTACGATAAGGTATCTCAGTCGGTTATGATAAATGTATAAACACTCTTTGATAAAAATTTTGCAACTCCACTATCAAAAAAATTGGGGAATCCCCTTACGCCGACAGTGTCGCGTAAAAAGTTTTCTACCAATTTAGAAGTTTTAATTTGTATTAGGTATTATTTATTTTGTTACGTACTTTTAGTAGAAGTTTCGTATTTTTAGTAGACATATTAATTTGCACATAGTTTTACTCACAGAGATATTATTAGCCAAGCAATGTTGTTAATACCTATATTGGTGAATCGTTTTGCTCTCATTTTTCATTTACAATGTGTTGTTGGTTGTAAGTAATAAAATTTAGACAAAGTTGAGGAGTTTTGTTGTTATCAAGTGGTTTTTATCTAATTACAGCGCATACCTAAGGTAAGAATAAGAATCGAAATAAGATAAATGTTAAGTAATGTGCTTGGCATACGGTAACTGTTGAGATTAAGAAATCTATATCAGGAGTGTTTAACAAACACATACTCAGATCCACGCGTATTTGAGGCCTGGCGTAATATCTTGAAGTAGTATTACCACAGTATAATACTAAATTGTATATCAAGTCTTCATATACACGGGAGCAACACGAGTTTTGCCTACGCTATCGAATCGCGGCACGACTGTGGCATGATGCAGTCGCGAGCGTGTCGCAATGACAAACGGACGCTGTGTTGTTGGTGTAATTAAAACTCTGTAGATGGGCAGCCCTATCGCTGTTACGTACCGGGCGGCTGTAGGCATTTGTTTCTTTGAAACGGCCGGTGTTATTGCATTGGTGGAAACGTGTCAGCGCACTACACGATGCCCCTCTTTTACAATTGCAATGATATTGCTGAAAGACGTGGTAGGAAGGTCATTGTAATGAGAAGGGGAATTTATTTTCTAGCTCTGATTTGATATCAATGCTTATTTCGGGTCATTGAACAATTTATCTCTATACAATGTATTTTAAAGTAATAAATTAAGCTAATCTAAAGATAATATACTTTTACCTTTAACTAAGTCTCAAACATTTATAGATGTATTTATTTTAAATAAGTCATAACTAAATACACGAGTGTACAGTTTAATAATGTTTTGAATGAGTTTATTTTGATAACCTGTGTAAGACCATAATGCTGGGTAAAAGTACCCTTTTCTCGATTTTTGCTATGCGTAATCAAATAGAACAATTATTAGGTCACAGTTATTAACAATTAAGTTCGAGTGACATCACGGTATGTACTCAAGCTAAAAGTATCAAATAAGATATAAATAAATGTTGTAGGTATTAAACGTACTATTTATCCTGCTTCGTTCTGCTATAATTCATTTAAATAATTACTTATACATACATTTCTTAAATAATTTGATATTATGGATTTATTGTAATAGCCTTAATTACCACAGCCCTTACGCTCTCTCTCTGTTATTTTATTTTATTGATGTATGACTTTGACACATGACTTAGCATTCTATATCCAGGAAAAATTATCAGTCCCATAAATATTCCTCAACATTCCCACAGCGCCATCTAGTCTCAAATTAAAGATAGGTAGGTACTAGAGTATCTTGTGTTATGAGTACTAGAAAACTGCTAAACATACTTGCATATTTGTAAATACATACATGTTATATGTAGATAAATTACACCCAGACACAAAACAAATGATCGTGCTCATCACACAAACATTTGTCCTGAGTGGGAATCATTTCCCGACCTCGTGTATAACAGTCGGGGCCATTAACCACTAGGTAGATATTCTGTCACCAATTGCTGTGTGACAGAATATCAAGAGCTAACTCTGCAACTCTCCCTGGCAATAAAATAGTTGTACAACAGTCTTACAACTGTCTTTCAACTAAACCGGCACTGTTGTGTATGCTACGATTCGACGTGGTAGGGAGGACCTGCGATTTGTCACAAATAAAACAGTTGGCATATGATCTTACAATTGTTTTTTTGCTAGACTAGACAGCGCTGGCCCTAATAATGTTGCCCGTCCGTACTATTCTCAAATTAAAACGAACATTTCACTTACAGCTAAATGGCGGACGAAACCAGAAACAATAATGACTCACGAAAAAATAATGAAACTAGTAATAATACAGAGAATGAGCTGTCTCCGCTTTCGACCGGCGCCGCGGTGGGTTTGGTGGGCGTAGCGATCGGCGGCGCGTTGGTCGGTTGGTACTACTGGTCCCTGCAACTGCTGAAAGAAGTTCCACCGACTGAACAGGGAGAATCACCAGAACCCCCGACGCAGACAAATTCCTCGCCTTCTGAAGTTCAAGACAATGCTACAGCATCAACATCAAGCCAAAACAACGTTAATGAACGAAGGACCTGCAAGTAATTAAACTAAGCACAAAACATTTAATAAACGTATAATTATTCAGCACCTAAAGTTCGAAGTTTGATTTTTGATTATACTTATAAGGAACAAAATGAACATTTCACTTACAGCAAAAAGACTGTCGAGGATGAAGATAATTCTGGGAGTAATGTTAGTGAGTTCTCAAAGGTGTTCACTGGTGTGACAGCTGTGTTCGACTTTGTACACGGTGGTACGCTGAGCTATACTGCTCGTTCACTGGTGCTAAACCTGCTGGCCCTGATACCGCGGCGCCCGACAAGCAAGAGCCTTCTGCATCAATATCAACACAAAATGATGTAACCTCGTTTCTTGGTGATTTGATCAACAGAACTTTAACATCAGAGTAAGACAATTATCAAAATCTTTATTGAACAGAAACAATATTAAACAAGAAATATCTACATTTATAACTAAACTTATGTAACTAAAAAATAACATATTTACAAAGCGTCGAAAAATATATCCTCATCTCCGTCAATGGCGGGAAACGTGCCAAGGAGACTGGCTGCATAACTATCTTTGAAAGAAAAGAAAGAAAGAAAGAAAGAAAAATCTTAAATCTGTTATTATTATTAACAAGTATGACACGGTGCTAGTAGCACGCTGGGAGCGTGATGTAACTGTTATTATCCCATCGAGAAAGGTTGAAGCCTCAAAACACACGTTATCGGTTTCAGTGACGTGAGTGACGTGAGTATCGGGGGCATCAGGGTAGCCCCCGAAAACCTCGTTATAACGAACTTAAACTCTCTGCTATCAGTCATTCACTTGAGGTTCATCAAACAGAAACAGTTTGATCTCCATTACAAAGTATTCGACACCATTTTCCTAGACCTCCACAAGAAAATGAAGGAACTAGACCCATACTACCGGAAATTTTCAAGCAGGGTAAATGTTGTTTTATGATTTCAGACCTACTTTTAAGCTTATTATAGACTTTTTCTTATTTAATGAAACAGGTGTTTTTAGGTCCACTGAGGTGGCAGCCACTACGACGTTATTTGTGTATCAAGAAGCCCGGCAAATTTGATATGGATGTAGTGATAGATATGTGGGTGAACTTAGCAGATCAATGTCCAGCAGATCAAAAAAATAAGAGAGTTCTATTCGCATGCAGCTGAGTTCTATAGTTCCTGATAGTTTTCAGAAATATTTCTGCTGTTTTTACCCCAAAAATTTAAATTAATGAAATGCTGTGCTAACTTCCCGTAGCAGATCAATTTGCAGCAGATCAAAAAAAAAGTGTGTTCCTTTCGCATGCAGGTAAGTTCCTGACAGTTTTCAAAAATAGTTCTGACGTTTTTGTCCCAAAAAAAGACAATTTAAAAAATAGTCTGCTAACTTCCCGTAGCAGATCGAAAATTCGAAAATATCATTTTCATTGCCTTATAATATATTCCCACAGCCTAGAACTCTTTTGTTTGAGACAGAACTATAGCAGAACTGCAATGCACAATTCGATTCGAGTCCAGAACTCACGTCCCAGTGCCAGCAGAGCATGTGAGAATGTTTAAAAACGCAAAAAATATCATTTTTATCACTTGTAAAATTGCTCACAGGCTAGAACTCTTTTGTTTTAGACAGAACTATAGCAGAACTGCAATGCAAAATTCGATTCGAGTTCAGAACTCACGTCCTAGTGCCAGCAGAGCATGTGCGAAAACTTGAAAACTCAAAAAATATCATTTTTGTCACTTGTAAAATTGCTCACAGGCTAGAACTCTTTTGTTTTAGACAGAACTATAGCAGAACTGCAATGCAAAATTCGATTCGTGTCCAGAACTCACGTCCCAGTGCCAGCAGAGCATGTAAGAATGTTTCAAAACTCAAAAAATATAATTTTGATCACTTGTAAAATTGCTCACAGGCTAGAACTCTTTTGCGATCCGCCCACATCTGCAACAGTGGGCGGAGAGGCGGTACGGAAAACTGACTTACCGCCTCACGCAGGTGTTGACCGGACACGGGGCCTTCGGGCACTACTTGTGCCGGGTGGCCCGCAGAGAGGCCACCACAGCGTGTCACCAGTGCGGTGATGATGACGACACCGCACTGCACACGCTGGCCCTGTGTCCGGCCTTCGATGGGCCTCGCGCCGTCCTCGTGTCTGCGCTGGGCGGAGTAGACGTCTCCGCGCTGCCGGCTGTTGTCGCAGCCGCGCTCAGCAGCCGCGCAGCGTGGGACGCACTGGCCTCCTTCTGCGAGACCGTTATGTCGCAGAAGAAGGCCGCAGAGTGCGTCCGGGAAAACGATCCGGACGCGCCCCAAATACGCCGACGTCGGGTGGGGCGGCGAAGGGCCGCTCATGAGCGCGCCCTCCCGCCCTAACCAGGGTCCGGGCGGTGGCACGGGGGTGCCACCGTCTGTAGTAGAGGACCCACGACGGGGGGCTACATTCGGTGCTATGGGTGTGGTCCCAGTATCAGGCGAGGAGGCCGACGCCCTTTACACGTCGGCCTCCAACATATTTTGCGAAAGAGGAACCCGCTGGCCGAAAAACGAGGCCAGCTGAAGCCCGCGGTCGGTGCATGAAGTAATGCTATGCGCTGCCATGCACCGACACCAAAACGCGGATGACGTAGCACAGCGGTTCAGGTTTAGTCAGTAAGAGTCTGACACTACCCGTGGCTCGCGGGTGGTGTAAGACTCTTGGGGTCTCGGGTCTCGGGGTCGCGGGTGTCCATGAGGATTCCCCCGCTTTACAAAAACCAAAAAAAGGGTTATGTTAGGTTTGGTTTTTAGTTAGGTTAGGTTAGGTTTGGGTTTTAGTTAGGTTAGGTTAGGTTTGGTTTTTAGTTAGGTTAGGTTAGGTTAGGTTTTTAGTTAGGTTAGGTTAGGTTTGGTTTTTAGTTAGGTTAGGTTAGGTTTGGTTTTTAGTTAGGTTAGGTTAGGTTTGGGTTTTAGTTAGGTTAGGTTAGGTTTGGTTTTTTGTTAGGTTAGGTTAGGTTAGGTTTTTAATTAGGTTAGGTTAGGTTTTGAGTTAGGTTAGGTTTGGTTTTTAGTTAGGTTAGGTTAGGTTTGGTTTTTAGTTAGGTTAGGTTAGGTTTGGGTTTTAGTTAGGTTAGATTAGGTTTGGTTTTTAGTTAGGTTAGGTTAGGTTTGGTTTTTAGTTAGGTTAGGTTAGGTTTGGGTTTTAGTTAGGTAAGGTTAGGTTTGGTTTTTAGTTAGGTTAGGTTAGGTTTGGTTTTTAGTTAGGTTAGGTTAGGTTTGGTTTTTAGTTAGGTTAGGTTAGGTTTGGTTTTTTGTTAGGTTAGGTTTTTAATTAGGTTAGGTTAGGTTTTGAGTTAGGTTAGGTTTGGTTTTTAGTTAGGTTAGGTTAGGTTTGGTTTTTAGTTAGGTTAGGTTAGGTTTGGGTTTTAGTAAGGTTAGGTTAGGTTTGGTTTTTAGTTAGGTTAGGTTAGGTTTGGGTTTTAGTTAGGTTAGGTTAGGTTTGGGTTTTAGTTAGGTTAGGTTAGGTTTGGTTTTTTGTTAGGTTAGGTTAGGTTAGGTTTTTAATTAGGTTAGGTTAGGTTTGGTTTTTAGTTAAGTTAGGTTAGGTTTGGTTTTTAGTTAGGTTAGGTTAGGTTTGGTTTTTAGTTAGGTTAGGTTAGGTTTTTAGTTAGGTTAGGTTAGGTTTGGTTTTTACTTAGGTTAGGTTAGGTTTGGTTTTTTGTTAGGTTAGGTTAGGTTAGGTTTTTAATTAGGTTATGTTAGGTTTTGAGTTAGGTTAGGTTAGGTTTGGTTTTTAGTTAGGTTAGGTTAGGTTTGGTTTTTAGTTAGGTTAGGTTAGGTTTGGGTTTTAGTTAGGTTAGGTTAGGTTTGGTTTTTTGTTAGGTTAGGTTAGGTTAGGTTTTTAATTAGGTTAGGTTAGGTTTTGAGTTAGGTTAGGTTCGGTTTTTAGTTAGGTTAGGTTAGGTTTGGTTTTTAGTTAGGTTAGGTTAGGTTTGGTTTTTAGTTAGGTTAGGTTAGGTTTGGTTTTTAGTTAGGTTAGGTTTGGGTTTTAGTTAGGTTAGGTTTGGTTTTTTGTTAGGTTAGGTTAGGTTAGGTTTTTAATTAGGTTAGGTTAGGTTTTGAGTTAGGTTAGGTTAGGTTTTGAGTTAGGTTAGGTTAGGTTTTTAGTTAGGTTAGGTTAGGTTCCGAGTTAGGTTAGGTTAGGTTTTGAGTTAGGTTAGGTTAGGTTTTTAGTTCGGTTAGGTTTGGTTTTGAGTTAGGTTAGGTTAGGTTTTTAGTTAGGTTAGGTTAGGTTAGGTTTGTAGTTAGGTTAGGTTAGGTTTTGAGTTAGGTTAGGTTAGGTTAGGTTAGGTTTTTAATTAGGTTAGGTTAGGTTTGGTTTTTAGTTAAGTTAGGTTAGGTTTGGTTTTTAGTTAGGTTAGGTTAGGTTTGGTTTTTAGTTAGGTTAGGTTAGGTTTTTAGTTAGGTTAGGTTAGGTTTGGTTTTTACTTAGGTTAGGTTAGGTTTGGTTTTTTGTTAGGTTAGGTTAGGTTAGGTTTTTAATTAGGTTATGTTAGGTTTTGAGTTAGGTTAGGTTAGGTTTGGTTTTTAGTTAGGTTAGGTTAGGTTTGGTTTTTAGTTAGGTTAGGTTAGGTTTGGGTTTTAGTTAGGTTAGGTTAGGTTTGGTTTTTTGTTAGGTTAGGTTAGGTTAGGTTTTTAATTAGGTTAGGTTAGGTTTTGAGTTAGGTTAGGTTCGGTTTTTAGTTAGGTTAGGTTAGGTTTGGTTTTTAGTTAGGTTAGGTTAGGTTTGGTTTTTAGTTAGGTTAGGTTAGGTTTGGTTTTTAGTTAGGTTAGGTTAGGTTTGGGTTTTAGTTAGGTTAGGTTTGGTTTTTTGTTAGGTTAGGTTAGGTTAGGTTTATAATTAGGTTAGGTTAGGTTTTGAGTTAGGTTAGGTTAGGTTTTGAGTTAGGTTAGGTTAGGTTTTTAGTTAGGTTAGGTTAGGTTCCGAGTTAGGTTAGGTTAGGTTTTGAGTTAGGTTAGGTTAGGTTTTTAGTTCGGTTAGGTTTGGTTTTGAGTTAGGTTAGGTTAGGTTTTTAGTTAGGTTAGGTTAGGTTAGGTTTGTAGTTAGGTTAGGTTAGGTTTTGAGTTAGGTTAGGTTAGGTTTTTAGTTAGGTTAGGTTAGGTTTTTAGTTAGGTTAGGTTGTTACCTAACCTAACCTAACTCAAAACCAAACCTAACCGAACTAAAAACCTAACCTAACCTAACCTAACTAAAAACCTAACCTAACTAAAAACCAAACCTAACCTATCTTAACTAAAAACCAAACCTAACCGAACTAAAAACCTAACCTAACCTAACTCAAAACCTAACCTAACCTAACTAAAAACCTAACCTAACCTTACCTAACTAAAAACCAAACCTAACCTAACCACACCAAACACCAACACCACCCACCCCTCCCTAAACCTAACAACTAACCAAACCTAACCTCCAACACAACCTAAACCTAACCATTAACCAACCAACCCTACCTAACCAAACCTAACCAACCTCACACCTAACCCCAACCTACCTAACACAAACCTACCCTAACTAACCAAACAACAAACCAAACCTAACCCTACACCAACAACTAACCCTACCCAAACCCAACTAACCTACTACCACACCAAACCAATCTACCACCCCACCCCAACCAACCTAACCTACCCTAAACCCAACCTAACCTAACCACCAACCACCAACCTACCACTCAAAACCTAACCTAACCTAATTACAAACCTAACCTAACCTAACCTAAACAAAAAACCAAACCTAACCTAACCTAACTAAAAACCAAACCTAACCTAACCTAACTAAAAACCAAACCTAACCTAACCTAACTCAAAACCTAACATAACCTAATTAAAAACCTAACCTAACCTAACCTAACAAAAAACCAAACCTAACCTAACCTAAGTAAAAACCAAACCTAACCTAACCTAACTAAAAACCTAACCTAACCTAACTAAAAACCAAACCTAACCTAACCTAACTAAAAACCAAACCTAACCTAACTTAACTAAAAACCAAACCAAACCTAACCTAATTAAAAACCTAACCTAACCTAACCTAACAAAAAACCAAACCTAACCTAACCTAACTAAAACCCAAACCTAACCTAACCTAACTAAAACCCAAACCTAACCTAACCTAACTAAAAACCAAACCTAACCTAACCTTACTAAAACCCAAACCTAACCTAACCTAACTAAAAACCAAACCTAACCTAACCTAACTAAAACCCAAACCTAACCTAACCTAACTAAAAACCAAACCTAACCTAACTTAACTAAAAACCAAACCTAACCTAACCTAACTCAAAACCTAACCTAACCTAACCTAATTAAAAACCTAACCTAACCTAACCTAACAAAAAACCAAACCTAACCTAACCTAACTAAAACCCAAACCTAAACTAACTAAAAACCAAACCTAACCTAACCTAACTAAAAACCAAACCTAACCTAACTAAAAACCTAACCTAACCTAACTCAAAACCTAACCTAACCTAACTACAAACCTAACCTAACCTAACTAAAAACCTAACCTAACCTAACTCAAAACCAAACCTAACCGAACTAAAAACCTAACCTAACCTAACTCAAAACCTAACCTAACCTAACTCGGAACCTAACCTAACCTAACCTAACCTAACTCAAAATCTAACCTAACCTAACTAAAAACCAAACCTAACCTAACCTAACTAAAAACCAAACCTAACCTAACCTAACTAAAAACCGAACCTAACCTAACCTAACTAAAAACCAAACCTAACCTAACCTAACTCAAAACCTAACCTAACCTAACAAAAAACCAAAACTAACCTAACCTAACTAAAAACCTAACCTAACCTAACTAAAAACCAAACCTAACCTAACCTAACTAAAAACCAAACCTAACCTAACCTAACTCAAAATCTAACCTAACCTAACTCAAAACCTAACCTAACCTAACCTAATTAAAAACCTAACCTAACCTAACCTAACAAAAAACCAAACCTAACCTAACCTAACTAAAACCCAAACCTAACCTAACCTAACTAAAAACCAAACCTAACCTAACGTAACTAAAAACCAAACCTAACCTAACCTAACTAAAACCCAAACCTAACCTAACCTAACTAAAAACCAAACCTAACCTAACCTAACTCAAAACCTAACCTAACCTAACCTAATTAAAAACCTAACCTAACAAAAAACCAAACCTAACCTAACCTAACTAAAAACCAAACCTAACCTAACCTAACTAAAAACCAAACCTAACCTAACCTAACTAAAAACCAAACCTAACCTTACCTAACTAAAACCCAAACCTAACCTAACCTAACTAAAAACCAAACCTAACCTAACCTAACTAAAAACCAAACCTAATCTAACCTAACTAAAACCCAAACCTAACCTAACCTAACTAAAAACCAAACCTAACCTAACCTAACTAAAAACCAAACCTAACCTAACTCAAAACCTAACCTAACCTAATTAAAAACCTAACCTAACCTAACCTAACAAAAAACCAAACCTAACCTAACCTAACTAAAACCCAAACCTAACCTAACCTAACTAAAAACCAAACCTAACCTAACCTAACTAAAAACCAAACCTAACCTAACCTAACTAAAAACCTAACCTAACCTAACTAAAAACCAAACCTAACCTAACCTAACTAAAACCCAAACCTAACCTAACCTAACTAAAAACCAAACCTAACATAACCCTTTTTTTGGTTTTTGTAAAGCGGGGGAATCCTCATGGACACCCGCGACCCCGGGACCCGAGACCCCAAGAGTCTTACACCACCCGCGAGCCACGGGTAGTGTCAGACTCTTACTGACTAAACCTGAACCGCTGTGCTACGTCATCCGCGTTTTGGTGTCGGTGCATGGCAGCGCATAGCATTACTTCATGCACCGACCGCGGGCTTCAGCTGGCCTCGTTTTTCGGCCAGCGGGTTGCTCTTTCGCAAAATATGTTGGAGGCCGACGTGTAAAGGGCGTCGGCCTCCTCGCCTGATACTGGGACCACACCCATAGCACCGAATGTAGCCCCCCGTCGTGGGTCCTCTACTACAGACGGTGGCACCCCCCGTGCCACCGCCCGGACCCTGGTTAGGGCGGGAGGGCGCGCTCATGAGCGGCCCTTCGCCGCCCCACCCGACGTCGGCGTATTTGGGGCGCGTCCGGATCGTTTTCCCGGACGCACTCTGCGGCCTTCTTCTGCGACATAACGGTCTCGCAGAAGGAGGCCAGTGCGTCCCACGCTGCGCGGCTGCTGAGCGCGGCTGCGACAACAGCCGGCAGCGCGGAGACGTCTACTCCGCCCAGCGCAGACACGAGGACGGCGCGAGGCCCATCGAAGGCCGGACACAGGGCCAGCGTGTGCAGTGCGGTGTCGTCATCATCACCGCACTGGTGACACGCTGTGGTGGCCTCTCTGCGGGCCACCCGGCACAAGTAGTGCCCGAAGGCCCCGTGTCCGGTCAACACCTGCGTGAGGCGGTAAGTCAGTTTTCCGTACCGCCTCTCCGCCCACTGTTGCAGATGTGGGCGGATCGCAAAAGAGTTCTAGCCTGTGAGCAATTTTACAAGAGATCAAAATTATATTTTTTGAGTTTTGAAACATTCTTACATGCTCTGCTGGCACTGGGACGTGAGTTCTGGACACGAATCGAATTTTGCATTGCAGTTCTGCTATAGTTCTGTCTAAAACAAAAGAGTTCTAGCCTGTGAGCAATTTTACAAGTGATAAAAATGATATTTTTTGAGTTTTCAAGTTTTCGCACATGCTCTGCTGGCACTAGGACGTGAGTTCTGGACTCGAAGCGAATTTTGCATTGCAGTTCTGCTATAGTACTGTGTAAATCAAAAGAGTTCTAGGCTTTGGGAATATATTATAAGGCAATGAAAATGATATTTTCGAGCTTTCGATCTGCTACGGGAAGTTAGCAGACCATTTTTTAAATTGTCATTTTTTGGGACAAAAACGTCAGAACTATTTATGAAAACTATCAGGAACTATAGAACTCAGCTGCATGCGAATAGAACTCTCTTTTTTTTTATCTGCTGGACATTGATCTGCTAAGTTCACCCACATGTGATAGATGTGCCAATAAACTACAAATCTGATGCTTTGAATCCAACTGGTAGCGACATTATCATCGAGCCAACATCAGCTGCCTTTGTGCAGCTTAAAATGGGCGCCCAGTTTCAAGAACTGTCGATGATGGCCAAGGGTAAATAACAGATCAACAGAACCGTGTGTGAATGGAAGGACGACTCAAACTACCTCCGGCAATCAAAATTCAATGACTGGTTCAAAAGTGTTGTGAACGAGGCGTTAAACAAATTCGAGAAGTCCGGCAATCGACCTCTGTTTTACGTTGAAGGCGTCCCATACATTATTGATAAATCTGAATCAGGACCAGCAATGACGCTACTGATTAGCAACAAGTCTAGAAATTTCAAACTGGACGTCGATCTCGTAGCGTGCCGTATCAAAACCTTGTCAAGGAAGGAATACTTTACTTAAGGATACTTGTTGTGTTATTATTGCAGCTGAAGGAATTATTTTAATTTTCATTAAGTTCAAACAAATTGAATTGATAATGTTGGCATGCCTCAGGGTAAAGTATACAATAGGGAACGGAGAAGCACTCCGGTGGTTTTAGCCGGTAAGAGTCCGGCACACCCCATCGCCTTCCCCAGGGTGATGGAAGTCCATGAGGATTTCCACCGGGTAACAAAAAAAAAAAGGGTAAAGTATACAAGGGACAACAATGTTATTATTACATGACGTAATCCATGTAGTAAGTACCTACGTTTATTAAAAATAAATATTCTGATTCTGGGTATATGTAAGTTATACCAATCTGCCATTGCGCTGCTTTCAAATTAGATTAAAATGAAAGAACATCTCATAGATAAACTCTCGTAGTCACAAAAAACTCCTATCGCAGACGAACCACAGACGAAATGAAGAAACAAACGTCATTTTCTGACACAATCGTAGCTCGAACAAAATACATATTTTGGTTAAACATGTACCAAAAATGAATATAAAAATAGCAATAGAACAGTCGATGTGGATGGAGTGATGGGAGATCGCGACAGCAACAGCTTGGCGCCCATAGTGGCCGGGGTGGTCGTCGGTGCGGGCATCCTCACCCTGCTGTACAAGATGTTCTTCTCGCAGAAGGCCGAGCAGCAGCAACAACCAGCCATGGTCAAGATCTTAAGGCCCAACCAACAGATCAACGCGCCCTACAAGTGCACTTGCGCTGACGGGGGAGTTGATCCTGTAAGTATATTAAGTAGAAATAGTACCCTAAAAGTAGTTCAGTTTTTGATAAATAATAATAATTCTTGCACGACTTTCACACCATGCCATCTAGTCTCAAATTAAGCAGAACTTGTATTATGAGATATGACAATGTTATCATAGCGATTTTAAAAAGCCAGCGCTTGTAATATTTATTTATTAGTTAGATAATAATAGATAAAACTACTGATTATTCACATAGAATTTGTGAATGAAGGAACAACAGATTTTTTTCTTCCAAGGAAAGCAAACACTTTCAATACGCACCAAACTCTTTTCGCGCTACTTTCTATATATTTACGTTGTCTGTTTCCTTTCAGTGTCAAGTTCACAAAAAGAAGGCGAACGAACAAGGAGATCTTCCCTGCTAGATAGAACTAATATAATAAGAACATGTCATAAGGCCAAGGCGCTGTCAAGTGATAGTTGGTGACATCGCACAGAATGAAACTATACAATATTGTTACATAAATAAAGGCTTTACCCGTTAATCATGATTTTAATTATAAAATTAAACCAATGAAAATGAATGAAATGTCAACAAGCTGAAATTTTGAATTAATCATGTGTGATTGGTGAGTTTCCTTCCGTTTTTAGACTGTGAATAAGTGATGGTTGGCAGGGAAAGTAAATATTGTGTAGAATGAAGCAAGTTGGCCGATGTGAAGCCCAGGTGGTTAATGAATTCTATATATCTGAAAGTAAGGGTAAAGTTATAACGGGTATGCTTGGATTGTTTTTATACGATAAGTGCCTATAAGGGCAGGGGAATAAATGAAGTGACTAAGCGACTTTACTGTATTTTATTAATTAAGTTATTACTATAGTTTACTTATGGTAATTATTCCTAGTTCTCTGGATTTTATAGTTGGTTTTACACTTAGATTGGTTCACACTCGCTTCTACTATCTTTAGAGTTACATTCAGATATTTAAAATTTTGTATATTTACTCGTGTTATGTAGAAAATAAGTACGAGGGATCGTTTTTTATATTCGCAGAAGGAAGGGTATGGTCGTTAGCAGTGGGAGTAATTTTCTTTGTAGGTAATATGATTCGAGCCACACACCAAGTTTTATCAGTTTGTATCATTAATTTTTCACCTATCGTTAATCAAATAACTCAATCCGGAAGAAAATTCAAAACATAGCGAAAATTGTATACTGCGGCGTTACAAAGTTCCTCAGCGAACCAAAAAAATGTTGGAACCACCCTAAAAGAAATGTCAGCGGTTTAGATACTGGAAATGTCGCCCATAAAATAATCATTTTGAGTTGTACGGAATTTTTAAATTAGGCAGGGGATCACCTAAAGAAGATCCAAAGCCTAGAAAGTCACGGAGTTCTCCACACCCGAACTTATTCAAATTGTTAAAAATATTTTGGAGGATGCTTGGTGTAGAAACAAGTTGCAAAAATTATTGAGGTACCCGGAAATAACATTTTTAAATCCTGTATCATCTCGGCACGTCACAGGTTAGTGCCAGATGGTGTCAAAAATCTCACAATGCAAATTAACGTCCCGGTTTACAAAACCCAACTTGATTTTAAAATAACTTGAGTGCACACTTGTACGATCGGTTGAGAACTGGCTCCTAAGTAAAGTGTAACTTTACAATATGTAAAAACTGTAATTTAACAAAATTATGTGCTTTGAACAACGAATATCAAACGATCCTCGTACGTATACATATAAGCGCAAGTATTATATATTTTAATTCAGTGAGTATTTCCAGTGCTGAAGAGCGTAGAAGACGTGAAAGGGAACGACTGAGAAGGGATCAGCTAGCCCGCGCTGCGGGGCTAGACGCGGCGGCAGCGAGGGGCGCGAGAGCGACAAGAACGATGGCTACGTCTACGGAACCAGTGCCGTGGTTGTTGGGGCTGCCGTGTCCAGGGGGGACGTGGCCGGGTGCGCCGGGGACGGTGACGTGGGCGCCGGGGACCATGCCGGATGGGACGGGGGCGATGCCGTGGGAGACGGGGATGATGCCTGGTGCGACAGGGGCGCCGGGGGCGACGGCGACGGGCCCGGCACAATGGGGACCCGGGGGAATGGGTACGGGCACGGCACAATGGGGACCAGGGACGACGGGGACGGGCACGGCACAATGGGGACCCGGGGGCACGGGGACGGGCACGGCACAATGGGGACCCGGGGGGCCGGGTACGGGCACGGCACAACAGGGACCGGGAGCGACGGGGACGGGCCCGGCACAATGGGGACCCGGGGGCACGGGGACGGGCACGGCACAATGGGGACCCGGGGGCACGGGGACGGGCACGGTACAATGGGGACCAGGGACGACGGGGACGGGCACGGCACAACGGGGACCCGGGGGCACGGGGACGGGGCCGATGCCGGGGGCGACGGGGACGGGTTCGATGCCGTGGGGGACGGGAGCGACGGGGACAGGGCCGGCGCCGTGGGGGACGGGGGAGGGGCCGCCGGGGGCGACGGGGACGGGCCCTGCACAATGGGGACCGGGGGCGACGGGAACAGGCCCAGCACAATGGGGACCGGGTGCGACGGGGACGGGCACGGCACAACGGGGACCGGGTGCGACGGGGACAGGCACGGCACAATGGGGACCAGGGGCGACGGGGACGGGTTCGGCACCGTGGGGGACGGGAGCGACAGGGGCGGGGCCGGCGGGAGCGACGGGTACGGGCCCAGCGCCATGGGGGACGGGAGCGACGGGGACAGGGCCGGCGCCGTGGGGGACGGGGGAGGGGCCGCCGGGGGCGACGGGGACGGGCCCTGCACAATGGGGACCGGGGGCGACGGGAACAGGCCCAGCACAATGGGGACCGGGTGCGACGGGGACGGGCACGGCACAACGGGGACCGGGTGCGACGGGGACGGGTACGGCACCGTGGGGGACGGGAGCGACAGGGGCGGGGCCGGCGGGAGCGACGGGTACGGGCCCAGCGCCATGGGGGACGGGAGCGACGGGGACAGGGCCGGCGCCGTGGGGGACGGGGGAGGGGCCGCCGGGGGCGGGCCCAACGCCATGGGGAACGGGGGCAACGGGGACGGGAGCGACGGGGACGGGTTCGGTACCGTGGGGGACGGGGGCGGGGCCGGCGGGGTCAGCGCCGTGGGGGACGGGTGCGACGGGGACGGGGTCGGCGCCGTGGGGGACGGGGGCGGAGCCAGTGGGGGCGACGGGGGCGGGGCCAGCGCCATGGGGAACGGGGGCAGCGGGGACGGGGCCATGGGGGATGGGAGCAACGGGGACGGGCCCGGCACCGTGGGGGACGGGGGCGATGCCGGGGGACACAGGCACGGGGTCGGCGCCGTGGGCGCCGTGGGCGTCGGGGGCGACGGGGGAGCTGGGGGCAGGGGCGACGGAGTCACAGCGGTGGCCGACAGGGGCGATAGCAATGGTGACAGGTGCGACGGATATGCAGAAAGGGCCTCCGCAGCCGGATCAGCCGCCGTCATCGGGCTTTACAGCGAAGCAGATCGCACTGGCCGCCTGCATGCTCGCACTCGCCGCGTTGCTCTTCAGCAAAGGCTTATACCCGCAAAACATTGCGCACACGATATTCTCAAAACTGGGACTCGGACTGGGGAACGCAGGGACGTCGAAAATTGACGATGGGACAATGCACGGTGGCGGCGATGGTGCAGCGCATGGAGCGGCAAAGCCTGGAGCGGCGAAGCCTGGAGCGGCAAAGCCTGGAGGGGCAACCTATGGTGCGGCGCCACAGGGCGGGCCAGCGCACGGCAGGGCAGCTCGCGGCGAGGAAACAAAGGCCGGGGCAGCTCGCGGCGGGGCAGCTCGCGGCGAACCAAAGCTCGGCGGGGCTACACTTGGCGAGGAAACAAAGGGCGGGGCAGCTCGCGGCGAAGCAAAGCTCGGCGGGGCTACACTCGGCGAGGAAACAAAGGCCGGGGCAAAGTACGACGAGATGAAGGTTGATGGGAAAAGGATAGACAGAAAATTATACGAGGATAACGTTGTCGACGGCAAAATAATGGTCGACGGACAATTAGTGGATGTTACTTCCGAAGCCGGTATCGAGGCTTTGCGGGAACTCGCCCTTACCTGCCCCGTCAGAATTGATCCAGCAAAGCGGGTGAGTAGCCGCTTTTTCTGTCTTTCTTTAACTTGATAGGTCAACGGTCATCCGTTGGACTGCTAAATCAAATGCAAATAAAAAAAAAACATTATGGATATTTTTTTTCTTTCAGAGGTGGCCTCTGGAAGAACAAACGCAAGGAGGGAAATAGTAATTATCTACCCATACAAACCAAAATCCAAGAGATTCAGGTACACGTGACATAAAATAAACATTTTACGTGGTGCATTGTCTTATTCATTAGTTTAGTATAAGTAGGTTGCTAAATGTAAATCTTGACACCACATCAGAAGAATAATGAGTCGTTTTTTTCATGTATGTGTAACCTATATATGATCCCACTGCTGGGCAAAGGCCTCCCCTTTGTCCTTCCTGACCTCCCTGTCTTTTGCGATTTCTGGCCACGTGAGACTTGCATATCCCGCAAGATCGTTACACCACCTTCACCGTGGAAGACCTGGACGACGATCCTTCCTCCGGCGTGTGGGTGACGATCTTTGCCCATCGGTCAGGCTTCATTCGAGCTACGTGACCAGCCCACTCCCATTTAAGTTTGGCAGTCTTATGCCCGACATCCGTAATCCGTGGTGTTTCTAACTCGATCCGTCAGTTTCTGCCGGGTCTGCGGGATGTTCGTGAGAGTTACCGCAACCCTGGCACTCAAAGGGCTCCAGAAGGAACATAGTGGGTTTTAGTCAGTAAAAGTCTAACACTCAAGTGATGATTTCCTACGAAAAAAAAACCGTTAGTTTGACACTGTGTATCCTGCATCGCACGTTGGCAAATCTTAAGTTTGGACTTCTGATGTTCGGTTAGAGACCAACTTTGGAAACCGTAAGTTAGGACAGGTAGGACGCTCGTATCGATGAGCTTCCTTTTGTCCTTTCAGCGTCATGGCAGGCTACCTTTTAAGTAAGGTAAATAAATCGATAAAATTAAAAAAAAAACAACCAGTTTTGAAACAAAATATATTTAATACGACCTTCATTTTACAAATTTCTCGTTCAGTAACTGCCTAATCGGCTTCAACTATAACTATAATAAGTCTGGGCTTGTAAATGACACAACCGTATAAGAAAATGTTCTACATTAAACCGTTAGTGCCTTAAAAAACAAGGAACGTTAGGAGCTATGTACACAAAAACTTAAATAACACGAAACACGCGACCGACTGTATTCACGCAGCACCAACATTCAATGGTATCGCAATGCTCAAACTCATGTAATCAATACATTATTATGCTAGTCACTTTAATGGAGTCTACTTTAAGCCTAGTCTAGCTTCTAGTCCCAGTTTTTATGACAACATTAAGGAGGAATTAACATTAAGATGTGAAAAATGTAAAAAAAATCTTCGATGATCGAATGATTCTATCAATAGAGTGAAATATAATTATTGTAGTATTTTTAGAAACGTGCGATTTAAAAGTCATTACAACATCTACAAACAGAATACTTTTGTGTTGTTTCTAGAATGAATAAAAGTAATTATTATAAAGGTTCCACAAAAAATGTAGTAACAAAGGTTTCGTTGCCTCACTATCATGAAAACTGTATTCACTCATCATATAGTCTTATTTTCCGAGAAAACAAAGATTAACTTTTTCCCTTTAATCTGAATCCAACATTGTTTTTCAAAGAACTCTTGTATTGTTACATATTTTCTACTAAGGGACTTTGGTATACTCATGTTATCTGGACATTCTAGAGTAAAACTTTCTCCAAATAACGTTAGTGTGTCACTAAAATCGGTCGTGTGTTGTCGTTAAAACCTAAGTATATAAAAATAACTAATCATTACCTACTCTGTAACTGATATGCTTATTGCGGTGTAACTTTGTCCCTTCCTCAAATTAAATACAAGACCGGACTAATTGGCAGGCGCGAATTAGTGCTGAAACATTTTTATATAAATAATATAATTGAGAAAAGTTACACCTAAGGTGACAATAATATTTTCTCGATTCGAAAACAAATATAAATAAATATTAGCAACTCATGCGAAAGTATACATTATCAACCGACTTTTTTGTAGTTGCTTTAGGTATATGCCTTTTGAGAGATTATGTTCATAGGCTATTTTTTTAGCTGCGTCCATTTGACTAATTTTACTATTACTTCCAACATCAATGGTATCTGTCGAATCACGCTATGAACCCAATACAGTATCGACTAAAACTTAAATGGCGGGAAACGTTTGACAGGTACCAGCGATGTTGCCCATCACAATATAAATACGACATTGTATTTAATTATACAATGATTCTATTGCACAAAATATTAAGTCGATATTATTTCACACCTTAATTTGTTTAAAAATTTAAACTGAAAAATAATCAAACAAAGAAGTGTGTTGTGGAACATATCTTTTCATTTCAAACGTCAAATATTTGAAAATTTTAATTTTACTGATCAAACACGAGTTTGTCTATCAAAACTATTGGAAGTACAAATTGCTTAATATATCAATATTAAGATGGAAACTAATATTTTGATTTTAAGTCTATAACTGTTAAGTGACCATATTTGCGAGGGCAACCTTTTTATCATAACAACAAAATCATTATTCTGGTTAAATTTAAACACGGTTCGTTCAAACACCCCGGTTGAAGTTAGACTGATGAATTTAATAATCAAGAACGATATTAACTTACAAGTGTGGGCTAGGTTGTCGACCAAAAGTAAACGAAGGACATTACTTGGCATTCTATATAATAATGTCAATCCAACAGTCGTCCAAAACCGGGAGTGGACTTGATAAATTAGTTGCCTTCGTAAATATGTTAATAATAACAACATCAAAATAATGAAAATGTTTGACAAACTTGAATTTATTTCACACATCACAATGTCTTAAATTGAATTTTATTAACGCTAAAATGCGTTCTATTACCTTACAATTATAGTTAGGTACAATTTGTTCTATAATAATATCATATTCGATTTAAGTCGAATAAATTGTAGACAGAATTCTATTTAAGTAGTATCTCGACAGTTCGCAAAATTCAAATGTAACATGACAAGTATAATACAATGAAATGGGAATAAAAATGGGATTCACTAATATAATCGGCTATTTAAACAATGGTATATATATACAGCAACGACTTCAATACATAACATAACAGATTGCTGGGATATGGTCCTGCGTACACGAGGCGACAAAAGTCATATAAGAATCTCTATGGGTTTGTATTGCGGAATTTGTTCACAGACAAAAATCCTTGTGCGGAACATAATGGTTCGGAGATTTGTGTCGCATTGTGTACGCAGGACCTGCTACGATGAAAGCTAATACTATACTTATAAGACAGCGTTATTGAGTGACTTATTGAAACAGATTCTATAATGAAAAATGTAAAATGGTTGTACCTTAATAAAGGTGTTATTCCACCGGTTTTTTGACATAATACATAGGAACATTATCAATAGCCACTGTCTTACACCCATAGTAGTCTGTCTCTGACAGTTTGCTGCAAAAAAAGCTGCTAAGTAGTTCCTCTATCAGTCTTAGTGTCCAATTAGTGCCCATTTGACATTAACTGGTACCATAAATAGTACTTCCCACTACTTCACCTTTACGTACTTATAGTTATATAGTACTCGCTACTGACAAATGGGGTAAGTATCGATAGAAATGCGTTCAAATCTAATAGGTAAATAGCAACATTACAATTTGCACCACCTGTCAATTACACACGATATTACACCTTCGCCTATAGGTATAGAGTATAAATTTGCGTGTAGTTTTTAAGATGGCACAGCTACCGAGGACAAAAGCATTTCATCGCCTAATTATGGACGGACACGTAATTGCTCATTCATATATAAATTAAGGAGAGTTTCAACACTAATCCCACGTTACGTCAGTCTCGTCGACATGCCGTCACGCACAGATAACATTATACAGGAGACAACGCCTCGAGTAAACCGAGTGCACCCATCTCCTGTACAACAAGAACAAAGTATAAAAGTTTATATCTATTTCAACTATGAACATCAGCTGCGATTAAATTTCGGAACGAAACGACAAAGTGAATCAGGCACTTGGATTAATTAATGAAATCATATTTTTTGGCACTGACAACTATACCGCTGCCGCGGATCGTGTGTTTCACAATTTTATCTCAACATTTTATATTTACACCATGTATACCCTGACTTTAACATTATAACCATGATTTTAAAGTAAAATATACTATAAGATGACGATGATATTTAAATACACCACGTTAATACTGTATTTACAAAAATATGATATTATTTTAACATGACATTTTGTGTTGCCAGTTATTTGACGCGTTTCGTATGAAATGAACGGATTTATAATATTTTTTTACTTAGCGTAAAAAATACTATTTGGAGTATTGTATTTATCTATTTGAAGTGTTACCATCGTATTTAAAACAAAATTTACGAGGAACTTGTATTATTGCTAGCATCTTAATATAGTTTTCTACTATTTAGTATTAGTTAGAACAACTGGCAACACAAAATACTTTTTTCTCTATAGTTCGGTCTGATTTTTGACACATATTTGTACATTATATTTTGTTTAGAGGAAACGGAGGGTGGAATGAGAGGGATCGACAAAACAAAGTCGTCGCTACAAATAAGTCAGAAAATGTATACATAAATAAAATATTATGTTCGACTTTCTTACGACTTTGATTTGTGAATCCATTTTAACACATTTAAATGATGTTCAGAGGAAAATATTTATAATATTGTTTGTAAGTCCACACCATCCTTCTTTACACATTAATACGACGGATTTCGACAGAGGCGGCGCGTTTTATAAGACTAGCAACGCGACGCCGAGTTTTATTTGTAACTATACTTTAGGACGTATTTTGCCCGTATATTATGAGTATACATATATTTTATCAAGTAAGATAAATATAAATAAGAAAAATGATCTTTTTAAAGTAAATAATAAATTTAAAATAATTATAAATGACTTTGTCGAAGATTAACGAAATATAGCGATTGTATCTTTGTAAAGTTAAATATAAATAAGAACCTTAACGTAATCAGCTGAACACTGCTAACGTAATATATTTAGTTCAGTACTAATCTGTAGCCAACGTTTTATTGTTTTATTATGACAATCAATTTAAAATTTAAATTATGTACACACTTAAATTATCTGTAAACTGGCAAGTAATATTTAATACTGGAAAAAAATAAAAATAAATTATAAAGTTAACGAATAGTAACCTAAAATTAATTATTATTTACATGTTGCAACTCTGCATCTGATGTGTTAGCGAAACCAAAGTTCAGAACGCAATGTCGTCTATAATATTTAGACTAACCGACTAAAAGGCCTTCATAATATACGGATAGGCCACGTTATAAAGGACTATTCAACCACACATTGACTATATCACCGATAATTTCGACTAATCTCCGCTACAACCTCCTTTGTAATCTCAATTACTTCCGTCTTTATCGTAAATATAAATAAAGTACGAAGTTACAATCAGTCAAACAAACTCGATTTAATGTCGGCGCGGGCGCGCGGCCCGGCCGGCTGAAGTACAGGCTTCTGTCCTTGAAGGGCATCATTGGCACTAGCCTTGGAAAATACTGATTTTATAATTATTGTGATCAAATATTCTTAACACGTGAATAATGAATGGTTAGCTGCTGTGAGCCGCTAACGACAAAAATATTATTATCATCTGTAAACACTATGGAAGTCACGAGTCCGCGGATCCGGAGATCCGAAGTGGAGGCGAATACATCGGCGCGGTGCCGCGCTGTGGAACAATAGTACAGCAGTGTGCGAGAGTACCGACCGACGTCCCCACCTAGCTAGTGCGGAGAGCGGGCCGCGCGGCGCCCGCGGGCCTAGCGCTATGACTTCTTGTCGAACAGCGGCAGCTTGGACTTGACGGCGCCCTCGCAGATCATCAGCCGCTGCTGCGCCACGCACTTGCGGCCGACGGGCGCGGGCGCGGCCAGCCGGAACCGCGAGTGCCCGCGCGAGCGCTCGCACGTGAAGTCCGCGCCCTTGCGCTCGAAGTACTCCACGATCTTGCTGATCTGCGCCGAGCGCACGTGGCGCGGCACGCGCTCGTCGCAGTACAGACTGTCGGAGCCGGCCAGGCTGGCCACGTCCTCGCTGCTGTCCGTGTACACGCTGGACGTGCGGACGGCCGCCGCCCGCGCGCGCGCCCCCGCCGCGCCCCCGCAGCAGCACTGGCTGAGGATGTGGTACTCGTACGGCTCGCCCTCGCCCTCCGAGCCCGAGTCCGCCGCGTCGTCCGCGCGCCCGCACAGGAAGGGCTCGGCGCCGGGCTCGGGCGCGCGCGCGTCCAGTGCGCGGTCGTAGGCCAGCAGGCAGGCGGCGCACAGCGTGGCGCGCGCCGGGCCGGGCGCGGGCGCGGGCGGGCGGGGCGAGGCCGCGCGCCGCCGCCACCAGCAGCGCTGGCAGCCCACCAGCGAGCACGCACACACCGCGGCCCGCGGCCGGCCGCCCGCGCGCTGCCCGCACAGCTCCTCGTTGGCCACGGAGAAGATGCCGCTCTCGCAGGAGCCGCGCCGCCGCAGCTCGGCGCCCGACGGCGAGCGCTGCGGCCGCGCGTCCAGGCTGCCGCGCCGGCTCAGCGCGGGCGACGACGGCAGCGAGGCGGCGCGCGCGTCGTCCGACAGGTCGAGCGCGCGGGACGCGGCGCGGGGCGGGGAGGGCAGCTCTGCGCAGGAGGCGGAGCCGGGGTGCGGCTCCAGGATCTTCTTGACGCCGCGGAAGGCGGCCAGCGAGTCGCGCGCGGGCGCGGGTGCGGCGTGCGCGTCGCGCAGCAGCATGACGTGCGCGAGGCGCGTGAGGCGCGCGAGGCGGCCGCCGCCCGCGCCGCGCCCCGCCAGCGCGCCCGCGGACCGGTGCGCGCCCCCGCCGCGCGCGCCCCCCGCCAGCCGCGCCGCGCCCCACTCCAGCTCCGACAGTGAGCGCCGGTGCTGAACTGTACCAAATGATAAACCTTCATTAACACAAATCTAAACCGGAGACATATCATTCAGTTTTTAATCACTTGACTAGTCAATGAACCGAATTGTACAATAATAACAACATACGCTGGTCATGGTCATGATGCCTGGGGCTGCCTTCAGACTTGTACCGTTGTGGACGCCGCCACGCGTACAGTCCGGGACAAGAGCGCGGGCCTGAAGAATCTGCGTCCTCACTGAAAACAAACGAGCTAACATTAGGACAATTTCTTAAGTCAAACAATCTTATCAGATCAGATGAATTCGCTCATGATCATACCTTTCATTATGGTTATTAGAGTTGTGTGAGGCCCACGCCGCGTCGTCAAGGCTTTCCTTCACCTCAGCCAGCTTGTTTACTATTTCGGGGAATAGTGGACGCGCTTTTGGCTCATACTGAAAAAAATAAAATAAGTTTATTACATACCCAGTTATTTTAACAAATACTAAGTAACAAAATAATGAGAAATAAACTTACGATACAGCAGTTGAAGGTAAGCCTCAAGAATTCAGGAACGGTGTCCTCGTCGCAAAGCTCCACGAACGCCATGTAGTTGAGGCCGAAGTTGTCCGTGCGAGGCAGCACGTCCGGGTCGGCGTCCACCTGGCGGAAAATAAAAAATTCATCATCATCTTCCTGCCCTTATCCCATTTTACTTGGGGTCGGCGCAACACGTCTTCTAGACATGTTGCTTAAAGTTTTGGCTATGGTTTTATAGTCGGCCGCCTGCCTGACACTAACCCTCTTTCTCCGCCACCATTCGGGTGACCCAAGGTGCTTGGTACAGTGCACTGGGTCTTAAGGTCCATTAGTCGCCTTTTACGACACCCAGTGGAGGATATGGGGTGGTGCTATTCTTTATATCCGGACACTACACGGATTTACGGACGAAAAATAAAAAAATAAATACTGATAATATTCCAACACAAATTTTGTATGTATCCGATCGTAAAATCAACTGTCAAAGACTTCTAAGTCCATGATTACTGTAGTGTTAGCTCACCCTGGCGATAAGTTGGCACAGAATGATCCCGTAGGAGAATATGTCGGACCGGTGGTCGTACCACCGCCCGCGCAAGCACTCGGGGGACATCCACCACGGAGACCCCACGCTGGGCAGCCTGTAGCCGTTCCTGGAATTATAAACTTGTCTTACATACTGCCCCCTTCTTTTCTATTCCAAATTGTAGAGTATTTTTTTTACTTTTATTTCTTTTACAGGGAAAAGGATGGTTAAATACTCTTACTTGATGTTGACTGAACATTGTTTTCCATATTTACGTCCAATATTGCGAGAATACCTTTAACTCTTTTCGAACTACTGACAATAACATAAGGTTCACACCACGTACGACACTTTCGCAATAATAAAATGCGTTTAATGGGATGGCAAGTCACTGTATGGCCGTAAAACGTGTCAAGGGGAGCACCCAGGCCATTTAGGCCATTGGTAATTTCGCAATTTCCATGGTAAAATTGTAAAAATGAGTAACGACTGCACGGCGACTATCGGCATATCTTTTACACGCGAAATGGCGTGTACTGCATCGAAGCGTGCATAAGACAAATGTGACAGCTATATTGTAAAATATAGGTACGTATTTTTGCATTAAATTGTCTATTGAGATGTGATAATTGGTATAATGTTCGTTCGTTTAGCTACATTTGACGTGGCGTGTGTGATTTCTTAATTAGGTATATGACAAAGTTTACATTGAATCCTCAGTGCATGTAATAATTAATGTATATAAGTTCTTGAAATTGGTTTGTTTTTGCATCATAAAACAAAGTATGAAACCAGTTAATTTCAATCGAAAAATTATTTATATATACTTGTCTTATTTATAAACGTTAAGATTTTGTGCAATTTATTAGCCAGCATCGTTGCAGTAAACTGGACGTTAGCAATCAAAAAGGCATAAGATCAAAATTCAAATTATGTAGAAAATGAAGAAATTGCTATACACAAAATAAGTTCTGCGGAATAACGAGCCTGCACCATATTAGTAGAAGTGCGTGTCCATACACATTACTTTACGTGCGTGTACGCAATCGCTCACGCACACATGCGAACGCTATCGAAGCACAATTACCACACGAAGTCGCCTTCCTCAATTGAAAGCAATATGACTATCTTAGAAAATGCCGTGATGGGCAAGATAGATTTAATTGTTCAGTTTCTACTAGGAATTTACATTTTCCTTTGTTGAATTACTGATTTCTATGAAATGAGGCAAAATGAAGTAGAAAGTTAGGTTTAGCCTGTAGTGCAAGTAACTAGCAACACAATAAAATTGGGTTACAGGCGCAAATTGGTGGTGATTAATCCAACTAAAGGGACATCGATACATATTTTTGGTCAAAACTAATCTGGACTGAGCATTCTTTTAATAAAGAAGGCATCAACTTTTGGGTATGCAATTGTGCTAGTAAAGTCTGCGAATTCGCTCTCATCTCGAACAGACTCCAAATCTTCTATGAGCACAACCTGGTGTCAGAATTAGACCTTAGACCTCTAAAGAGGTTGTAACACACCGATGAATTCCTAAGCAGTTTTCAGCTATTTTAATCCAACTAGCCTCATATGCAGATACAGTTCGAACGTATAATATCCACATAGTAAGCTCACGTAACGCGGCGATATCCAACGATGCTCGTAATTGATTATTTACGGGTGTATCTACATGATATGTACCGCTAGCTAATGGACTATGTTACCGTAACACAGGATTATAGTGAGCTGTATCTAAATACATTTGAATAGATCTATGATACCTTTATTACTGCAATGTATTTGCTTTTATTGCTGGTGAAATAGCGGATACTTTCAAGTTGGTGTGTTTAGATTGTAGGTATATATTTTGGTCAATTTATTTGGTTAGTGATTGTCGTGTATTATTTATTAAGTTGCCAAGCCTAGTGCCTAAAATGTTCAGAAACCTACGATGTATCAAGGTTTGGGGTTCAAATTTCGTTGTTTCGGATAAAAAGTGAATATACTTACTCATGAGGTATTTTGGCTGCGAGGCCGAAGTCAGCGACAATAGCCATGTAGTCGCCTTCTCCGTATTTTCTTAATAGTACATTCTGGAAACATATACATTAGGATTAGGAAACTACTTACAAAAACTTTTCTAATGGATTCCGGATTCTTGTTTCGTAGTAGGTACTGAAACTTACAACTTTTCTTCGTAATACTAAAAATTATAAACGACGATGGGATTCACACATATCTACATTAATATTGGCAAGAACCTCAGAAATCATAAAAGCTACTGTTTTAGATATTAATCTCACCTTAGCAGTAAGATCCCTATGGAAGACACCGAGGGAGTGTAGGTACATCATGCCGTCAGCGACGTCGGCGGCCAGCGAGATGCGGAGCGGCTGCGGCATGGGCTCGGGCGGCCGGCCCAGGATCAGCTGCTCCAGCGACCCGCCCTCCATGTACTCCGTCAGCGCGTGCAGCTGCCCCTCGTGCACGCACACGCCCATGAACCTGCAGGTGTAATTAATACAATGAGAACGTTTACCCCAAACGTGTTGCGCCCACTCCAAGTAAAATCGGATAGGAGCAGGAAGATGATGATGAGAACATTTATCCCATATAATTTGATATATTTTCTTATCTTCCGACGTTTCGATCGGGTTGCACTGACCGTGGTCACGGGTGGACGTCGGAAACATCAGGAGAAAAGAAATATATAGCGAATAAGTTCCGTTTGTCGTCTAAAATTTATCCAATAGATGAGATAGATGTTGACGCTGAGGCAGAACTAGGAAAAGTTGGCGCGATCATCAAGAAAGTTTAATAAAGGAATGGCTAGATACAAAGCCTACGGGGTAGACTTCAACCAAGCGTTGGTGGAAAAAGAAAGAATTGTGTGATTTTAAGGGCATTAGTAGCTGGCACGCAAGCTACAAATAAACGTAAATAATGGATAAGGGTCTATACCGTTATTTTAATTTCTTAAAGCGATATAGAAATATGTGGTAAGTTTATAAAGCGATCCGAATATATACATTTGAATCGGATTGTTTGAAAATAAGTGTAATTATATTGTGTAAAATTGTAATACATTACAATTTAAAACATTTTGTGATAGCAAATGTGAAAGAAAACCTAATTAACCGCAGATATTTATAAAACAGAATACATTACTGATACTGCCAAATCAGCAATAAGAGAAGTAGGTAAATGAGTGTCAGTATATGAAAACAAATTACTCAAGTTTTACTGCAATAGAAACTGAAGGTTATTAATTGTATTGATTTAAATCACCACCTGACGGGCAGAAATTATACCGCCGACGTATGTGAAACCACATTCAACGAGGGAAAGTGAAGCTATTCAGATAAATACAAAAACAGACTTGTATAGTCCATGAAAAACTGTGGAAAGCGTAGAGAACGCACTACTTAGCGCCAGAGATCCACCCATTGATGTGTACTGGCATTCAACCGACGATTGATTGCGCCATTGTTGTTTACAAACGAAGGCAATACAAAAATTGTTCTTGCATTAATTACACTTCATTCAAGGCCTCAGGATGAATGCATGACTTGCCTTTAACCCGATGTGTAATCTAGTTTTAATGTTGATATAAAAATTAAAGATGCATTCCGTTAATACTTTCCCACGCGAAATATCAAGGTCGATGCACACAGATGATTAGAAATCCGATTATGATAATACGTTGTGTACACAATGAGAGCGCGCAAGTACTGAGCACGGTCTCGAAAGTAATTGGGAGGAGATTGGAGATGCCACAATAATGATTCCCACAATACATGGCCCCATTGACGCTGGCGATCAACCTGCCGCAGATACACTCGGCCGTTGAACAAATAGATCTGATCTCATTTGGAATTGCCCGACAAATATGGTGGGTATGGTTGTAGCACTTGTAGCGAAGACGATTACATTTGAAATATTGTATATTCATGAACACGACTGACGGAACAGACTTTTCCCGCCTTACATGTCGCAGCTACACTGCCTAATCCGCATTTTTACAAAAGTAGCTGCATGGGCAAATGGTATTAATCATAAAAGGTATTATCTAAGGCAATAGAAAACCATTTTTTTTTAACAACACAAAACTTAATTTAACATCTCATAACAAAGGTTTAGTTAAACCAAAATTCATCATTAATCAACCAAACATTTTAAATGGTTCTCCTGATGAGCTAGTCACGATGAATTATTGAAAGACTACCTGATTATTTTTTTAAGCTAACCATCGTTGTTTATTGGCGTCAAAGTGATTATCTAAATCACTGCTTAACGACAAATTGGGTGGTGAATTAGCTAGATGACTGTGACACATGGTTCATTATTATGCTGATTGAGTGGTACATTAACGAAGTGACGTGACCGGCAACGATACGTTCACAGACAAAAATACTCATAAAAATGCACGGACATGCTCCGCATGGAACCATCCACAGAATTTTCCTTTGGCAATGACGTCAGTTTGAATATGACAGCAACACGAAAATTAAAGGTGGTCGTCGCATAAAAATCTCACTGACGATGTGATTATCGCATTGATCACGCAATGAGACAGATGTCAAGGCTCCGGCGTAATCATCTTATAATCAATGCAAATTGCCAATTAAAAACTTCGCGTGACGAGGCATCAAAGGGGCCTTAATTATAATGAAACTCCCATAGATATTTAGATAAATTCAGAAATGACAACTATCGGGGTGAAAGCCGGTCTATTATTCCTAGGAAACTGTGTTTATAGGCACGCAATAAAAGCAGAAGAGGTAAAGTTAATTGACACTTTTAGTTTGTTTAATGTTTGTTATCGTCGGAAATTGTAGATGATCTCCGACGCGGTCGCGGCGCTCGTTGCCCAACCATTAATCATGTGGCTTTAATGCTTTTGTATAATTCGACGTTTGGATCTTTACAGATTTCTTCATACGCATACTTGGTTTTGCAAACTATATTTTAACATTTAAATCTGTCGGCTTCTGAATGTGAGCGTGCTACTTTGCCGATGCGAAATAAAAAAAGTTACTGAAGAACGACTGAGCTAGATGGATGAGAAAAAAATGTAAGACAAACAATCGGAACAGTGCAAGCATTGTTTTTATTTCCGAAGATAAGCGAACAGGAAATGGGCGAAATGGGGGACAGTGGGTGCCATTGTTTAGCTCATCGTTTCCATTTCGTAATATATTATGCAAACCGAATTCAGGGTACGAAACAAATAAGAAATGTCGTTTAAGAATTGTGATGTAAAAACAATGAGAGCCAACGAAAACTAGCCACAGACGGAATGTGCGAGATATCAGGAAGTGAGAACGTACGTGTGAATTAATTGTATTGTGTGAATTCTGAAAACAAAACGTGTTTGACTTACAAATAGCGCTATTGAAGGAATCATGTATTAAATATAATTAATGGCTTTTTAAAGATGTTGCAATATTCTTGAAGGCCTTTTTGGTACTGTCATTCGACTTCTGTCTAACTATTCATAGCAGAAAAGACAAAATGTTTCTTGAAAAAGAAGAAATAAATAATAGTGCTGAAATTATGGCTGGCTCTGCAAATTATCATCGTTGCGCGAAAATTGAAACATCTTATAGTAAGACTTTTAATATAGTAAAACTGAAACAACGTTACCTTGAACTGTCATAACTAGCAGTTACAAGACATGTTACTGTAGAATATACACAAGTTGTTCTGATTGCCATTTTCATAAAGAATGAGTCACATTTCACGGTAGTTGGTTAAGAAAATTGCCAACAATAAAATATTCTTCAATTTAACATAAAAATACTGAAACAAACACAATAAAACTTAAACACAGCTCCCTGTCGGTGACGCAACGCTGAACAATGTACAGAACCGGCTTGGCTGTTTGGTCAACAAACATTGGAACAAAGGGACCAACGAATTTGTGTAGCGACCCAGTAGCGGGGGCTTCGCACCATATACAAACAATAGCTAATGTGCTTAAATAAATTGTTTATTTGGATTTAGTATACGGTATACAAATTATTTTGCCCCTTTTTCTGGTATGTTACAAAACATTCGGTATTCTAACTAAATTAGCATTTTAGGAATCCGTACAAAGGCGATCATAGGATGAAATAGGTAAAAGATGGAATGGTTTTTTAAGCAACCAGACGAACATATTAAATATGAATATAAAAAGGAAGCAACCATAAAACAACACGAGCTAAAAGTAATTGCCTTACTACTTTTCCTATTTTCCAATTCAGATAAGACATTAGCTCATTACTTTTATGGTTAGGTCAATAACACCAAACTAATATTGGCTATTATGACGCCCAAACATATTAGCAACACTGGTTGACCTACCGCGTAATATTTTCGCCATGATTCATTATCCACTCTTACGAAAAGTGTTATCTTGTTTTATGATTAACACTTGAGGTGTAAATACATCTTATTAGTGAGCTAACCGCAAAACGGTTAGACAACTGTACATTACAATGTATTCGTTTTCCTTACTCAATTTGACGAGGTTGATGTAGTGCATTACATTTATACTTGCGACCGGCTCCAGCTTCACACGAGTGCAATAGGTACCTACTGATGTATAATACAATATAAGTTTCCTCTAGAAACATTCTATTTATTAAAAACAACGAATCAAAATCCAATGGCACAGTTTAAAAGATCTAAGCATGCATAGGGATAGACTGATGTTTTCTATGTATTGAAACTGCATTTTAGCAACAATCCTACAGCTCTGTGATGGTGTGAAAAGGTAGAGCATAGGCAACGCCAAAGATGGCGTAATCTGGGCAAGGCAAGAATTTGATGGATAGATGACATACAAATATAGCAGGAATAAGATGGAGGTGAAAGGTAAGAGATAGAGAAGAATGGCAAAAGCAAAGGTCCAGTACCCAGCAGTGGGCTGTTCAAGGCTGATGATAATGTCTCAAACTAGTCAAGGAAATCATAACTAAACAATAGTAGTCCTGTATAAAGATTTCGCCCTTAGCAGTAAAACCTTCGATGTTTTCCCCCTATAAATACCTAGTACTCAACACAATAGAAAAAGCTAATCATATTTGAAGGTTAATTATGAAATATTTTCATATTAATCGCGAGCTAAGAGGAAAACCTAATCAAGTAATTACGAGCTCGACGTTAGCAACAAAAACAAAAGCAGAACAAAACTTTTAATCTTGAAGCGCCAAACGCAGAATCATTTATGCAAACGAGTTTGTGTCAAGAAAATTATCGTAAACAGTCTTAATAGCTGTTTGTTAGTCGTATATAAACGCTGATGGCACAAAACATTCAAAATTATTAAGTTTCATTTCCTTGCCAGAATATTTAAAATCAAGGTGATCTGGCTTTATAAGTCTGGACGTGCGATTCCTTATAATTTTTACGCCATTCTTGTTTATCTTAAAAGATCTTTCAACGTTTTATATCTTGGCAGGACAAAGTGTTTGTGTCACGAAAGTAATGCGACTCCTGGTAAGGGGACAGATTTTATTTATTGTTTGCTATTTAATGTAAACAATGCTTTGTAAATAACCATAAGTTATACTAAGAGCAGGTTTGAGCAAAATTTGATCATTCTCTCTTTTTCTCATCGTATAAGATATCATCGAAGGACTAACAGTGATGACGGAAACAAACAACATCTGGAGCAAACAGCTGATGCATCTGTTTTCTTCTTAGTCACGACTTCAGTGTTTTCCACAACGTTTCAAACTATTTAGCATATCCATAGGAGACTGGACAAAGAGAGCAGCATGTACAATAGTCGCCAGTTAAATCATTTAAATATAGCCGCGTTTCAATAATCCCGCATCAGACATGATTCGTTGACGTCATAACGTATAATTAGTTACAAAGATGTTCCTTGTGCTGTGCATACGTCATGCAGGGGCCTGGGGTTCGGGTTAAACCATGGTATAGGTTTCAAAGTTTCAATTCATTAGTTGAAGTCTACCTACTGGAACGAAAAATAGATGGATGGTTAGCGTGAAAGTTAATACGCTAAGAAAAGGTGACTGGGTTAACGACTAGTATAGATAAATGAAAGAAAAAAGCAGCGTTGCACTGTCATTGGGAAAAGGCAGGTAGATGATGATGGCCCTAAAACCTATAGGGACCTGATTTTCAGGATAAAATCAGGGTTGATTTCTTGATCAGATAGATAGAATTTTTTTCCTACTTTTAAGGGATTATTAATATAGCAAAAATGTCTTAAGAGCCCTAGAAATATCATACCCGATAAAAATATTGGATGAGGATAAACAGAAGAGGAATCTCAAGTAGGTAAGCGATATCTATACATATATATAAAATTGGAGTGTCCGTTTTTAATGTTGAAATAACCGATTTTTACTACATGCATATTAATACATATACGGTACAGTTCCCGGTGCGAATAGGGTTGACCCATATCCACCAATGGGTGTCGTAAGAGGCGACTAAGGTATACTACGACCCGGTGCATACCACCTAGCACCTCGGGTCAACCTCCTGGTGGGGAGTAAACCACCAGCAACAGCATTCCCAAGGAGGGTTGGCGTCAGGCAGGCCGCCGGCCGTAAAAATATGCAGCCAAAACCTCAGCAGCATGGATAAGACATGCTGCGCCGACCCCAAATAATAATAATTGGGATAAGGGCAGGGGAATGATAATGATGACGGTACATAATCCACAATTTTTTTTTCAATATTTGTCTGTTTGTTTACGCTAATCTCTAAAATGGCTAGGCCGGTACTTTTATTGTCAGCTGATATAAAAAGTTTATCTTTTATTTTAGAAAATACATTTTATTTCAAAGTAAAATTTCACGCGGACAAGTCGCGGGCACACCAATTTTATTACAGACGACTAAACTATAGTAAAATTCAAGAAACCAAGCAGGCG
This sequence comes from Chrysodeixis includens, assembly GCA_941860345.1. Lineage (NCBI taxonomy): Eukaryota > Metazoa > Arthropoda > Insecta > Lepidoptera > Noctuidae > Chrysodeixis > Chrysodeixis includens. Next base: position 10,714,212 of record OW796098.1, on the reverse strand, counting down.
CCATAATTGTTAACGATGCCTCCGTAACAGCGAATTAGTAGACGCTAATTATGTATTTAATGATTACTGATCCGTTTGACCTTGCTCCTTATCCGCATTACTCTTAACGCTATTAACCTTTACGTTTAATAATTATGCTAATGCTAGGTACTTCAAAGCGCTTAGATCAAACGGAATCATCGTATTTGGTAAAAATGTTTTGCTGATGTCGAAAAAATGAGTAGCAAAGATTATAGGAGTACAAAACTCTGAGAATCGGTGGTGGTGCTGAAATTTTTTAGAGGTTTTTGTTGTCAAGTTCCTCACTTGACGTAGACCTCTACCAAGATATAATTATATTAAAATGAGAAGACTAGTCGAAGCCGATGCCTAGTTATAAAGATGAAAGTTTACCCCTTAAAATATATCCCGTGATAATTTCATAACCAGTAGAGTTTAGAACAATTTTAAGCCAAAGGAAATTCTGAAGAGAGATATAATTAAGTGAGACAAATCACTATCTTATCTTCATTTCGAGTCACGTGTCGCTACTGCGCAGCACAAAATAGGACATTAAAACACATTTAACAAATTAAAGTATGCAAATATATTTAATAGTTATCATATTCGCTCGATATCATTTAAAGTTTAACGTAGCGGGTATCATAAATCACTTGGACGGTACACTAGTCCTGCTATCTGGTTTTGCTCAGTATAAATGTTTGCTTCTATTCCTTTGGGGCAGTTTATTGGACTATGATTTATGGTTAGTGTTATAAGATTTCGCAGTTGGAAGATGTATTCAAGTGAGCGTACCTCATTCATACTTCATAAATGCGATCCTGAGGTTTTGTTGCTTCCTTAGGGTAATAAGGCTTTAGATACATGACGAATTTTAATCTAGTGTGGTATGAGGAAGTAGAAGTTCTATACAGCTGGACCCTCTTTGGAATATCCTCTTAGATTTAAATCTAAGCGTAACACGGTCTCGCTTTTGTCCGGAGTTTATCTAGGCATCGTAAGCGTTCATATTAGTTGTATAATGATAATTATATTTTTGATTACACCGTTATCCGTAGCAGTAATAACTTTAATTTCTCACGATAGTAACTCCTTTCTAACTAATGTTATGCAACGTCGGATTAACATAACATCCTTTGTTGCGGCCCCAAAATTACTTAACTTTTAATATAATTTCCTTGCTGCACTTTTGTGTAACATTTAAATGCGTTCCGGGTCAACGATTTCGTCAGTCCTTTAATTTTACTAGCATATTCCCGTGGCTTCGCTTCGGTGCTTTCTACCCTCTTGACCGTCACAATTTAAATCCTTTGGACTTCTTTAAACCATTTTGTATAAAATTTTATGTGGCAAGAATTTTTTTATGAACAAACACATAGATCCTCCTTCGTATGAATAAAACTAAAATACTGTAATTAAATTAATATTTGCGTCAGATTTATGTTCGTAACATTTCCGGTGACATAGTTGGTATTATCAATTCGTAATATAGATTGAGATACGAGAATTCGCATCAATTAATTTATTGACCTAAGATTACCTTGTCAACCTTGAAATGTTTGTACCTTCACGAATTTTTTGGCATGATTTATTGTTAGTTTTCAAATGTATTTTAATTGGACTCGCCAGATTTGTCTTCGAAACACATAATTATGGTCGTCAGACAGCTGTCCAAAAGTGGGTTATAATTTTTCCCGTATAGTAATTATTATGCCTACGTCTAGACAAAGTGATGTATTTGTATATTTTTTTTCTTGTCGGAACGGATATGTGACATGGGAACACCTTAGACAATTGTGTAAAAATAGTTACAATAAATATGATAGGTAGGTTTCAGTTACTTTATAAGAATGGATAAAATATTCTGCACAAGCACTAAATCAATAAGTATAACGGTAGAATTAAGGTTTTAGGATCTTCCACTTGAGTTTGTCTTGTTGCTAAATTTCCAATACGTAGAAAAACAAAGAAAATTACAATGGGATAAACAGATAAAACGGAAGACGAGGACGGATATTCTTTTTCAATATTCTTTTTCATCAAATTGTTCGCAATCTCAATCGACCCGTGTTACCCGTTTATTTTAAGTGGCGACTTTTCTATAAGATTTTTAAAAGTACGGTGCGCCTATGACACATTCTCGTCTTACGTATTTCTGTTAGCCCCGCTATTAAGGTATAGGTTAACGTACCCGAGTATGTTGGGATGTTTGAGCTTGTTCATCAGCTGCACCTCGCGAAGCATGTTGGGCCTGTTGGCGCGCTGCTGGTTCATCTTGAGCACCATCACCTTGCCGGAGGTCTTGTTCGTCACCTGCAAAGATATCACCACCATTAGCTATTTGTATAGGAGTGCAAGTAGAATTTCCTAATGTTATATGTAAAGGACGCCATAGGCGAACCTTGGGCTACTATAATTATTGACTCTATAAACCCTCAGGTAATATCTTAAATTTTACAAAAAATGGGTAACGATTCATACCTAGATTTTTCACGAACCGTTTTGAGGCATAGTTCTAGTGTCTAGTAAATACAACATGAGATTTGGGTTGAGAAAAATCAGCCACTCAGACATGACGAGGGAATGACAAGGGTTCAGAAAGATGAAATGACTGCTGACTGTTTCGTAAACCAATTACAGTTTTTAATGAAATCAGATTAAGTTTTTTTGTGTCCGAAGAATTTGGTCTTTAGTTCAGTATTTGTTTTAATTCTAAAAAATCAATTTTCCTTTTACCCTTCATGGCAGGACCCATAAATTACTGCTCCCGATAATCGAAGCTTGATATTTATGACGACATTAAGCCATACACCAATTAGGCCTGATAGATCCACGTGTAACATCTTCCGTGAAACCCATCAAGTCTTTAATTGAAATTAGGTGCAAATTAGATTTCACGTCAGACGTTTCGGAGATGAGTTTGTTTTTGATATAACTTTATATTACGTTTTTAGCTTTGAATCACTTATTAAAGATCACTAGAGTTTGTTTTTAATACATATTTTGTATGGGATGAAATATTTTTTTTTTGAAGGGATTGCTCATTTAAAAAATTGTTTGCGGGTTTATTTACTTGGATTTGAAATGATATTGTGTGCACAAATTTATAAACAAAAAAACAACGAATACATGTGCCTTTTACGCAGCCTTCGCCTTGCAGACATTCGGAGCCCACATCAATCAATTTTAGCATGACAACACAATCCCAAGTTTTCACACATTAAATCAGTACATGTTCACATTATTATCATTATCGGTTTCCGTGCATATCGTAAACAATGCAAGTGTTTGCTCGGCCTATGTAGGCCGCTTCGTGCTCCAGACAAGATTGGATTTCTAGTTTTCTAGACTGCCGTTCGAATTAACCGTAACGTGTGCGTTACTCTAGTCATCGTGTGCTTTGAGAATAGGCCTCTTTGAGACCTCAAATCTCATCTCATTACCGTATATTTTTATAGCAGATTTTTATGAGATAAAAAGGTAATAGTCGTGGCCTTCTTTCAAAAGTTTCAACGTTTTTGGTTTCTTTAAAAAAAACTTAGTGTTTTGAATTTACTTTATCGGCTATTATCTTTGTATATATACTCGTACTAATTATCTAGATAACGCTCACGTGTGTGTCAATATACATAAGATGTTTGTTCTATCTAATATCTCAGATTTTCAAGGAGAGAGATTATATTATTAGCTTAACGACATTCCATTGTAAAATAACTATTGATATACCCATTAAACAGAACATTGATTAGGTAATTTGCTTCTTATAACTTTGTCTTATATTCCTTAAAAAAATACAATGCCACTACAAAAAAAAATATCAAAATCATTACAAAATATCTCAAATACTAGACTACGAAATCGTGAAAAAGAATTAGACAAACAATCTTGAACACTAGACAGACAGTGGCTGTTAAAGAAACAGACATAATACAGGTGCACTTATAGCTAAGTAGGGATAAACCTAGATGTTAAGTCAAGGTGACACGACACCAGCATACAGCGGAGGTAATAAGCGAATAATTACGTTTGTTCAGAACAAAACATCACTTTTTAATGAAGGGAAATTACAGACACGTTCCTAAACGTTGAAATGAAAAGATAAAAACCTGCTTATAATTTAAGAAATAACGACAGGACTAATTTCCTGATAGTTGGGAAATGGTATCATTTGGTGAACTGATCCCGCGAGACGAGTTTGAGCAGTCTCAGTTAGTTAAGAACCCATCTTATAGCAGCGATATTATTTTTTTGACAAATAAGCAAAACCAGTGTCATACGCATTGTTATAACGATAGGTAAAATTTAACGATTTCCCACACATTAAACCGTAAAGGCATTCAAAAGTTTAGTGATATAAAGAAACTTACATACATTATAAGAAGCCCTAAAACATTATAGGCGCTCTTGGACAGTCGATCATAACAAAAAATCACACTTCGATCTTAGTTCGAACTTTAGTATCTTCCAGACAACCTTTGGATAAACTGGAACGAAGGTGACAGACAAGGGTAGAAAATGTGACACTTCTGCTTTTGAAAGTCACCACTTATAAAAAATATTCAGCCTCCTTGTTGTAAAACTTCGATCAGAAACCCAATGACTTGAATTGAAATGTAGATAGGACATGAGTCTTACTTGGCAATAGGCACGTATTTTATGGATACGTTTTTTTCTTATTATAATATTTTTTGTCAATCGTAATTATGTAATACTTTTGGGCCGACAGGTTATCTCCTCTCAAATTATGCTTCATAAAATAATTAACGTTGATACAGTTTTTTTTACTTGAAAGCGAAGTATGTCGAACTGTCAATTATAAATTTCAGGAGTTATTTTCATCGAAGGATAATTCTTATATTTTATCCATCTTAATATACAATATTGATAGCGTTATAAGTTTTCCCGGAATGTCGGATTGCTTGTTGAGTAACGATGAATGTGAATTAGAGCGTAGAAGAATTGTTTTCAGATAGTTGGACGCCCGAGTTCCTAAGGAAAATATTTGTATTAAGGTTGAGACAATGGTATAATAGATATCAATTATATTCATGATGGATGATATGCTTACTGAGATAATGGGCTTATTAATCAAGGATTAAATAATTGAGTTAATCTACGATTGGTCTTGACTCATAATATTTGTTTTATCCGCGAAAATGTTATGATTACGTATTTAGGGTTAGAACGATTCGGCAACGAACGCAGCTTAAGAAAAAATAAAAATGATTTTCTTATTTAAAAAACCGCGCAAACCTAGAATTCTTACAAATACGATGCAACGCAGAGGAAAATAAAATAAAACTAAAATTCATCCATCTTAAGAAACTACCAGCGTTGCAAGCCGCACAACTGTTCCAACGTCCGCAGTATTTCAAAAGAATTTACCCTAAGATTTATACTGTCAGTTTTGAAGAATAGTTTTCTTTAGGCATCTGTCAAAGGCCACGCATCGCTACCTTACAAGTTTCTCCGTAGAAAACGCAACATCATACACTTCCCCTTCAGTTTAGGGAGGAACGCATTAAATAACCATTTATAATGTGTCAATAGTTGATGGTAGATGTACGTGTTATTTCCTACCCATTTCGATATTTATGATTACAATGGCGATAATGTTTGGGGTGAGCTGTCGTGTGTAATGGCATCAAATTTACTTAAGTACGGTTCCAGTGGTAGTGATGCTAAAGTGTACGAGTTTAATGCTGTGTGAAGATCCTTTTAGTAATGTTGAGCAGAAGCGAGAGCTTGTGCATCATGTATAATACCTTCGTATTTCAATCCCTTACTCAGGAGTGAATGAGTGATAGATAGAAAATAATTATATTTAAATTGGGATTAGACATTAAATTGGGAATGGATGGGGATCGCACTTGCATTTTAACATTTGCATGTCATAAAAAATAGAGATCAATTTTATCAGCCAGTAGACGATACGCAGTAATTGGGTATCACTAAACTATACTTAAAGTTAAATATCGGAGGAAACAATAAAGTTCAATACGAAAAAACACTTGAATCTTCTTGTTCATAGGGCGAAGAACATTAATCACAATTCACAGATCGTAGGTAGATAACACTAAATATTGTTTGTTTTTAAATACATCTGACTGACCTTGTGCCGCCACACCTGGTTGCAACCAGTTGCAAAACAAATGAAGCTCATTTCTGTCATATCATTATGATAATAAGCAATTTGTGCATATTGTTGCGTGTGTTTCGTTGGTGTCAATAAGGTCCAGATGTCACGGCAGTTTGATAGTTTATAATCATAGATGTTTCGAAATTTTATTATCATTTCTCGATTTGTTAAGTTTTAGTTGGTATTTGTTTAAAATGTAAGTTATTGTATATACCCATCGTCTTTACTGATAGCTCGTGTCATAAAACTGATCGGCATAGTTTACATTTTTTTATTTGCAATACCTTTCCAAGTATAGCCTATCAAGTAGTAGTAATTTGATAAACAAAACAGCATTGACGAATGAAACTAAAAGATATTGATCTAAAAAGAAAACCGTTCAGCTAATATATCAAATACCTAGACAGTTTACAGCAAAATCCGCTACTCACACCATCGATCAAATAATGGTAATTAGTCGGCATGTTTGACAAATTAAACAACTTTTATGCACTATTAATGGCGTTAATTACTATGACAAGTACTTAGTAGAAGGTTATTGACCTAAGCATTATGACTAACACGTATTCTTAGTATGTATGAGAAGAAAATTTTTCGCTACAGGGACTAGAACTTAGGCCCTTGGGTGGCAACACCTAACTTTTAACCTGTTGGTCTAGTGGTTAGTGGCCCTGACTGCTATACCGGAGGTCGTGGGTTCGATGCCCTTCCAGGACAAATGTTTGTGTGATGAGCACGTTCATTTGTTGTGTGTTGGGTGTAACAGGACTCGTATCTATGTTCGAACCTCTATTAGTTTTTATGGTTGTAGTCGCTTGGAGAACAACCATCTAACATCCGAGAACTAATTTACCTAGTGCAAAACGTAGGTTCTATAAATACCAAAAAAGTAACATATCATAAAGAAAAACTAACATTTATAAACGGAATCATCTATTATTTTTCTCTATAAAAAACCGTTTAACCTTTTATACATATATCAAAGGATATTCTGGTTACTTGAACAAACACTGATAGACCTTTAATATAGTAAAGGGACGTGAGACGAAGTGTAAAGGGCGCGACATGACAGACAGTTATCACGGAAAACTGATATTAATTCCGTGATCGGGATATAAACGAGGAGTATTAAATAACCCGAAATAAGAATATCTTTGCTCATATCATTTGCATAAATAAATTGGTATCGAGTGTAGGTCGGGTATATTATACAGTAATGTTTTTCGTGACGTTTGCTGAATAGCTTATTTAACAGAGATTGGTAATGGAGACATTTAGTGCAAAGAGGTAATATGTGAGCATTGTGTTTCTCGTAGTATAGAAAAATGTATAAAATATCTAAACAGCGAACTAATTAATAAACATTCTTGTGTATCGAAGAACACGGTGTTTCTCCATACATTACAAACGATAACTTAAAATTCCAAATTTAGACATTATATTACATAAAAAAAAACCTCAAAATTATACTTCAAACAACCCACTCGCCTCACGATTTCGTAATAAACACATTCAAAGATCGCGATGCAATAAAATAATTTATTGATAGCTCTACATTTCCACTCCCACGGTGCCATAAACCAAAGCAAATACCTGTCTAATAAGAAGTATAAACAGTTTTTTTTTTCACCCCGAGTGGCACTAACCGTACTCAACACCCACTCAGTGTCTCCGATACAGTCAGCAGAGCTTAAACTCCTTAACAACGAACATAAACATGGCATTTTGAACATTAAGCTAATAAGCTTAAGGATGAAATTAGTTTGTACATTTGAAGGCATAAGAGCAACTTATGCGGTTGCCCGTCAGTGGTTTCGTAGGGACTCTTGACACAGCCTCGCTAACGAACTGATGATGAGGCTTTACGAGTAATAACTTTGAGAGGTTCACTTAAGATTTGTAAATGGACGAAAGCAATAGCTGATGATATAGAATGGATAAAGAGTTGATAGTGTAGTGTGCGTATGAAAGTTTACAACTGCAAAAAAAAATAAAACGGTATCGAGTATTAATTAATTACCACGCCCTCAATATTAATTGCAAATTTAGCTTACGTCTGCGTCTGTTTTCTACGGATAACACATCATACAGTTCGTAATCAATCGTGGATGGCGTACGGTAAGATTTACAGATATGTAATTGTTCAGATAATATAGAGAACAGCAATAGCGCATAAGTAGGCAATGATACTTAATTTAACGCCTTTTAAAATGGCCCAATCAATTTTAATGAACGTGTAAGACACACATTACGCTGATATGTCCACTTGTGTGTAGGTTAACAGCATTTAATATTTAAACAGTTATCTAGAAGACTAGCGACGGAAAGGCTTTTAGAAAATTCAACGTTTTGAAACGTAGCGCGAGGATACTAAATATAATATTCCAAAACACAAAACAAGTACGAACTTAATCTCGTCTTTATTACATGACTTGGAGATAACACGTAATCTTGGCACGCAAGAATGTTGAAAATTCTTCGTGGAACACGCCCGTTGCATCTCGCAAGTAAAACATGCAATAAAAAGAAATAAACCCGAAGGCATGTGCGTACAGCCGGTTATAAAAATAAAGTTATTATACCACTGATATTGATGCGATGGGAAACGGGATCGAGAACTAGTACTTTATAATAACCGTTTTCCAAACATGGATCTCATAATATTTTATAGTTCCAAATGATTCGAAAATCGTACTTCAGTTGTTAATTTCGCGCAATCGATTGCTTCTGTTATTACGATTTAAATGAGGTAGAGATAAAACGAGGATATCGATTGAGAGAACTTCAATTATGTAGCGACTTTTAATTTAATAAAAAGTTTATATAATATTGTTACAGCCTTTCGTAAGAGACGATTATGGGAGTTATTCAGGCGGACAGGTTCCACGCAGTCGAAGTATTTTATTTGCGCTGATGACATCAATACTTACAGAAGAGTTAAATGTTTCAGATAGTTTACTACAAACGAAATAAGTGACGATATTACCAAGAAAATTGTCAATGAATTCACAGAAAAACGTAGACAGGCACGCTATCATTTGATAGCTTATTTATGTCATTATCATTAGCTTGTAGTGGCTTCAGTCAAACGAAACCATTACAGTTTGAAGGTAGTAAGGAGAAGAAAAGTTTGTCATTATGTCGGCCTTTTCTCATCACAGAAAGTGGTATTACAGCACAATGTTTGCAGACGTGATAAGATAAAAATCCGCAGCGCACGACGTCAAACTGGAGCGCTAAAAATAAGCTTATCGGACAATAAGAGAACGCGTCGCGTCGGCGCTGACAACTTTACAGTGTAATTATAATAAAATTATATTAATGTGAAGTTAATATTATTCTTTGTCACAAAGGGAGTTATTTATTTCAATGGTCTACTCTACTGATTTTGTGATGGAATCAAAATTATCAGACGTAACAACTATCTCGACTAAAATTCTAAAAGCAGTTAGAATTGAAATAAATTACTAAGAGATAAGTTTGTTCTAAAAATAACTGTTCTATGACTTTCTGGAAATATTAGATATCAAGCCATAACGGTTCCGAGATAGGGATAAAACCCAGCGGAAATGATCCAGGATAGACGAAGGTATTTATAGCGGAGGTTTCATAATTACTTGGTGAATTAATCCCATATTAACCTTGAGCGGCTGCGGGCGCGGCAGGGTTTAAGACAACATTCAGCTTCGTCAATTGCAACTTGACATGCGAACGGTTGCACGTGCAGCTAAGTTGGATCTACGCTCTTATAATCGACAGCCAGATAAAACCTTCATCCAATCACTTAATTGGACAAATGAAAAAGAAGTTATGTTGTTTCTTCGAATAGAAATTCATTTCTTAGAAACTTCGATATTCAGATGTTTTCTTAACTTTATGATCTTCAGATTTATTTGAGAAAAAGAAACACTCCAAGAGTTACATGTTTTTAATCAGGGTTGCACACTGGGACCATACAAGCCAGCTACACACACATATGGTCAATGTAAACAATAGTTTCTTAGCACTGTTTACACATTCCAACACCTAAAAAGGATTCGGATATTTTTACACCTAACTTGTCGCGAGCAAGCTTTCGTTGTAAATTGTTACTCCTTTTTATACTTGTTCAGATGAACCGACCGATGTAAGACTGGAATGTGAATTGGTGTTTTTGATTACGTAATGCCAAGCCTGTTCGGCAAAGTACCTACAAAAAGGTAACGTATTCGCTAAGAAGGGATTCCTTTATCCAGTAAGAAAGTTCTCGAAGGATCGTACAACGCCTTTGTGGCCAAAGTTGTGTTAGTAAGATAAAGCTAGAAAATAAAAAAGATTCCACGTGAGGTACAGAAAACAGACCGGTGAAAGAAGTTGGAAATAGAATTAATCCGACACAAGGAATACTCGTAAAAGGTGAAATGTTGGATAGCTCTCAATTTTATGAATACAGTGCTAAAACTCTCGTTACGATGCGACGGCAAAGTTGAAGGCGTAAAAGTGATTGGAAATAGCAATTTGAATATTAAATGTCCAATTTAACGTTTATGTCAAGTAGATATTTAACATATTTATATTTTTGTATAAAAAAAAGATAACATGAAGAATAGGTAAGTACTGCAGGTGTTGTAGTTTGTCACGTCTTGGAAGGACATGGAGCGTGACTATGAATTTAGTATCCAACCTTTTTTTTGCCCACATTAAAAAAGTGTGTCAGTAAAACACGCTCGTAACACTTATTTCCTTATTTTTATTCTATGTTTCATAGCATCAGAAAATATGTTTTAGGAACTGTTCTTCCGAAATTGGAGAAATAAGTTTACATTGTTTGCCACGAAAAGTTTCTCAGGCGGAAATGTAGGATTGAGGGGAAACGACATGATTTATCGCTTATTGAAAAAGTTACTTCGCTTTACCTAAAAAACAAAAATCATAGCTTCAAACAATTGGACATGTTCCAATAAAGTCTATAATGCTACTGCATTTTGTAATTGACGCATCGAGATTTGGAGCCAATAAACATATGCCGTGCTCCAGTTAGATTCCGTTGTTCCGAATATCTGAACAATTACAGATAGAACTGGTTTATTTGTCGAGATTTATTACACCACTTAACCTGATTTTGAGCTTATTTAAAGTCATTCTTAATTGGGGATATAATTGATTGTATCAGCTGATTGTTAATGAAAATAAAAAAAAACATTGAAAAAATCTAATAAAGCTTGGCAGAGAGCCACTACTGCAACCGCTGTTGAAATATTAAAATGTTTTTGCTTTAAAGCTCGACATGATTTAATATAAATTATGGTGTAATGTTTTGTTGTAGAAGACTTCATACCCCAAAAAATAATGCAGTACAAGTACTTAATATTGTACGAACACTATAGAGCGCCTAGAGGAAGCACATAAAGAACTTGAATTGGCACTCAAATCGCTAACTTAATGTGGCGAGACTATAAACATTTCTCACTATGCCAAACTACGAAAGCGTCCAAAAGCACATTTAATTCAGCCACGTTTCCAGAGAAAATTTCCATAATTGCGACCGCTTCAACAGCAACAAGCTAGTGCCGTACATAATAAGGGTTCACTTTGACCTCAAACTGGCCGTGCCCTGCACAAATATGGACAATGGAGATTCTATCTAGTGTTTCGCACGGTCGAATATCAAGTCCGGATTTACAGCTGCAATTTGAAAAGTCCTCTCAAATTGGACATGTTGCTAGCAGATTTGCTTCGAAATGGTCTGCTTAACAACTTGCAATTGCTTGTGTGAAAACTGCGAATAGATATTGGAAGTTATGAGATTACAGTAAATACGTGAAAGTTTGTTTTGTTATAACGATAAATGTAAATGGAATCACGAAGTTGTAATACAATCAGCTTAATTAGGTAATTGTCGTTGGATTTCATGTTGGAAATTAGTCTCGGGGGAATATTATTTATGATTGGGCGGTGGCAGTCCTATGGAAATTAAGGCAATTTTTAAGAACAATATGTACTAATTTAGCTCCCGGCTATGGAAAAACACGTTTCGGTTGTTTGAACAGCGAAGTCGTGACGTTCATCTTCACAGATTTTTATGTCTATCACTACGCGGTCTTTACTTTACGCATTGTTTTTGCTGGAATTTAATCCAATAAAAATGTTATTTGACTGCTTTATCACATTTACAGTTATTTTCAAACACACACAGGACTGAAATCCTGTATGGTTAATGTTCGGATTTTTTAAGGCACATTGACTGATTAATGCCCTGTTTTTGCTGAGATTTCTTTGACTTTGTATGAGTCATGGATTTAACACGAACAGGAAGAGTTTAATAAGTGGTCGTTTTGAAGACACTTATGCACGGTGCAGGCATGTCTCATCCGTATATGGAAGAAGATGAACTCCAGATTCGCACGCCTGGATCGTTACCATATATTACTGAGCTGATAGGCCCCTACGCTATTTACATACGTGCACTTTAATAAAAAGTTAGGTTGACTTTCTTTGAAGTAGCCGAAGACATCACTTCTTCGGCGTCAAATTAACTATTTGTGTAAAACGAAATATCTAACCTCTGATGAACGATGCGGCAATACCGAAAATTTTGGAAAACACATTTTTAAACCCTCAGAATGAAATATAATAAATACGTAAATTTATGATCGGGAAAAATTTGACCTTAAGCCGAATTCTGCTGAAGAACATATCAAGGCAATAACATTTTTTTGTGATGCTGTCTTATTTACAGACATGAATTATTTAATTAATCTGAATGCATACATTTTCTTAATACCATATGTCAACATTTAAAAGAATTACGAAATGATAAAAGATCAGTTGACAGAATTCTTAACAAGGACTTCAAAACATTTTGTTCAAATATTTTGTCAAAAATGCAAGGTGACGGTAAGGTCACCTTAATCAACTGCACATATTAAAAGCCAGTATATTTTAGTCGTGACTTTTCGATATTTATTTCCTGAAACGATAAATCAATCGTTCAAGAATTTTAATGAATCAAAATTTATTCGTGGAAGACATGATCGGTGCGTAACAGTGCATTACAATGCAAGTACTTCCAATTAATGTTGAGTGTTGTGCCGCGCGCGATATCAAAATAAATTTAAAAATAAATGACAGATAAATATTTCATCAGCATTGGGCTTCGTATCAAAACAGTCGGGAGCATCGAATAGAATCTCTTCCCGTTTTTATTTTGAGTGGGTACCCTTCCGCCGTGATTATAAAGGCGATACGAATGCGTTGGGAGCGACACACATCTATTTGTGGCCAGCTAAAAATAATGGTGGTCGGCTTAGCGCCGTCGTGAATGCAGTTTTTATGCACCGTGCTAAACGAGAAGGGGATCGTGAGCGTTTTCCTGCATACCTTTGTGTTTTTATGTCAATAGCTTTCAAATACTCGCTGAGGCTACGATGTACGAGTACTTTGTTTGGCGACTCTTGTTGCCGTGCGGATTTAATCTCTTTTTCAGGTACTTCATGTTTTTTTTTCTTACATTGTACCGGATGAAAAAAGGTTTATTTTTTTAAATTGTTTTTTTTTTTAAAGTAGATCAATTTTACTGTGCGAATTGATAATTAATTTCAAAATTTCGACATGACCTACTAAAAGATACACATTCCTGCACGATCATCAATTCTAAAAACATTTACTTCACCAGTACCAGCTACATCGTTGTAAATTCGTGCCGTATCTCAAAATTTTCTTTTCCCAATACTAATTTCGAAACCACACACTTGATTGAAGGCCGTAGAAGTAAATGGCATACATAGCAAGCGTTATTTATTCTACAAAATGGTATTTTAAAATTTGCAATGCTGCTTAAGTGTGACCTAGAAATCTGGTATTCGACACAACGTTCGAGATTTGGTTCGTGATCCAAGTCTAATTAACTTGATCATCGTAGTTTTATGGCTGTACCATTTGGAGTAAATAGAGACTAATTGAAGGTTGGTAACAGTTTGAAATATTGCGAATATCGTATTAAACTGCCTGCCACATAAATAGTAAACAATACTACTGTTGGTACACAATAATAGGCAGTTGGAGATTTAATATCAGGTGTCGTAAAAGTTTGAAATAATCCAAACATGTAACCAAGTTAAAGAGGACAATTACGTGAAGTCGTTACCAACGTATAAGCGATACATCGCAGATTAAGATGAAGTTTTGATCGGACAGAATCTCGGTGCATCGTGTTATGCAAGTATCGTGCAGCGTTATATAAAAGTGAAAGAACTATAAATATGTTGCCTTGTGAGATTGTTGCATCGGCGTTAGTGTTTCTAAATGTTTCGCCAGCCCCCGCATTGGTGCGTCGTGACATGTTTAATCTTAATACTCATTAAAGAAATAAGCTTCATCAGTCAACACGTTATGTCAATAAAATTAATACTGTAGTAACGTTTCTCTTGATGTTGGCCACGGAACTTTTAAGTATTTCTTCAGATACATTTATTTTGTACGTTCATAAGTAATTTTTCATAAATTTCTTTAGTTAAGTTTATTACAGTTTCATGTTTAACTTTAAACACATTTTCATTGTGTCAAGAATGTCAAACGACAAGAAATTCCCTGGAAAATCAATTCGCTGTGTCAATAAAATGAACAGCTAACACACATTAGGAAACAATTCAATTTTCTACGGACGGAGTAAAACAAACCGTAGAAGCGTTCTCATTGAGATCCCGTTGTACAATCACAATTCAGGTGGCACGCGACCCGCTGTCAATAGCTACGCATTCCTTCTTAAGAGGGAAGCGTCTGCGCATCGGCCGTAATCCATTCGTCTTGCTGCAGACGCCGGCTTGGTACTGCATGATTTACTCGGAGATCTATATGTTATTGACATTCCTTGTACCATTAGCTACGGTACCTACGGGTATGGCATTTATGTGATTTTTCGATTTTGTAGTATTTGGATGCTTTGGTATTTTACCAATTGTTTTATCTGCAGTCTTTTGATTGGCTGTTGGCGAAACTTGGTGACCAAAAATTTCGAAGTTGTGAAATAAGCTATTAAATAATAATTTTCATCATAACACAATTAGTTATTTAAGCGATTTAAGGAGATAAGACATTAAACAAATGTTTCATGTCTAATGTTATACCGTAGTAAAATGAAATGAGTTGATATACCTAAGTTTCTCGTAATAGATGTGTATATATATATGTCTATAATGACTAAGAACCCATCTTATTAAACCTTTATTGATCATAACAGTAATTGACGGAGGTAGCTTTTAAAATATCTAACATTTACGCTTATTGTGAACTATTATAAGTCCCATATTTAGGTCGTACCAATTCAATTGAAATCAATTAGTGAAACTGTTTTGTGTTGATATAAAGTTGTATACGTAATGTAAAGATATGCGTATCTTGGCACCGGGTATATAATATCACCAGATTTGGTGTGTTGATGTCGTTGACATTTCCAGTAACATAAATACCGGCTTAAGCCTTGCATTGTGTTACCACAACATAAATATTTCATATTTCACTTCACTGTTGTACGTTCAACCATTTTAAAAAGTGTTAGCAATCTGAAATTACGGCTTAATGATGCGTAACGACAATTAGTCGAGCTATTTACGAGGCGTCAAGTAAACGCACGACGTGTCGAGAAACGCAAAACGCATTCGTCCAAACGACACTAATACGGCCTCCGTTAGTTGCATCGAGTCGCAGGCGCACATCCGCGGCTAATTTCAGCAGAAACGGTAACACGACAGTTTAATAGAGAACGTGCGGTTACACTAACTGTCCCGGAATCTGTACCAAGGCCGACCGTTTTCAGATAAACGTCGATACATACGTAAAATTGTGTTTGGAACAGATGGTGAGTTGTGTGGGTGATCCAAGTCGGAATCCATATGCAGTAATACGGGATCAGAAGTAGACCGGGTCTTTAAATATTGTGACGCAGGAAATGTAGGATTAAATCCTGTATCCACACAAAACTGGCAATGTCTAAAGTATTGTCCTCAACGAAAATACAAATTGAGATATTGTAAACTTTGTTGACCACACAAAGTTTTTGACATAGGTCGGCCGAAATTTTTGGGAACATTGTGAGTGTCCCTCGTGTGCGAAATGCTGTCACAGATAAATTATCAAAACGAGTTCAGTCCTTCTAAATGATGCCTATCGTATACAAACCATAAACAAATTCCCATGAGAGAGTTCGAACACAACATAGAAATCGAACAAGCACACCTTAATGATCCAAACAGAAATTTTGGCAACAATAAAGTCACGAAAAGTGTCATGACATTTTGAATCATTAAGCATGTCAGTCGGGTCTAAAAGTAAATTCCCGAAAGTAGGTTAACAATGACAAATAGATGACAGGGGGATTCTTAAGATGTTTTTAAATGTTGTCTGGTTACTATAAAAAACGTCAAGTGTTACATACATATTATGTTCATGTGGGCGAGTGTGTATTGACTTAGTTTTATTGAGAGTATTTTCATCGAGACTTGAACTAAATAACCGAGATTTCTACAAAATAAATGTTGAACTAGAATGCAAAACGGAGTCGAGTGAATATTTACAATTTTTATGCACATCGATTCTGCACGTAGCTGGCGCCGACGTAAGGCAAGCAAATAGTTGGAAACAACAACCTGGAAAGCAGGGTGTACCTACTCGTGCACTAGTTCATGGCGCAACAGTCATGATTCGCGATAACCGAGCGATTATCGGAGAATTTGATGACATCACGAGTTTTATAATCGCACCAATCATTCAATATTGAACCTTCAAACAAAACGTCAGTTGTTTCGAATTGGACGATTTCCTATTGTAAATATTATCTTGTTGTTTATTGAGACCCCTGTCGGATTGTAAACAATGCCTGCGAACAATATCTGTATTGACTGATTTGAGAATGCTCTCCGCTCAGTGGTCTATTGATGCCGATTAAGTGCCTTCTGAGAGCGATGCATTGATAGATTTGTTACGTAAATACTTCTATGCGAAAAGGAAATGAATTTGTTTATGTAATGATGAGTGAAGTCAATAGTTTGTTTGTTGTTCGCCGTGGGAGATATGTTGTAAGACATTGCCATTTCCCTGTGATTGTAAAGCAGTTTTTTGGATCACATTCTAAAATGATAATGCACGTTTGTTTTGTCATTATCTATTCATTATTACAGGAGATCACAGCAAAGGTAATTAGGAGATGAGATGTTTCTTCACTGCAGTAATGAATTAAATTATTCCGAGTCTTCACGTTAGTAGAACAAAGTCTTATTCTTAGTAACTAAGTTTAGATTAAGTTTTGTCTAAACACACTGCGGTTATTACAAGGCACTTTAAGTTCCGTCATTCGTGTCAGCGGATTTCTGGTTTACGTAAAGCGGCTACCGTGGAACGTCCGCGAGCCGTGCCCACCTGGATGTAAACGTTTTATGACAATATACAATAAGAAATAGTAATATTTGAATACTTCAGTAATAGAATGAGAATAATCAGACGCTAACGTAAATTAGATATATTGCAGTATTCAAGGATTAAGAGAATAAATCATCGAGTAATCAGGATATCATTTCATATGACGTCGGCTTCCTCGATTTATTTCCTTAAAAGGATTTGCCCCCAAAGTTCGATCAAACGTTAGCAGTAACGAGATTAGGTTCACTTTTAGAGAGAAAAGCGAAATAAATCGTGATAGCAAAGGATTTTGGCCGTCATTCCAATGGTCCGGTAAACTGACTAAATAAGCTTAGAATGACAT
Organism: Chrysodeixis includens; assembly: GCA_941860345.1. Lineage (NCBI taxonomy): Eukaryota > Metazoa > Arthropoda > Insecta > Lepidoptera > Noctuidae > Chrysodeixis > Chrysodeixis includens. The sequence continues at coordinate 10,696,339 of OW796098.1, read as the reverse complement.
ATTATTATCTTAACTTTTGAACCTTAATGAAGACAGGTGTCATTAGTTTTAAAATAAAGGCATTAAAATATTGAGTACAGTAAAAGTTTGATATTATGCAGTTTGCGCCTAATAATTAGGTATGTCCCACTTTATTTATCTTTTGTAAACTAGAATTAAAGAAGTTTAGTTAGAAGTCTATACACTGTTGTTATTTTGTACCAACTTTCTACTCAGAGATAAGGAAATGAATGAAGTAAACCAGCAAGCGATGCCGCCGAGTCACGTATTGGAATTACCTATTAAACTAAATACCTAAGTAGACTTACAGATTAAAATCCCGTTGAAATTGTTAATGAGGCGAAACCACTAGCGAATGACTTAGGTACTCATAAACTGAAGAAACTGCACACGGATTGCAATTTCAATTGCAAATCTCCAGTGATAAATACGCTAGAACATTTAGACACGTTAGTACCAAAATAAATAGGATCAAGTGCCAAGTGAATATCACACGTAGTCTAAATACCGGAGGGCTTATGTTATAAATACGATGGCGGTTGCCGGCGTGTGAAGTGGAGCGAGTTGAACTGGCGGGGGCGCCGCGGCTGGTGCGTGCTGCGTCAGGCCCCAGGACTCTCGTCCTTCACTTGTTAATGAACCACTATAATTAGCCACGGTTTATATGCTGACAGTTCGGTGATTTGTTATGGCCGTAACAGCGTGACAATACAAAAGTAAAATGTGATGCGTGAGATCGTATACAGATAATAAATTATGAACTTGTTCAGAGCTGCATTTTATGTATAATGTAAATATATTCGCAAGGCGTTAAATAATAAGACTTACTGATTTTCATCTAGTGTTGAATGAACTTACCTGAAAAATAAAAGAAATATTATAAGCATTTTTAAACAAAAACAATCCAGTCTTTTTGCATTTCTGCTTAGGCAAAATTCAACATCAACATTGTTTGAATAACAGTCGCAAAACAGCGCATACATCTCAAATGGTTTATTTAGTCTAGAACAATAACTTGATCAACAATAGCACCTGACCTAACAACGTTCGAGCAAAAAGTTTTACTATTCGAACCTTCTTTGCAATTCAAGCAAAAAGGTTTACAAAGGGCCTATAGTGGCAACTGGCGAGGTCCGAGCACTTCCGAAGTACTCCGAAGTGCTCCGAACTGGGCCAGTACGTGGGTTCCGCTGGCAAGGTGCTGCTGATGCAACTTCCTTTACGCATACCTGACGAAAGAATACTAAGAGGACTGTTGTAACTCCTTTTAACATCGCTATAAAAGCGAGTGGGTGAAATTGAGTTGGAATAAATCAAGATTATGCATTAAAACAGCTTAAGTTTAAACGTTTTCGTCTCAATAAACATGTTCAAACTGTCGGCAGCTAAAGAAAATACAATTTGTGATTTATTAAATAAAACCGATTACATCTGAAATTACGTGATTGCCTGGTTACAAATAACATCAATATAATTTTGCTGCAATGCATACATTCTGCAGTATCCTAGATAGCTAGCTCCCATGAGGACTCATTCACAATATATCTTAGTGACTGCGTTGAACAAAACTGGACTACATCCAAGTAATTCGTCTTAAGACGGATATTATCTAGTATATCACAAAAAAAAAAACAAAAGCTAGGAAACGTATTCGAAAGATAAAAAAAACTAGTATCGTCTTCAGGAACGTTAATAACGCACCGCGTATCGACGTATGCGATTTTACTTTCAACACATGCAATTGCAGTGGGTAATTGAATCTCAGCAATGCTTTTTCTCGTTTCAAACAATCAATAGAGCATTTCATTAAAGTACTAAGTGCGGATTAACATTGATACGCGATGAAATTCGAGATGCCTCGTTACATCACTACATGCAACTGTTAGTTGATCAGTGTTATAATTTACCTCTTTGTCAGTTCATTTGAGATGAGATTATTACGTAGAGTTTATGTAAGAATTGTAGGATATATGTATAAAAAAATATACGTAAGTTAAGGATAAAATGAGTACTAGTCTGGATAGTACATTGTTTTATGTACTAGATATGAAATATGTAAATTAGATCACAACTTATAAGATGTACCTATATGTGCATGAGTAATATGAGTATGTCAAACAATAAGTGAACAATTTCATAGATTTGTACGTAAAACCGGATGCCGTTTAGCTTAAGGAAAATAATTTAATATTGATAGCCGATACGAAGAATATAAACACATCTTTGAATGTCTAATTAACAGATGATACAGCATATAACTTTCAGCGCAATTAAATTCTATCACAATTCTTTCTCATCACTGTCGTTAAAAGTGGGATACAATTAAAAACCGACGTTCTCAATAAAAAAAAAAAACTTCTATTTTAAATGGACAGTCACAAAGAAACTGTACTAGATAATTTTAGTGCACTATTAAGTTAGTTTTCTCACAACTATTACCGAAGAATGGAGATTAACGAAATGTTTTACCGTTTCGTGTGATTTTTCTCAAGCTGCGGGATGTATACTTTGAAACGTCTGACGAAACTGACGCAATACTTAAAGATCTAGGTCTTGTTTAGACTTTTTCTCTGAGTATAATGATTACTAGACTAATTACTAGGTTTCCTTGATGCACTAGGATGTACGTAAATAAAGTGGTAGGAAAAAGAGAGGATGCCTATACCCAATTGTGGCTAATTCTGGGCTAAAATAATGAGGAGACTAATAGTTTTAACGCTTACTTTCCACTAGACAATAAATATCAACGTAGGTAGTTGGATGTCTTGTAAATTAAAGGGATAGAGAGAAAAATTTATTCTATGTTGAAATTAATAACAATAAAGATTGATCCAAACGTTTAATGAAAACGTATTAATGTTGCTACTGATGGAAAACTGCCGAAGCATATATTACAATAGCTATAATGTTCTCATAAGTCATAATACAATAATACTGTTCAGACAGCTGTTAAAATACACACATCTGTAGAATACATTGACAGAACATGATTTCAAGGAGTGGTAATGATACATAACAACCTACCTACCAATTAGTAGGAGTAAATTATATAGTGTTTGTGGATAATTGGATAGTTTATTTTATGGGTCAAAGATTAATACTTAATGAGGGCCAAGTAACCTAATACCGACAATATTAAATGAATGAATTAAATTGGATAAAACTTGGATATTTATTCATTTAGGGTTACAAGGATCCTCTAGCATGCGGCCGAAGTCGGAATTAATACCGTCATGTATGGTGAAGCATAACTTTTGACCAATAGTTCCGTTAATTTCTATTTCGTATATGTAACCAACAAGGCACCAACAACACAAATGATGTTGTCATCCACGTGCCCAAAGATCTTTGTAGCTTTAAATTATATTACGCTAGGTTATCAAATGTTAAAAATATTTTTCGTGCACATTTTTAGGCACAAGATATAAAACAGATCTTCTTTACTTCAAACATATCTAGAAATAACAAATTAATTGCTGCTATAAATAAGCCATCGACCTACTTATTTACATAGACCGATAGTTTTAGTAGTATCTGGATTATTTCTAGACTTTAATGTCAGTCCTTGGATTAGAAACATTCTATCGTAAATTTCACTTTATATGTAAGTAGTTTACATGTTTTATTTATTATTTTAGAGTTTTCTGCAACCTTGGGTGATTAGTGAAAGTGCATTGATGTAACTATTACGTTACGTATTTTTTAAACTGAATATCAACATCCTTTTGTAGCGCAGCCCATTATAAAATTACTTACTTTAATTATACTATCAATTTTCAATGGGCATTATAAAAGGTTTAAACAAAAACAAATCTTTTTAATGCGTCGATATCGAGGTAAACGTGCATTCATCTATTGAGATGAACACAATAGAACTGTAAATAATTATGAAAGTGGTTACATTACAATATACAAACGATTTGTTTTAAATGTTTAGTTATACAATTTTAGAATTGAGGAAACATCTCTCTTTCAAACCGTAAAACAACAATCAAATTGTTTAGAGATGACCAATCCAACTGTATCTGACACTTGAGAAATTCTAAACAATACCAAGTCCTGAGAAGGTGGAGAAGAAACATTTAACGGAAATAAGGAAAACAAAACAAGTACCATTTAATCAGATGATCAAACAAGAAGATCTCATGTAAGATGTTGCGACAATGTTATTACAGTGATATAACTCTCGACTGTCTCCGAGATACGAGCATTTCACACGACTATCTGGCACGACGAAGTAATTATGAAATAATACGATGTAGGACGATGAATGATAGCAGTAGCTTCTTAATATATTTAGAGCTGTGGAAACTTTAAGTTTGTTTATCTGTGGAGCAGCTGTTGGTTCTAAAGATATGATTCTAACGTAGCACTCAGGTCTGTAAGACTTGCATCCGCTTATTTGCCTAAGTATTCACTGTCGTTTTTGAAACCGAATAAATTGTGACGCTAGCTTAATAGGATTCATCTCTACAACAACAATGTGATGTCTTGTAGCAGGCATGAGAAATAAATACTCAGTAATCACACGAAGTTCCCGTCAGATTTTCAGAAATCGTTATAAGTGTTTTTACAGACATCGTTTCGCTTTTTATCTACATGGCTGAATTGAAAGTCACCGGCCAGTTTTTATATGTAGACGATATTAGCAACGATGACAGTACAAATTCAAATAAACGAGCTATGAACGTCCTATTTAACAGCATGTAATAGCGCGACCTTACACAGCATGGTCGTATGATGCCAATGCACTCAGACGCTTTGGAGTTCTGCCCAACTTTCCGAGGGAAATTACCGTGAAGATATGTGCATTCTCCACGCCGCGAGCGTCTGCGTATTAGATGTAACGTTGATATTGCAAACAAGGGACAGGTGCAGATGCACACGTATTTATTTTCGTTCGCACCTGCCGGCGGATTAGATGCTTCGGTTCTAATTTATTTTTGAAATTTCCAGGTGATGGTAGGAATTAGAATAAAATGTGGGTGAAAGAGGCAGCCTCATAAATATTGTTTTATCGCTCAACGTTTTATGTATAAGCGATTTAAATTTATTTTCATATAAGAATTCTATTGTTAAATAAATGCATGTTGATAGATGCACGAAGCAATAAATTATTTATGATCTCTAATCTTAAAAACGCTTTGCCGCCTTAATGGGTATAATAATACGCTTTCTTTTTCCAAACGATAGAGGTCCAACACACACAATAACACAAGTGTTATACATTACAATTATGCACAAACGGAAGTATCGCAAGACCTAACAAAGTAAAAAGTAAATAGAGAATAGAGAATGTGTTGACAAAAGAAAGTGCCAAGAAACTATTTAGTCGAAGATAAACCATGTAATAGCTGTATCCACTGAACACACACATGAACGATAGAAAATTACTAATATTCCGTGAAAAGCTCATGCGATAATAACAATCAAAGAGCAATGAAAACAAAATGATGAACTACACGACATCCGATAACGAAACCCATTAATAACTCTATAATAGACACGACAAACGATAATTATATCATACAGCATACATTGTTCGCTGTGGGAGATAAATTACAAAGCGCAAAAAGAACAAAACGATCGATGTATCGGTGTTGATTTCGAATTGCCGTCGTATCGTTTTAAAGAGCGTCGGGTAATAAAAAGTAGAAAGTGCCAGAGAAGTCATCGGCACTTGGTGTTGGGCCAAACTGAGGCAAGGTCATTGGCTGTTTGATAATAGACATTATGAAGTAATAGATTGTTTGTTTATTATTTTTTTAGCGTATTTTGTACTTTGTTGGTTCGTTTTTATAATCTGCTTGAAATCTTTACGTTCAAATAGAGTTTCTAGTGTATGGTTTAAAATCATTTTAGGTACAGTTAAAATTTCAATTTCTTTTAAAATTACAGAAGTGACTGTTGATCCAGTCTTGTTTTTTAAATGTATAGTAAATATGTTTGATTCTTTATCATCAATAATGCTGTGAGTTTCACAAGCGAAATCAACTCAGTTTCCTGCGTTACGATTGATTGATCAAATTACTTCATTTTGTCGATAAAAACATGATAATTACCGAGATCCGCCATTGTTTTGCTATGTTCCGCGATTGGTTCATGTTGTATTTTCATACCGTCTTCCGTCGTATTATTTATAACAATTAAGAATTATTGTCATTGTTAAGTCAAGTTCCTCATTTCTATCTTAGGAACTTGCATTTAGCGAGTTATGGTGAACATGACAAAGAAAACAAAACAAGATATTCGGATTGTTGTCAATGAATTTGTACATAGCAGTGAGTTGTAGTTTATTTGATACAGAATTAGTGATTGGAGTAGCTAAAGGAAAGGAAAGTGTGAATGAAATAGATGAAAGTGGAAATTTTCTAACCAAATTAGAATGGGTGTTGTATCTGTAAACAGACGCGCACGTATACATAATGCGATCACTAATACAGAGTGAATGAAGCGAAAGCGATTAGTTTCAATCATAGACAGTTCGAAATTTTAGTTTCTATTGACCATTGTATGGAACAGGAGACAATATTCATCATTGAAGTTTGTATAAGACATGCTGGTAAGAACGTCTTAGTTAAGCTACCGGGGATTTTTTTCAAACGCAATCAACATGATAAGAAAAAGAAGTGCCGTATAAGGATAAAGATATTACTGACTAATGCCAAACCACATTTAATATTACTGCAGTACAAAGTACATCTAATACCATTGATATCACAGCCAATAGGCCATGAGTAGGGCCAATGACTAAAGCAACACAATCTATAACCAAATCTCTTGTTGCAACATTCACTTGTTTACGTATAACACTGTATGTGTTGCGAATGCACACGCAATGTACTCGAATACCGATATCGATATAGATAAGTTAAAGTGTGCGTTACAGATTCCATTGCCCGGCGATTAGTTTCACGCAGCGATCGTGAGGACTTCGTGTGGTTGATGCGAGAGAATCGAAGAAAGATCATCGTTTAAAATCCATTGCGTATTTTCTTCTGCAACTTTATTTTACTCTTGTGACTAATGTATCGATGGATGCTTTTTATCGTTTATTTTCCTTGTAGGATCTAGCAACTTTCTTTAAGATTAACTTGAAGTGGTATATCTAAACGCAAATGGTTAAGCTTATCGTCAATAGATCGATGTCACGTATTGATACAGCTCAAAAGAATGTCAGTGTGACAAGTGTCACTTAATCAAACCTCCATTTCTAAATTACTTGTGTAAATATTTACTTTTGAGAATGATACGAGTGCTATGTATTATTAAAACCGACGAGTACCTACAATAACCTATTCATTAAATTCACAATTATGCTTGTATTATGAGATATATGATTAAATAAAAGAGACAGAGATACTTTACAATGACCGTTTTAAAATATTTGATTCTAAAGAGTCTGGCATTCTGTTGTTTACTTTTCATTCGGAACGAAAGATTCGTTCCCAGAGCACACACAGAGCTCAACAATAAAAACAAAGAAATTATATGTGTACACAGTACCGTCGTGCGGTTTTAATAATTCAAATGTTATAAATTCATCTCCGTAATATATGAAAGTTATTGTGTACTGTAATAAGGAAATCAACTGAGCATAAATTATATTCATCTCATCTATGTGTTGTGTAATGTCAACGCAACAATGTCTGCGGGATTATTGTCTATATCTGCTGTATCCTGGATGTCAATCATTTTGATTATGAATATTATTCTGTTACATTTTTTGCTTCCTTTTGGCAGAAAGCCAATCTGCTAAACAAAATAATCAAGAGTACTCTGCTGTCGGTATTCACTGTTTTATTCATCAGTGACAATTGTTTTCGTGGAATGTCGGTAGCGAATCGTGCTTGACTACTTTTCTATGCTCATTCATAGCCACGTACAATATTATTATTGACTTGAACAATTGCACTGACACCTCGGCAGATCAAAGTCACAGTTGCGATAGTGAAATGCGTATTTAAATAATGATCTTTTCAATTGGTCGACATAATACTTTCACGTTTATGTAATCACGCGCCTCTTGGCTCGCCCATCCGTCATACCGTTTGCTTGTTATCTCGATCTTAACTATGAAAGTGAAATATCTACTCTTCTTTGTAAGTGGTAGGTAGATAAGAGGCCCCTGCAGCATTAGTGTACGTTTTCACGTTTTTCTCTTTTATACTTTAATATGCATAACTCTTCGTGTGAAGGTTGTTGTTATCAGGAACACAACAATAACTGTATGTGAGGAATAACAAAACATCATTATACAGTATCGCATTTGACATTGTGCTATTAATGTGGAAGGAGAAAAAGATTTATTTCCTCAATAAATATGATTTCGCATGCGAAGTGTAGATCACAATTAGCGAGACCTCGGAAGGAGCGAACGTGTTTAAGGAACTTCAGTAGGTACTTGTAAAAGGGGAAAGAACGTGAGTAAAATTCGAGGCATGATTGTTTGCCGACCTTAAAACATGGGACCGAATATTCGCACACGAGAAAACAACAACATAAAAACGGGAAACAGATTCAATGATCGAAGCTTAGGGGACTGGCTTTTGAGCCCGAACGCTAGCTCAAGCAATGTGATGTCTTATGAAAACATATCCAATAAAACGATACACAATCTTTCCCAATCGGATTATAGTGTATTGTGAATCCTTAGTAGCGCTGCGACTGGGTCAAAGGCATCGGATTTATTTTGTTGAACTTTATGCCAACTACACGTGACCGAAGATACTGGGATAAACTGGAATAATGCGGGATGTTTTGGTCTAAAAGCATAATACGACATTGGCGATGATACGAATCTAGTTTTATATGTTAAAGACCTTGTCTTTTAATCTCACTAAAGGTAATATCATAAATGCTTTCAAAACAGATGAAAATCAGACAGAGAGACTGCATATCATATTACTTCCTTAATCATTTCTAGGCTAACATTTTTAATTGGCATTACAACATGTCCATTGCCAATGGGCTTCGTGAAAAAAACATTTACGCCGTCTGTTAACGTGCATAATAAATTGGTAATATGACTTTATATGGCGAATTTTAGTACAATTGATTTTATAACATTTGACACTGAGTATGTTTTATAATAGGTTTCTACATTACCTACCTGATTCCTTCGTTTTAATATTTAGTGCGTCGTCATATTGTATAAGAAAGTTAATAATAACGTAAACATCACTTTATCTAACTTTCGTTTATCATGCGGAGATGACATTTTGATAAGAAGTTATAAAAATTATAACATTATTTATCATCTATTTGGGAGCGCATTTCTCGAAGATTACTCGGTTATTCTGATAGGACTTTCACTAGATATTTGGAGGTTATCGTGATGGACGAAAGTGTTAAAATTCCAAATACCTAGAAGAATAACCACACTAGTAAAATAAAATCATCACACACTATTTTCTATTACAATCAAATCAAGAAAGGACCAAATAATGGCTGAAAACAATGACTACACAAAATAACACTTAGGTACTATCAAATAATTTGAACTACACAAAATTATAACTATTAACATTGATATGTCCTTAGGGTCACTTAAAACAACGTAAACACTACCGTCAATTAACATCTTGGAGTAAATTAGCGTCATTGTCTTATAAACGCTTCGGCGACTGTTGTATCGTCTGCGCGGCGCCTCGTGACGTTTTTAATGTAACTAATGATATAATGATAAATTCGGTTGTTATGATTAATTGATGTCGCTATTGTAGTTCATGGTTCGGTGAGCGTTGGGAGTGAGGAGCTGTCGTGAACTGCCGACGTCACGGGTAATCAGAATAGCCTAAATAATTCCGTCTAATTAATACACATATTAATCTTCCTACCGGTCTTTTTAGAAATCTTTGGGGGTTCGTTTGCCCAGCAGTGGACGTCCTTCAGCTGTGATGATGATAAGGATAAGGAGAGAAATGTCAAATAATAAATAAAAGAGTTATTCCGTTCCTTTGAATATTATTGTAAATATTTGTTCGAGAAAACACGAGAAATATGTTATATGTACGACGTAAGACCTTTTGTTGTTTGTTTACGTCGGTATAAGGAAAGTGATTGTATGTGTAACTCGGAAAAACTTCTAACGTCAATGGCTAGCCACTTGACTTACTCATTTCCACATCCATGGTTTTTCTAGTCTAACAACACATAAAATAAGAATTGCTATGCAATACCAACTATTTGAGGGATTACCTAGATTATCAAAAGCCTCGGAATGGAATAATATTAACTACTTTAAATATCGAAAATAGTCATTTTATTACTATAAATTGCAAATTTTAAGTCATATTTTACAGGTCACTGTATTCTCATGATATATTTAACAGACCCCTTTAGACAGATAATCCCTCAATCAATTGTGGGCCAGAAGATTTATCTATGCGACTGTCAAAGGTTTAAATCCATAAACAAGTACTGCCTGAGTCACACTGTGATCAATCGTATCTTTATTGACACGATGAGATAATTCTATTTTGACAACCTCTGTGTCGCACCTGCATATAATAGGTACCAATGTGTTTGTTATGTCTAGGTGACGTAACACCGGTTAAATAAAAAGGTTTGTTTGTTGATTAAACATGTTGCGTCGACCTCGATGTAAAATGGTATAAGGGCAGGAAGATGATTTGTATAGTGTACATTGGATCAAAATCTCTAATGGTCGTAGTTAAAGACTCTACCAAAGCAGAATATATAGTCATTGATACTCACGAACAAACACAGAATATCCTTAACCACTACTAAATTGGTTCAACATAGTTCAGTATCATTACATAGTATAAAACAAATTCGCTTCCTGCTGTCTGTCAGTCCTAATATTGTATGCTTCGATATAAAAACTACGCATGGATATTGATGCGTTTTTCTATTAGAGAAAATGTTTCAAGAGTTTATTGTTATACGTATGGTACCTATTGCACCCGTGCCAATCTCCGACGGGTCACTAATACAATTTAAAGTAAAGCACAAATTAACACATACCACAATGACATAAGGAGACTGTAGATACCTACATTAGCAAGTTATTTGACAAGCATTAGACTAAGAACCGCGGGAACGCGTCAATACAAACAAAATGTTCAAAGCGTTCAAACATAGTCAGTGACTAATTGCTATGGGATCTTAAATATTCATGAGTGTTACACAGACGTATCGGTATAAAATGATGTTTGTACGGTAAACTTCTTAACACGTCCATCACAGGTCGTAGAACTCCTATATATCTTATCGGTTAAAGGTCGTCGAAGCTATTCAATGTATCGTGAGATTACAATTACTAGAGTGAGATTCGTTTGTAATTAATTTAGACATAATTGTTTATGAGATAGTCGTGTGGTATAGGTCAAAACGCCAATTACCACAATAAGCGATATACCGCGGTTCGATTCTTATGGAACAAGCATATTATGTGTGATCCTCAAATGTTTGGACTAACACTAACTGTCTTTGTGCATGTGATTTGAATGCCTGCGAAATCCCCCGCGACACCGGACGAAATCCCTTAGTGCACGAGTAGTTAAAAATATACATAAAAAATAATGATCAAAAGTTATGCGCATAAAGGATGTAAAAGATTAAATAGTCAAGAATAATAAAACATTTTTTCCCACGCACGTATATAATCGCGATGTTCGGTCTAAACGCGCCCTAATGTACCGTATCGGTTGAACCGCAAATATTTTGATGGATTGGTCTGACGTGCCTTCTAAAGAGTTATCGTATCTAAAATGGTAAAACATAACATTATATTGCTAAAAGCGTACAGTACATTTACATATTTTATTCATGAATCGACCGAAGCGCATGTGCAGTAAACAAGTTTGGTAGACACGCCATGTGCGTATCAAATCACTTGGAAGGACAAGCTAAACGAATTCAATTAGTGATATTGAAACTAGGTCTAGCCCTACAAGAACATTTACCTCATTATTATTTACCTGATCATGATGTTGCCAAATCATCTATTATGTCAGCGTATGATGCCAATAGCAGTATTACTAGAAGCGTAATTTTAGCAAAAACTGGCAACAACAAACATGTTCGAAATTTTCCAGGCAGAATAGTAGGTAGACTACGTAGTTAACAACTATAGTAAATTTCAAGAACACTCATATTTTACGTTGTTACAAAACTGAAAACATCGAAATACCTTTTCTTATTTTACATAATCAATGTAAAGCGTTTCGGACTAACTTGATCGATACCCAAAGTATTGCTTAAGCCAATATAAAAAAAAACCTCATCCAATTAGTACCACGAGTATTTTTGTTAGGATTTTTATCACGCTTTCCTGGGCTAATAGGATTAGAGCTTAGTTCACTTAATAAGTAGGTAATGCCTGTGAAGCCGGACGCAAATTTTGCTTGAACACTTAAAAGAGAAAATGGTAAAGCGAGTAATAAAATCATAACACAATCACAAAGTCAGAAATGAGTAAGACGGTGAAATGTCAACGACTTCCTCAACTCGGATACGCAAATAAAACGAAATGAGTTTGGCTTTATTTGCGGAACTACCGAAATGCTGGCCATATACTTGAGAAAAAAATATAATTTGTTACCCAAGGTCTAATACTAATGTGTCAAATGGTAAGCATCAGCTTGTGACTAAAGACCAGCTTTGTTCCACAGTCGCATTTTAATCACTCCAAATTAAATAGAACGCAGAATTTGCGGCGTCTGCATGAACAAGCTTCACAGACAGTCGCTTTGTGTGTGCACAAATTCAGCGGCACGCCTCGTTTGCAACGGCCTTGAAAACTTGAGAGCCAGACTGAAAATTGGCGGAATATATTTTAAAACGGAGCCTAAAACTTAGGGAAGCTGACTTCAAAGAATTTGTATTTACTCTTGAGGATATAAAGTATATAATGTTTTTAGAATGCATTGTTATGTTTGTTTCAAATTAAACCACACGATTTTCTCTACATTACTTGATAGAAAGATAACAAACTTCTAATAAACAATTCATCTACAGTACCATTATTTCCACGGCACGAAAAACATCTGATACACTCAAAGATCTCTATGAAAACTTTTCGTCCGACCTTAAATAATTCGTGTAATAAAACCATCCGTGCGAATCCTATGGGCTTAATGGACTGTGGTCGCCTTCGTAATTGATACACTGCACTATAAAAATTCAATTTTGTCTTTCATTACGAACATTCATGCGGTCTGCCGGAGTGTTTGCCGAAAGAAATTTACTTTACGATTCGTTTCCGCTTTCGACTTTTATTTTTTGCCGTCGAGTTGTTTTGGGCATTAGTTTATGCCATTTGAATTTAAGATTCGAGTTTTCTTTGTTAATGTTTTGTGGGGAAACTCTTGTAGTGGAAGATTTTACTGACAGTTGCGATGGGTCGCTTTGCAAACTGCGGCTTATGTCTATATAGAGAACACCCTGTTTGGACATTGTTTCGGGGTCTTCAATATGACTTACCTACGCGTAACATCCTAAATATTACTCTCGTTTGCTCGAACTCTGTATCAGTAAACAGTTACGTTTACATGCTAAATTTACACCGATTAAATTCCATGAACACTTATGTAATTTCATCGCATTCCTGCAATTACCTTCGAATGCTAGTTAATAATCTATGATCCTCGCATAAGCGCAGTAATTGGAATACGTACGTAAAATCTACAACGGTAGTAAAACTTTATTTAGCAGTCACGATTAAATTAACGCGGGATTTAGGTCAGGTATTAAAAAGTTACCGTCTTAAGCGGATTGAGATTACGTATTTAATACTATACGTCATAATTGGCTTTAATTTATTGATTATAAGATGTTGAATAAACTTCTTTAAAAAAGCAAAACGTCCTTTACAAATCTTGGTAAACGTTCTTAACAAGATGAGCCGTACATTTCTGTTAATTTCATTAGCAACAGCCAAATAACAATTATGAACGCTTTAGACACGCAAAAAAAGTCACAATGACTGTTACTTTACAACAGAAATTATCAAAATTACTCATTATTTAGATTGTAAACGACGTTTAAGCAGATTCTCATAAAAATATAGCGAGTAAATACAATGTGTATGTGGTAGAATAATAAAACAATGATAAGAACATTACAAACAAGTGCATAGCTTTTCTGTTATCGGGACAATAATAGGCGAGTCTTGTCTGGATGAGAAAACAATTGAAATACGAGTGTGTGAGTTGGCATGTGCCATAGGGCCAGAGATTGGAAGTCTCGTGTTCGAATAAAACGTGTTAATTAAGTATCTGCAGTGTTTTAATTGTAATTAGAATACTGATTATGAAGTTGAAGAGTCTGTTTTATACCGGTAATCTTTGGAAAGATCTACACCTATTGATAAAAGTATTTAAACTTAAGCTTCTTACAGTAACGTTTAAAGCAACGAGTGAACAACTGGGTACTCAGTGACAAATATTTTTTCAATACAATTAGATACAGCCTATGAGATTTCCAATCCTGAGCGACTACAATACGTAAGAAACTCGCAACAACTATTTTCTTTGTTTACATAAGTTTAGCACATTTCATCAGTTTTACTCTTTTATATTCTTTCCAAGGCTGTTCGTAAAAAAAAATATTGTAGAATGACATTTGTTGTGCAAAACTGTAGAGTCATCACGTTAGCGATTTGTAAGATTTAGTGTATAATAAAGAGGGATCTTTCTTATCTTTAGCTGTAAAATGCAAGCTAATTGTGAGACTTACAACGTTCATTTAGACAAGTCATTGCCTGAAGGTCGTCGTCTTTATTTAAAAGGGACCGTTAATGTCCTAATGGATACTTAGGGGCCTAAATTATTCAATTACTTAATTCTAACAAAAGAGGCTAAATCCAATTTGAAGCGGATTTGCCTTTACGGAGTGTTCTATCGAAATCTCTTAGAATTTGTGTCTTTCTAAAGATTTTAGGCACTTCAGACTACAGACAGATTTATAAACCGAAAACTATGTTTTAAGTGAACATTTTTATCGTCACAAATTGAAGATGTCATGTTGATCTATTGATTGGTGACTAAAAAATCCACCTTCTAAGGCAACTTCATCTAAGTTTCTTCGAATTTCACGATTAGGGTTCTAGGCTAGTTCGGTTTTGCAAAATTTGAACGACATTACAGCAATAACTTCAAGCCAGACATCACATCTGTGTACGACAGCTTTCGATTCGTTTTAAAATGAAAATCTGATTTCAAAACTTGAAATACGTTCTGTTTTCTGGCTTGTATGTAACCTATTTCAGTAAGCTCTACCATCCCGCAGGATTGTACACGTTGAATTTCAAACGTGTTTCAACGCTCTTTGAATATTTCAATAGGCTTTACTGCTATTCCTGCTTTTGTGATGATGTTAAAAATTTAAGATATAAGGGTATACTAAATGAAGGTTGTAAAATTGGGTGATTAAATGAAACTTAAGCAAACAAGCTGTTAATATGTACGTAGGTATTACTATGACTTGTGAGCACTCGCTAATATTATATTCAAGACTGTAAATCTGTAGATTTATTAACGTTATGTAGTTCGTTGCAGCCTTCTATAGTTTTATATCTCTCATTTAAATGACGATAATTTATGATCAACTTAATTAATTAATTGTAGGTAACATTACGGATGAATATTAAAACATATCGATATATTGAACTCTTTCGAACACCTACTTAAAAAATAATAGGATGTTAAGTAAGTACCTAGGTACTTATACAGGCTGTGGATTAAGTAATTGTATACAAACGCGTATTATTATAGTGAATGCACACGATCAAAGATGTTCTCGTAGGTATGAGCGTAACCAGCCTACACGCGTGAAACCGACACCCGTTGTAAAAACTCGGCCTCGATCGTGCAGTTCGGGTGGAGCCTTAGTTACGGCGGAAAATTATCTTTTTTACCATTCAAAAAGATAATTAGTTTTAAGGTATCGTTGTGCATAACTGACAACTAAGGTACGGTTCAGAGAGAAAGAAAAAAGTCAAAATAACTAATCTTAGCAGCAAACACATATTTAACTTTCTTATAAAAAAAAGTTTTAATTTCAATTTAAAATTGCTACATGTTTTGTCCAACTTGACACTTTGCAGAGTCAAGACATTTCTTCTTTTTTTTTTCCTAGTCAAGTGTTGGCGACATAAAATTATTTAATGATACTCATTAAAACAAAAACATACAATTTCATAAGTAACATAACGAAATTGAAACGCTTCACAATACTTCCTCAAAGTGTTACTTTAAATGAGTTTATTTCGTTGTTGCCAAAATAATGTTATACAATGCAGTTATCAGCCACGTAGAAAGCAAAATCGTGGAACGGTCATTTTGCAAGATGTTACTGCAATATTTAGCACGAAAAACTCATACAATGTAATCACTAGAACAGATAATAGTGGTTACGTTCCATAGATCGCATTCCGATAATCTAACAAGATCCAGTTCCTTGCTCTGCCTGAATAGTCCAGTCATTTGGTAGTTTTACCTGGAAAGTTTTCCGGGAGTTTTGAAAATTGGGTATTTTATAGATTTGGATATGCTCTTTTCGAATTTTAACTTTGCCACCTCGTACAACCGCCGCTCGCGCCGCCATTTTGAAAAAATGGCGCCCAAAAACGGTTTTTTGGGAATATCTCCTTTCTGAGGCATTTTACGAAAAAAATGTTTTGTACAAAATTAAACTAGAAAAAATTTCCTACACTTTATGTCTTATTTACTTTCTCATAAAATCAATAGTTTCGGACGTACGAGCGCCGCAAAGTATTGTTCATTTGCACCACTACGAATGTTTCGTATATTTTTCTTAACTGTTCTATTACTGCCGCCGATTTTCAAGAAGTAGGTGTTAGGGTAATATGTCACTTTTGAATCGGGCCCTTTCTCTCGACTATGAACGAAACTTCAACGAAAAATTTGTTGGTAGAAGCTATATTAAGAGAAATATTTAGTTTAGACTGAATCATCAATGTATGTTTATTGCCGTACAGTGTTGATTATGTTCTTAGAGCTATGGTTTCTTATACGGAAAATTGTTTTATTTGTGACAATTCACTTGAAAACCGGCGGCAGTAATGGAACATTTTAGAAAAATATACAAAAAACACGTGGTGGTGCAGATGAATAAGTAATACTTTGCGGTGCTCGTACATCCAAAACTATTGATTTTATGAAAAAGTGAATAAGACATAAAGTGTGAGAATTTTTTTCTAGTTTAATTTTGTAGAAAACATTTTTTTCGTAAAATGCCTCAGAAAGGAGATTTTCCCAAAAAAACCGTTTTTGGGCGCCATTTTTTCAAAATGGCGGCGCGAGCGGCGGTCGTACGAGGTGGCAAAGTTAAAATTTGAAAAGAGCATATCCAAATCTATAAAATACCCAATTTTCAAAACTCCCGGAAAACTTTCCAGGTAACCCCCTTATTTTCTACCAAATGACTGGACTAGAAGCTACGCATTAGTTCGTGTCAGTCTTATAAAGCGAAGCCCTTAGGTGTGCTTACTTAACATTTAACAAGAAGAGCCAATAATAATATTGGCTGTATTGAACTGGCAGATCGGGAAAGGCCATTTGATAACAAAAAGAAAGATATTCATGACAAAAAGTTTTGTTAAAGAATGCAGTCGTTTCAAAAGGCAGTTGCGGCGATGTCGCTTTGAATTAAAGATTCACCGCTTTGTAATTGGCTTGTCGATTCGTTTTTTGTACGAAACACATGCTACTAAGGTATCGTGATACTATTTGTTTCATGAATCACATTTAGCAAAACGTGTATGTTATTTATCATTCAAACGGTGTTATCAGGGAATCGAGGACGATAATAAACAGCTGATACACTAACTTTTGTCGCCTATTGTTGTTCTAAGAATTCAAATATATTGTTATACAAAACGAAAATAGAACAATCGTATTAAGACATGTTTTTTATCACTAAATGTTAGAGCAATAAAGATAAAACGTTAAAAATTTTCTTGAAAAGACTTCAGTGTAAATTAAAATGTCTAGTCATCCAGACATAATTAGGGCAAACCTAACAATATCAAACGAGAAATATGAAAACACTTTTCTACTCTATTTAGCTAAAAGATGAAAAGATTGTTACGCCCATTTTTTTCCAGGTATGAGCTACAATTTACATTTTATTTCTAACAAAAGGTAGAAGTTTACATAACCTGACCCTTTTAATAAAATTTAATAATATAAAATACTAAAATTTCAATAAAAACCATTGGTCATATGATCGCTTCAAGTGAAACCTTACATAATACTCGTATTATAGGTACGCGCGTGTCGTTGGCGCCGTGTGGGCGAGCGAGCCATCTGTCGCGTTGAGAAACCGCTTACCTGTCCGCAGTGTCCACGAAACTAGGCGAGCTGGACCGAGCACTGAGCTCTACTGTTTTAGGCCCTATGTGTAAGTGGCACTTAAACTTTAGAGCCACCATGTTGGTCCTGGCACTCCTAGCAGACAATTGCCCATGAAATTTTCTGTTCCTTGTAGGGGTAAAGCAGTTAAAGGAAAGGATCGGAAGTTATTCTTGACGATCCGTTAAAAATAAGAGGATTTTACGGGAAATAAATATAATAATGAAGTTTACATTCTCCAAGTTTGATTTTTAATGATTAAAGAATACGAACGATTAAAGCTTATTCAGTACAAGCATATATTCTACTTCAAAGAAAGATTACAGTTTGAAGAGGACAAAATATGATTACTTTTATTAGTGAGAAGTGTTTAATACATCCGCAATATTACTTAAAAGGACACAAACCAATTCGGAATTCCAACCAAACTAGTAATAAGAAAAGAAGAAAGACGATCGGAATCGCGTGAGAATGAAAATAGAGAACTCCTCGAGTTTTGTAGGTCAACAGATTAGAATAGACATAAGTCTAAATGCGTGTTATGTCGCGTGCTAGAAATAAAGACAGGCGAACTATGTTTAAAATAGTTGTGCTTTACTTGACGTGACTTTGATTGCTAAAGCTAATGTTTCGGGGAGGAATAAGAAATTAATATTAAGAACGGAGATTTGAGGCAATTTTTCATGTTCGTAGCTTTTGCAGTTTGGGTTATGGATTTTTTCCGATCAAATACTTAGAATCTAGGTAGAACTAATAAAACTTTTATCCTCTTCTTAAATAAAATAGATTGATCATAAGCCCCGTTTAGAACTACATTAAAGGATTAACAGTTACCTTTCGCGTCGAGCGTTAATGGAACAAGAAAAAAAACGTGCAGTATCAGCTGTTTGCCATCTGTCGCAAGATTTAAGAGTTACTGAAGAAAACGGGTTACTAAGGTCGTCTACCATCAATGGCGATAGTTGTAATAGTGTAATATTAAACACACAGGGCGCTTGGTTGCTTCATTTTCACGACTAACAATTGACTCGAATTATTTAATCGCATTGGATCTATGTAGGTTATCCAAATAATGGTTCGATGGCCTAAGTATATGTGGTAACTAAGGTTGTTATTTTTTGAAACCAAGGAGCTTATTAAACAGATTTTATGGGTACTATCCTGCCTGTAAACACTCTCACAGGTATTGCCTTCTGCCACCAACAGCTTACACAGGTGCACGATGAAAAACAAACGTAATGGGAGGTCGTCTCATATGATCAGCGCAATCATACAGCTGGGAATGCTTTCGATGTTGTAATTACTTTTGTGGGATCAACAAAACAAATTACTTATACCCGGTACATATTAAACGGTGAAAGTGTTAGTTGGTTCTAATTCTCTTGGATCTAAAAGAAGTACTATCTAAAAAACATGTTTTGCCTCTAAAGCAAAAAAATATATTACGTAATTGTGTGACAATAAATCCGCCCATGAAAATAGGTATCCAAAGATATTTTACCAGCAAAACAACTTTAATACCGAAGACATTCTGGAGGCATAACCCAAATACGCCATTAATTGACCTTGGAGCCCCATCGGTACGGCACAGCGGAAGGGCAAGGCGCCGAGGTGACATTGAGAATGCGGCCACTGCCACAAAACCTAGAAAGCGGTTTAACTTCCACGGTAACCCGTTACTAGTTTCGTTTAATTGAGTCTTTAGTAAGGCATGTTTAATTAGAAGGTATTCGTATACATTAAGTTGGATGTTGGTTTCGATCAATCTACTCGGATCGCATTTCACTGCCGGACATCGACTTTTCTATAGCTGTGTTACTGGTTAGCTAACGGATTAAGTTATTGTTCAGTTTGCTGATACTTTATCTGTGTAATGTCTTGGTACAGGCTTGTTGCCTCAGCTATTTTTGTTGACTGGCGTTAGAAAATAACCTTCGCCGTTTACATTAATATTTTTGAGTACTATACAATTTTTTTGCTCTAGGTGCGATACTATTCAGATTCTACATCTTGTTTTTATAATGTCGACTCACCTCCCACACGACTACACGCAAGATCAAATACATTGTTATCCATAATTATAAGGACACTTAGCGGAATGTAATCGACACTGCTGATATGTCATGTTCATAAGGTACGTATCGAGTTCACTCCACAGGCTATAGTTACTGGCGCAGTATGGGTGGCCTATTCTCACCGACTTGTATTATCGAGAAATTTGTTGGCGTTTAGCAGGGGAAAACAGATGGTCATAGCATCATAAGCAGTTAAACACTTTTATGACTAGAGTGATACAAGAAGAATAAGTAAGTAAAATAGCTAGGGTCTTTCATAGAGATTGAAACTACCGATATGCTAAACAAAATAAAATTCCAAAACTCATCATGAGCGGAAACACGAATAATTCGTGAAGCATAAAGTCATTATCATAGGGTGATATTGGAAGCCCTTCCAAGTTGACTTTATTTAATAATAGTGAACAGTTTGTCTAACGATCATTACTTATGGCACGCGACACCACTCCCTGCACCGACGCGACGGCTGCCATGTGATAGGGACGGCCGCTCGACCAGAACGTCAGTCAGAGTGTCGTGACCTCCAAACTTTATAATGTATTCCGTTTGGGTTAAGGTTTACTGTAGCGTGGGTAGTCTGCTTCTTGGTTTTAAAAAGAAACGGTTTTCTTTTTCGATTTAGAAATGGCCAGGTGTGTCAAGTTAAATTTGGCAGGTAACATATAATCAGAAGCAACTACTTTAAGCTTAATTTTACTAAATGTACTGGTATTTAGAGTGACGTACCTACTTAAAATTGCAAACCACGACAGATGGTTTTACTCTAGATTCATATATTCTGACATAAGAATGATCAAAGATGAACAGATGATCCTACATGAAAGAGACACGCACACAAACAGTGTCTTACAAAATCCGCGAAAAGATTTGATTTGCTGAGTTTACGTAACAATTAACCTAGATACAAGATAGCTAAGAACTTTATTAGATGTAAAATATTAGACAGCAGAATGTACAGTGATAGTTAGAGTTTAGTACTAAAATACAAAGTATTTACAATTACTCTTTCTTTAGAGAGACGCTAATGACATATTGACCGGGTTTTCTCTTGTTTACAGCAACAGCGATTTTAAATACAGCATTTAACGACTTCAAACACTTACGATTTTTATTGCACAAGCACATATTTAAATATAATCGTATGCATAAAATGCCATTGGCACTCCTTGAGGTATATTCATAGCATAACAATAAATAAATCTCTTTAATACAAGAATCAGTGACAATTCACATATCCAGTTTTAGAATTACAAAATAAAATCTTAGTACAACGTCGTAAAAAGCGACGAAAAAAACAACTACAAACGAAAGCACTCGAATAATTTACATTAACAACACATTTAACATTGAGTAATAATAGTTTAATATCCATTACATAAGAGAGATAAACACTTGAAATCTTAAACTGTGTTAGTGTGCAATTCGGGGAAATTAAACATTATACATAATTGCACAAATTGGGGGACTAGGACGCATATCATTAAGTGCTTGTTAGTTTCTTCCGACTAGTTTGAATATGAGACGACCGTCTAACTTCAAAACATCTGAACATCTGTCACTGACCTACTGACGAAAAGTATTCGGGTACGAATCAATTAGACGTCATGCGAAATACTCGAGAGTCAAAGTGGCAAAGTACTTACATCAAAATAAACAAAGTTTTTATCATAACTGTTTTATTAATTGATTGATATGGATTTATTGAAACTGGTATTGAGTTTGTGTGTCATGGTAATGAAATAAATGTTTGCTAATATTGAGTGTTCTCACATTTGAATCTAGAATATAAAAAAAATGTTTTTGTCACATTAAATAACCACATCCATCTTTCATACAATCGAAAAAACATCAATTAAAACTGTATTACTCTAAGCTAACAAAATCAAGACTGGAGTTCCTGAAAAACTTGTTTACATATTAAAACATACCACAACAACAAATCCACCCTCAACAAATAAAACCTCGCACACACTGCACCCTTCCAAACCCTAATCTCAAAAATGGGCCATTCTAAATTAACATAAACGTCCATCAGTGTGAACAAACAAGCATCATACATTCCGCACTAACGCCACCAACACAACACCCACTATACTATACATTTTACACTATACTATACATTTCAAGTGTATCGTGTGACATAACATTATAAAGTATTTCGTACGACGGAAGCCGGTTCATCGTGCACGCGTTCACGTGGAGCTAGGAAAGATTTGACTGCGGTATATTGCACTTAACCTTTTTTTTCTCTACCTTTTTTTTTACTTTTTACCCGACTGCATATTTATTTTGATGTGTGTTTGTGTGTGAAAAAATGTTGTGTTTTTATTTTGACTTGCTGAATAAAATGTGTGTTATTTTTTATAAGTATCACTTAAATGTTTTGATGTTTCTTTGGCTAGAAATTGGAAAACGGCTAAAGATTTTAGTTGTTTACCTTTTGAAGCTGGTCTACGCGCAGATTGTTATTGCTTTCTCAGAATCATGTTTAACACTTCATGTGGTTTTGAAATATCATACTAAAATATACACAATCGTTAATGGCACTGTATAACATTACCCTTTCTCATTGAACAAAAAACTTTCATTTTTATCAGGATGTTGATCAGTTGGAGAGAAACGTCGATAGAAATCTATTGAATAACAAAACGCATTTTCATTATGAACTGTCGTTAAAAAAACATTACAAATATCAGTTACATCGGCGAGTGAATGTAAAATGTTACGAGCATACGTCGGTATTACAGCGGAGATAAGTTCTTACAAAACACTAAATAAAACAATATTTATTTTTAGGAAATAAACAAGATCTGATTACAAGCTATACATTAACTTACGTAGAAAACCAAACCGTATTTTCTAAGAAAACTAGAAATGTAGAATATGTTTATACTAAGCAAATATTTATGCCAATAAACCTAAAACCGCAAACGTTTAAACACTCAACAATTTGCTATGTCAATATCAATATCCTACATTTCTTAAGCACATCATGAATCACTCCTTGGGCCACAACAGTAGAAAAGAGGAAAATGGTTTTATTTCTTAATCAATCACTCCATTATCAATCTGATTATGAGCAGATTACACTTATTTATATAGCAATGAATGCGATAAATCAATACATAGTATAAAAAAAAGTTTCGTCTGTCTGTCCGCTCGCTTAAATCTTACAAAAATACGCAACGGATTTTGATGTGTTTTTTTTAATAGATAGTCATTTAGGAGGAAGATTTTTATGTATACTACATCTCGTATAATAAAGTGTTTCACCCGTGCGAAGCTGGGGCAGTACACAAGTAAAATAAAAATTGCAAAATATTCTTAACGTAAAACCGCATTGAAACATTCGAAGCTCCTTGAAGCCGGACGGTAGCGATGTTCTATTTTAGCCTGATGTTAACCCACATTCGCGCCAACACTACAAATTAACTAACTGATTAGTCGTTGAAAATTTAAACAAGAATGTTACATGTTTGCTCAGTAAACGGGGACAGTGGATCGTTTCGCAAATTGTTGAGCGGGTGTAATGTGCGACGGATTTGCAACTTGCAGACTGGTATTTTTTTAGAATATTTTTTGTTTTTCGACATTAAACGGTTAAAATGTAATTTTATCAAGCCTGACAATTGATTCATAAGTCGATAGTTTCGTCGCATCCCCCTTAACCCTCAGCATAGATGATATTACAAAAATAAGAGTAATTTCAGTTTCAATTGATTATTTAATATCGCTTACTTCGACTAATTTAAAGAAAGAAACGATGGATGGATTGTGTGAAAGATATGGCTGCAAAGATTGTGGCTTACTAGATGACGTCAGATGTGTGGAAGAGGAAGACATGCTGCACCGACCCCAAAAAATAATTGAGATAAGGACGAGGGAATGATGATTTCGACTAATTTACTTCAGTCACCTCAGTTACTTAAACCATGCCTAGACCACGATCTCATTAACTTTATCTATACTACAAACGTCTTATTACCACATAGTTGTCGAATCACGAATGTTGATTGACTGCCGAGTTAGATGGCACTGCGTAATCCCAGTCATTTCCTTCACATAAGCGCCCACTTTCATTTAGTAAATTGTATTCGAGACTAAACAACTATCGTAATTTTAAATCTACGTAGCGAACTATTTAGGCAGTGGTAGTAATTTAATGGCTCTATCACGAAAATATGTAAGCAATGTGAATGCCGTTAATGGTAAACAAGTTGCGCTCCGCGGTTGCGAATTTAGTTTAGTTTTTTCAAAGCGAGTAAGTAATAAACATACAAACGCAGTCAACAGACTTTTGCTGTATTATTAGTATGACAATTGGTCTCGGTCGTGACAAGGATTTCTTTTATCAGAAAAAACTGTCAAGTTACTTATAATATAATAAATTATGTATATTTGATAACATTTATTGAATAACATCAATCTTCATATTAATAAATATTTATATTCCATCGCTCCGTTATTTTGACAAATGACAGCTTCATTTATATAGGCACTCGGCTTCCGCGATGCAGTATAGCTTGTATAACGAACATATTTTATAATTTAAATGACGCTTAAAAACCTTTACATGATCTACTTACATAAATATAAGGAAACTATCAAGTAGGCTGATACTTTTCTATTTATGAGATTATTTCCGTATGAAAATGTTACGATATCTCTAGCTAATTATGACGATATTGCGTCAGTTTTGATATATGGAATACATATTCTTAGTAAAACGTGTTGCTATGTGAACTTAAGGACTTTAAGTATAAGGCGATTTGAATCATGCAATAATGACAACGACTTATTTCACGCAGACATTGAACTACAGACGTCAACTCTTTTCTAAACCTTGTCATCACCAGAGATTGTATTTCCTTGAACTTCCTTTCCCTGCCTTGGGGAATAAAACACTTAATTAAAATTCACTTGAAATCCTTGTTTTCAAAAGTCAACTGTCCACACCTAACAATTATAGCATCACTGATAAAAATCGTTGTGAAACATATAAATACCAACTCTAAGTGTTACGTTCGAATATATCATATCCATAAAATTAATCTTAATACATATATTATAAATAACGGGGGATCATTAATTAGCATTCAAATTATTGCTACATCAGAATCTGACCTTTTGAGTTTTGTGATTTGAGCGAATTGCACAAAATTAAATCGAGTAGGTATACAATAAAATGGCAAATGAATGCATAATTAAAAAAATAACGTTATAATTGTCGGAAGCGTTGCATGCGTAGCACTATTGAAATGATGATAAAGACAGTTACACTACATGCTACATCCAGTTCCCGTCTTGCGGAGTTTCCTAGCGTTGCGCAAGCGCGTCCCATCTGCGCACACGCCGCGCGCCGCACGCGACTACAACACCGGAAACATTTTTTTTATATAATTCTTTGACCGTTAAATTCGAAGCGTTCGGTCTTCGGTAGCGTCGTGATGACTCGTGATGTCGACAAGTTTTTGTTGTGATTTTTATATTTATAAATAACTCGGTTGATCGATTGATCTAATTTTTTTTTATTGACTGTTGTTTTTTTACGATAAGAAAGTGCTAACTTTGAAGAAGATTTTAGGTATTGATAGCATAATCGTTCTTTGAACACGACGCAGACGGTCTTTTGTCGGTAATAAATAGATTTTGATAACGTAGAAAGTGCATTTTGGATGGCCTCAAAATATTTTATAGACAACGTTAAATAAGAAAAAAAATTCAGAAATCTGTAGACACGGTTAGGTATCTTTGTAAATATATTTATTGGACGAAACACTTCAATTACTTCAAACACCAATCAGCGTAACGGTCAACAACCTGCGATACTTAACAGCATTGCAATACTTTCAGACAATCGTAAAACAATGAACATACGTATGTCATAAACATGTGATTTTACATTAATTCCGGCATAAAACCTTAGTGAAAGACTTATAGACTAGGAAAGGTTCATTGGAATCCAATGACACAATCGCAAGGGCAAACAATCAACGCATCGCTCAAACAATGGCATATCCAAAGATAAAAAATTAAAAATAGAAAACTATTTTGCAGTGGCGTGTTTCCTCATTGCTCTTATCAAGTCCTTTAAATGTTTAACTTACACAAGTAGGCCGCTAAAATCAGCCGACTCGAACGTTACGTTTACAATTGCAGCCCAGTTAATACACGACTTTGGTCTTACGACATTCGATACTAAATTACAAATATCTGTTCATTAGAACTAGTCTTCACAGTAAAAACGCATTTGGAACACTAATTATGCTTTTGTGTATATTTTTATTTGTGGTTTACGGCGAGAAGTGTACCAGTGCTAATTATAATTCGTTACACTTAGAGCCACAATTAGTAGTGACGCTCGAAGATACGACGAAAATAGATAATTTGCCCCACACACTGGAAGTAAGGAGAATCTTATCTATAATAGCTTCGCAGCTGAAAAAACTCGACTTTTGTTTAAAGAGCCCGGCAGTTCAGTGCTAAGACACAAAAATAGGGTTTTCATACGTCAATACGGTATACACAACTTTCTTTAAAATCAACGTATAATTACAAAGTTTATATTGGTGTAAACTCATAATTCTTTGTTTCGTGATTAAGTTAATTACCTACTATTTACTTCATTTTGATTTTACCTGAGTGCAATAATAAATATTGCGTTTACGCCCAATACGGCTTGTTTCTTTATTTTTTTGCAGCGATCGTGGTCGGTTGTTTATGCGACGTAACGCGTAAGTGACGAGGAAATCGTCAGTAATTGTTACTTTGTTGATCGATTGATTGGTATTTTACTGTTAACTGCGTTACCTTCTCGCGTGTATTCAATATTTACATATTCAGGTTCCGAGTTTTTTGTTGCCGAAGTGGGTTACAATTTAATTAATTATTTTTCCTTAATGGCTCAGTAAGTCAGTAGAGTATGCGACTTTTTATCTTTCGACGCTTGTCGCTTTTAAATTGGCAAGTCTTGTTTATCTTGTCTGTGTTAGTTTAAAAACAAGCTAATAAATAGACAAGGAAGTAGTTATTTTATTTAGTACATTATTTCAGAAAAACTAGACAGACAAAAAGCAGTAGCTATTAAGATAAAAACTGAAAAATCCTACCGAATGTTATTCCGCTTTTAGATTTCAATTTGCTGGAACTAACGCAGTAAGTAATTATATTAATAAAACTACATAGTATGCGATATTAATCCAATTACTGAAACAGAGTTTAGCTGTAATAGTATAACGGGCAACATGTTCTAGGTTTGTCGGTGCGCGATACACCTGCCCTCTCCAACTTATCTATTTTTTAACATCAAGTTATGCATTTTTTTTACACGTTTTCTCTTTAAACTTTAAACCAGGACTGTTTATACGCGTTTTTTAATACAAATAACAACAGATAGGTACAAATAGTTGTTTTAAGGTCGACCCGAACATTTTGTTGGAAACACAACAGGATTTATTTTGTGTTTTAAATAATTCTTTGATTAGGATAATTAAATATCTATATAATAAAGTCGTTTATACGACCAATTAGTTACAAATAACCTCGAACGATTACGTCAACGGATTAAATTCTAATCTTCATAAGCGTAATTAAGTTAATATAGTTTCAGTTAACTTAACAATTAATACTAATCGTTTAACTCATTGCGAGTTAATCACATTTCAGTGTCTATTTGTTACGGAATTGGAACAATCGTTTTAAACCATTGACGCCGAGTTAAACTGCGGTGCCGAATAATTGACCAATTTATTTTTTCATCTATTTAAAGATATCGTCGTTTGTTGATACTGGCTGTAGCCAGGCGGTAATAGATGTATCAGAGGCAAGACAAAGGCGATAGCCTATGACCGGTGTGATGACTAATATGTTACAAATTACTGCTAACAATGTACGGGTGTGATTATAAAATATTTGACTGCAAATGACTCACTAGATCTAAACCCTTATTATATCCGAAGCAATTACATCCGTGCATTCAATTAGCAGATATTTTTCAATTTCTCGCATACAAAACCATGTGTTCATTAAATCTATACTCCTACGAGTAGGCAAGTTTACCCAATGCCATTCCTTAGGCATTTTTGTTGAGCGATGCCTCGCCAATCTACTCGCTCTCGTAACAGAGTAGTCGGATAGCGTGTCGCCAAGTTATTACACACAGTATGGGGATTCTATAGTAGAAAGCGCTCGACTAATTGGTGATTTCAATTAACATACAGTGTTATGGCGCGGCCCGTGAATTTAATGCCGACTTGCACTTTCTACGTGTTTTCGAGCACGATACTTCCGACTTGCTTTCCTTGGTCATTTTAAATTCTCGCGTTACGACCTTGCATACGACAGATGACGTTTTATTGTGGTCCCTTTCGCGTGGCACGAATCGTAATGCGTGAATCATACGTGACCGATTAACTTGTGATGAATCACTAATTTGATGTTATCATTGAATATATAACTTAACCCTTCTGGCGGTTTGTTTATGTGTACTACATGTTTTGGCTACGATCCACTGTGAATTAGTATGTTGCACTTGTTCGGTGCTAAGTTATCTAGATTTATGAAGAAGTTTAGTCTGGTTACTTAAGTACGGTCACGACATTCGACACGCCGATGTCGCGATGTCGTGGCAGAAATCCATTTAGAATAAGGACAAAGAAAATCGATGAAATAGATATTAGGTCAGTGTACCATTCATTGACCGCAATAAAATTGCTTTACTGCGCTAAAACAATAAAAATGCTATTATCGTGCATCGTGACGATGAAATCAAATTCATTTTCATGTCAATACGAAGAAATACGTATCAATTGCAAGCAATTATGATTAATTTATTCAGTTTATTATTGTTCAGTGCATTGAGAAAGCAATATTTTGCTATTGTTGAGCATTGTAATGTTAATACTGACGATCAACGCAAGTAATATCGGACTCTTTTCGGTGCTTTATCCATATACAAAAACTTATAAATAAATGATACAAACATCAACCTTATTAAAAAGCAAAAATTGACAGTAAAAGTATATATTTCTTAGTAAAACCGTGATTTATATGACAATTCAATAGATCCATGTCTAAAACATACATCATCTAGTTTTTAACCGATCATCGAATATGTACCTACCTATTATAAGTGCGTGCGCTCATCAAGATTGTGTAGAATGCCTATATGAAGTATTGTTCAATTTAAATGTTAATTTTAATTGCATTCCGATGTAGACGTAATGAGCCTCGACTGCTAAAATATTTACGATATATTGAGGATTCTTGAGTGATTGATTGATTAAGCTGAGAATAGAGTTACAACACTTTAGAGAGGCACACTTATACAGGAGATTAAAAAACTATAAACATGCGTAACTCTTCTAGTTTTAGCAATTATAATCACGCAATTTTTATGTAATTTTCTTGACTGCTTAATAATGTAAAAATATTGATACAACTTTATGAAAAACCATATTAGTATACATTAGACATCTTTTATTAAAATAAAAAAGGTTCTTACATAAATTGCTAAAGAAACAGCAGTTATACACAACATTTAATTACAATGGCTCTAGTTTCATTAATTTCATTCACACATACGATCACACGGGAACTTTCATTTTTACCAATTAACGAATTAAATCATCTTGCCTATCCGTCAAGTGAAGGGCTATTACATAATACCATACATACATACAAACATATCACATTCATACGTTAATTGTTATACCATTTTACAAGTATTATGAAAGGTATTAAATAATATTTCCGTGGTCTAAATATTGTGGATGCAATATTACCTGTTTCTAATTGATACCAAATTTGTGTTAAATTGGATTGCCTTAATTAACTGCCTCTGGTGAAACGTGTGCTTGATTTAAAACATTGTAAGCATAATAAATTACTTTTTCACAGCTATAACTACGGTATACAATAAAAAGTCTGGATGGTCGATAGATACCGACGAATATTTTTTAGAATTATAATAACACGATACCACCGATTTTATTTCTTTCATATTTAAGAAAATGACTGGCGCAACACACTTTTTGTCTCTGTAGCCTGCACGCCACTGAGTGTACCTACTTCATACCTATGCTTAATGCAAATAAACATTCAGTGAACGTTCGTAACAAGAACGTTTAGTTTAAAAATGTGCTCTTACTTAACAAGTAACATACGTACAGAATGATCAATGGGAAAACAGTCTGAATCACGACGGTGACGAATTGTTGATCGTCATTTTGTAATAGCTAACACTACGTTGTTACCAATATTCTTACCTAACCTAAGTCATGTTACTTAATTCAATTTACTATATTGTTTTTCAATGCTTACCTACCTAACCTTCTCTCTTACTTAAGATTAATAGGTCTGTATGGTTTTCCCGACACTCGACCAATGATTTAAGCTCATAAAACAATACTTTCAACAAATTTGTCTGCACTTATAATACAAGCACAAACCAAAAAGTAAGTAACAAAAAATTAGCAGGAGAAAGGGTAGGCCTATTTCCAATAGAGGGTGATTCCAGGCTAATTTAACGTTAATTTTGCTTTTTGACCGGTAGTCATAGTAAGTATGGTCATGTCATGCGGAGAAAAGAAAATCGCGTGGTAAGAAAGGTGCTGGACATAAATGTGGATGGTTCTAGGGGAAGAGGACGACCAAAGAAACGATGGATGGATTGTGTGAAAGATGATATGGCTGCAAAAAGTATTACTTGCTATATGACGGCAGATAGGAACGTGTGGAAGAAGAAAACATGCTGCCCCGACCCCACATAATAATTGGGATAAGGGCAGGGGAATGATGATGATCGTTAATTTTGCTTTTTGCCTTCGCATCCAATCATAAAAGGAAATAAAGGGCATACAACTCTAGAAGTAAAATGTAGAGCAATGTCATTATAAGTAGATAAAATTCCAACAATGCCACTGATGAATGATGAATGCAATATAATCAGATTGTCGACACTAAATACTCGTTAAGGTCATCACGTGGGAGACACCAGTCTCATTTAGACATCACGTGTATCTCAAAAACGCTTTTAGTATTAAAAACACGTGGGCAATTTACTAGTAATTAGATTACGCTAGTATAAGCCGATTTAGTAACGAAATTAGATTAGGAATGGACTTACATAAAAGACAATATGCTTTCGAGTAGAAGATTTTGGAAAATTAATAAAATGTCTCATTTATCATATTGTAGTAAGACATTCTTAAAACGAAAACAAATTAAAGATACGTCACGAGGACTGGTTCGAAGCGGCCGCGGCGCAAGATAGAGAATCGTGGAAGGACTTGGGGGAGGGCTTTGCCCAGTAGTGGGATACTGCAGGCTAGGAAAAACATTACTTTCTTACAGGTAAATAATTAACTAAATAAATCTTAATAAGTATAGGTCATAGGAAATTCTAATCTAGATATTTATCTCAGATGTGCGATTAGATCAAAACATACAAAGAGAAAATAGTAGTAGATTGATAAACGTGTCCTTTGTGTATTACATCTTTATATATTGAAAAGGATCTAATGTATTGATTAGATATCAATCAGTTCCGTTAATTAACAAAAAGAGTAAGTCTTCAATAAAAAATACCGATGTCTATACAAGTCTACTGTAGATAGAGTAGATGTTAAATATTTATCACGACTATCTTTCAGATTATCAGCTAATCTTTGGCGACAAGGAAAATTTAAATATTGTATGT
This sequence comes from Chrysodeixis includens, assembly GCA_941860345.1. Classification (NCBI taxonomy): domain Eukaryota; kingdom Metazoa; phylum Arthropoda; class Insecta; order Lepidoptera; family Noctuidae; genus Chrysodeixis; species Chrysodeixis includens. The sequence goes on along the minus strand of OW796098.1, from coordinate 10,664,225 downwards.
AATGTCTGTCATATTATCAAAATTTATAATGCTAGATTTTTCCTTGTATCTAAATACATTGAATATAATACAGTAGTCATACACTGATTTTAGGTCCATAATTTACGCTTAGTGAGTAAATACAGTAGTAAGAAAAGCGTGGATAATCTCATAAATAACACAAAATAATAAATCTCAAAAACAGTTTGTTCCGAGTCTATTCCCAGAGCAATTGGAAAATAAATATAGAAAATCTAATACAAGAACTGATGTTCATGAAAGTCCGTACTTAGACCTACCCGTACTGGTCAAACATGACATTGCTTCAAGTAATATGATTTATATCTGTTGGTTTTTATGAAGCGATATTCTATGAAGCGATACGATCGGAATGGCCGCCATATTGGAAGAATTTATTGTGCGTTTCGTTTATAAGCAAGGAGTATAAAGGAGAAGGCAGACTTGTGACAATCGGACCCGGCGACGACAAAGGCGCGGGTAGGCGCAAGATTACAAACAACTGCAAATCATTAAAAATCATTCGGATGCGACAGGCTCAACTCCTCAGGTCTGCGTCCACCATTACACGCTTCTTTTTCTAAAGCTGTCGTTAGAGGCGACGAAGAGATTTATGTAGATGATGGGCCGTGGCTTCCTCCCGTGCAAATTAACAGTTGTACAAACAAAGCTAGTGTTATGGTTTACTATAGAAATGCGCTAGATTCTTGTACAAAGTCCAGTTTTCATCCTTGACCAAGGGACAAAACCCATCAGGTAAAATATTATAGGTAGGTACCTCAAAAGTGGCAATTTCATCGTCTCTTAATAACAGCGGAGAAACCAAGTATTAATGACACGGCAGTAATAAGAAGTAACCTTTGTAGTGTTACATAAAGGTTGTAAATGTTAAGTCGTAAGCCACCTCTAACCATTATACGTTTGCTCCAAGTGTTACATATACCGTACAATTTGTGCACACATCATATCATTATGGTGCAACTGTTAAGCTGGGTTCAGACGCGTCTTGTGTAATTCACGCGAATAACTAAGAATAATGAGTCAACAATTTCGGTAAAGGCTGTGGAGAAAAAGAGCGCAGATGCATGGCAAACTTACTCAATTCAAACAAGAAATCGAAGTGTAAAATTGCAATTACAAAAACATATGAAGAACGTTAAAACAGACATGCAGGGGCTGAATACCCAATTAGTCAATACATCATTCTAAACCTTAGCGACGAATTGTAAGGTACATTACATGTATCTGAACATTCTGTACTCAGCCTAAGTATGAGTATGCGTTTGTTAGTTCAGTTAGTCATCGCACTTAATGTTTGCGGAAGTAAGTGCCGAAACGTGATGCACAATTTGTTAGGTTTCATGCTTGTTTTGGTAGTTGTTAGAAGGCCGGAGTATGCGGTGCTGTTAACTCGATTGACCTACAAGTAGTGACGTGATTTGGCAAGGATAGGGTAAGTCCTTTGTTGGAATAAGGAACTACATCAAAGGCTTAAGTGTTTACGTTCAAAAGTCACAAAGAAAAATTTAGATTTACAAAACAAAATACTCATAGATACCCATTCTAATGTTACGAAGGTACATCCGGAGTCTCAACAAATAGACGCCAGTCATTCCAAATATCAATAACGGAAGATGAGAAATGGCTGTCACACGCTGATCTTTAAATAAAAGTAACAGTACAAACGTAATCCTAAACCACTTCCGACATAATTATCACGTATTTATTCAGCGATCGAGACATCAACGTTTTTTGTACCGCCGCTCGCGCTCGTATTAATTTCATACAAAAAACCGTTTCAAAAGCAGGTCATTCATCAGTTATGACACCTCAAAATATTTACCTACTAAGACTCGGAAATAAAGTTTAATAACGCGGCGCAGGTCGGGTGTGAAAAGTTAGTCGGGTTTCGTTTGTGGTTACAAAATTTGAACACCTCATTCATGCTGCTTTGATGTTAAAATTTACGTAATTACATATAAGAATTAACGGTCATTGTGCTAATTGTATAAGATGTTGAAAATATGTAACAAATTATACAATCATTGTGGCTTCCTTTTTGGCCACCTTATTAAATTGTCGTTCTGTCTCAATATTGTTCATAATTGTGTATTGACATCGATTCAATACACTTTCGTTTCGGATACTCCAGTTTTCGTGAAACAGTTATGAGGTCGCCTGAGTTTGACTTAAAAAGAAAATGAAAGCAATTTAATAAAAAGCAGAGCAAGCACGCGAAAACATTCAGGCACGTGTAAGACCATCACATCTTAGAAACTGTTTCATTTAAGTTAGTCTTGTTTTCTTGCTTCTTCTTCGGCAACTTTCAAGATTTCTAAAACTCCACACATGTTCTTTTTAATGTTGGCGTGAAACACAAGTAATTAATTTGTTGATTGGCCATTTTTCATAAAGTCAATTATAGTAAACAAAATTTAGTTAAATGACCTAAGTTGAATGACAACTATGATAATTTTAAGTCCTCTAATATTCAGACAGACGAGATTTAGATAACTACAAATACACAAACAGATTGGACTAATTTCTACAATATAAACTGACACCCAACTTAAATCGTAAAGAAAATTTTCCAAAACTACAAATTCTTCCAAAAAACAGATCCCTTCTCAAAAATTAAACGCGGTATGCAAATCCGTTTCCTAAAAGTTAACGGAACATCTCCCACGTTTATTACCAAATATACAAGTCAGAAGTATTATGTCGGCCGTAAAACTTGATCCATAACTCACCGCCTGGAAAAGTTCCCGGTTTCAACACTTGTGATATTCCATTAAAGCTTGTGTGTCTTAGTTTCGAATTCATTTGCGTTGCCGAAGTTTGCCTTTTGGATAAACCCACCCTTATTACAAATCAGACTATTCAAATATCAAGTCAGATTTATCTTGTAATTTAGAATGGCTCCATTAATTCGGGTGAACAGGTGGGTAGCCGAACCTTAAAGTTGCATGAATAAGTAAGCACTCTATTAATAGATCAGACTATTTATAAACTACAGTTTGAGTTTAAGGAGAGATATTATCAGGTTCCGAAACCGATGATGAATAAAAATAGTTAACAGATTTAAGATAAACTGTGATAATAAGTGCGTGCAATGAAGAATGCAAAAAAATATCGTATAAAGTAAATCGTGATTTGAAATCAATGTTCGAGTGGCAATAGCCTAAGAATATCATACTAAGATAACCAGTTGTTTGTGAAAAGACTTGTACCCGTTTCTCTCGGTACACTTGTCTTGTCAATTGACAGTTGTCAACTTGGGCCCGATAACTGACCGACGCATTCATCAATGCTCAGAATTTCAAACGAGTGAGGTTCGAAGTCACGAACTATCAATGTCAGTTTGATGCTTTTGTATTGAGTAATGCCTTTTAAAGAACTTGTTCTTTTGGTGTGGATTTATTTGCATAACTTTAGAGAGAGAAAGAAGTTGAGATAGTGGGTTGTTTGAGTAGTAAGGTAATATAAATGAAGGCATCTTTTCTTGTAAGACTTTAACCGCCATTAGCCGCTAGATATCGGGATCAACTTAATCGATTACGCACCGGGTTCGTAGAATCGAGTGATGTATCGAATCCAGGAAAGCTTATACACCGCCCATTAAGTCGAATCCCACATCAAGTCATAGGTTCGCCAACGCGGTAGATTCCGGTAATCCCACTCGCTAACGAGTGTCGAGTAACGATTGCGTACGAGTCGTTCGACTCTCGATTTCGTCGCGAGAGGAATGCCGCTGGGGGACTCGACCGACCCGTGTTACCTGACCAAGCTCGTACACGTTACGATGCAAGTGGTGAGAGATTGCGACGGGATGCATTTTTGTGCCAGATATATACGTAATACTTGGAATATGTAATCACTTGTTTTAATTAGGAGGCACTTTTAAAGGTAATTAAGGATGAAGCATGTTTTTAAGTTATACGATTGTATCCCGTCGAGTGCAAAGTGGTAATAATGTTGGTAGTTGGACTAATTTCCAAGAAATTACTGTAGTGAGATGGTCTAGGAACTAGGTGTTCATTCTTTTGATTTAATATCTCTTAAATTCCATTCATCGTTACATATCCCAACCATTTTATTTCAAACGTCAGTATCTCCATTCACTGCTCATGTATTTCTCTTAAAATCGATGTCTGAAACATGCCACAAATCTATCATATACACTGCACTTTACAATTCTGATATTTCGTCTACCATATTATGTATGTTTTTTGCATTTTATTATAAGCAATACACTCAGAATATGTAACACAAGTTTCACAAAGATACTGAAAAAACTGAAAATAAACGCAGAGATTAAATCACTCTACTTTAATAGCACCAAATGATACTTAATTATAAAAGCCAACAATTTAGTTCAGTTGGTAAACAAATAAAAATCTAACAACTGTTTTTTTGCAATACAACGTTATTACATAAACATTGTTTTGAAAATAGTTTTTAATGAAAACTATGAGATACGTATCGAGATATCAATACATTACAAGATAGCGTTGCATTCGGTAATACATTATGAAAGGTTCGATTTAGCGATTGAGTAATTTAATTTATTTGTTTACAGTGTGTGTTAAGTAGGTTATAATGCCATAAAAGACAAGTCCTTAGCCTCCTAAGTAACGATAAAAGAAATTAAGTGCTTAGTACTTGAAACCAGGCAGTTAAATTAATTTACATCGACACTTTCAGCGCAGTACTTTTTGCCAGGCTTTTACTTCGAGTGTTTTATGATAACGACGTAGGAAAATTACCATTATAGGTAATACTTTTAATACGCTGCGATATCCTTGAATATGATCCCGAATATTGTAGAACGAGATATTGTTAATGATCTTTAGAAATGCTCTAACGACAGGAGAAAATTTCCACTGTGTCACATAATTTCAAAAAGCTAAAATTAATGAAACGAGCTGGTAATTTAAATGATTCACAAACGACGTTAACAGAAAGTGTTTTAATGATCTAGAGATCGGTATTTGCGATATAGATTATAATATAAAAAGTGCAGCATTAAGTGATATCGCACATAAATAAACATGATTTCGAAAACTATCTATTTTAGAGAGTCTAGGCTAGATGCTTATATAAAAATGATAGTGGATATATGAAGAGTATTATCTCATCTATTTATGGTACTGATCATTGAGAGGGTAATAAAACAGTAATGTTTACATGTTGATAAGGGAAGAGAGATAACTTTCAAAATGATACCGAACATTTTTATGATATAAATAATAGTCCATTCAGTCACAAATACACGAATAATGCACCGTATGAACCGATCCTAACATTCCCGCTCATTTTCTCATTCAATTTGAGAAGGATTCCAATGCTATCAACGCCGGTTACGTCGGCTCCGCAAATAAATACAACATCAATTGACTATCAAACAACTAAAGCAGACACTGTTGAATGGAACTCTGAATGGCTTTCAGACTAAGTAAACAATATCAATGAGTATCCTAACAACAGGAGCAAGAAACATGTGACTGTTGGAAAGTTATTGTGGATATTTGAGGCAAAATGCTTAGAAAGCACATCGTCTAACATCTGACCCATATGGGGCAGTACTTAAACTAATAGGGTAGCGACCGCTAAGAGAGGTTCTCAGTCCAAAGGAGCTAATCAAAGGGGGGTCAACCGCAAACCGTATACACTGTAGGAGAAGGCCTCAGGAATAGCAATCACGAGTTTCCCAGTAAAACTCAGGCTTTATTTAAACGCTTTTCACTATATTACAAGGCTTTAATGATTAAAACATTAGGATTAGATCTTTCTAGTCATGTGTCTATGCAGATATCTCGTCTATCTGTAGCTGCGTGTGTCTGCGTAAATATCTCCTGCACTAAAGAAATATTCTCATGTCTGACTTTCAGTAACTTTCTTTGAAAACGTTTTATTTATTTGCAAATATGAATTGGAGTGTGTTAAAATTTGAGTGTTCCGAAAACAGTATGATAGCGTATTTGTAATCATTAGACATATTATATTGCTTTTAAGGTCTGATTATCAAGTGAGTCTCAAACTGATGAGGTAAATAGAACGGCTGTCATATATGCTTGCTTGTTCCACGAGTTCAGTTTAGAAAGAATACATACAGCGTCCAACCATCCCAACCAAAAATAACGTTCTCAATTAAAATAAATCTTTCCATGTCCTTACACAGAGTAGGTAATAGGTACGTAGTTATAATTTCCATAGTGCTTGCCCTCAGACTCGAACCTGTTTGTCCTAAGTCCTGTAACCTGCCCGACCCGACCATTGTACCTTACATCATTACATTGTTTAGTTGCAGAGTTTATTTTGTTGCTGTAACGGTAACTTATGTGGATAGTTGGGTACTTCGTTGGTAGCTTAGGAACGTTGTTGCAGACATATCGGAATGCTAGCTATGTCTGGCGAACCTTTAAGGCCAAGTACAACGTCAATCATAGGTGGTGTTTGTTACTAGGTGCTATGTAGAATGTGACCGCGTAGTACTAAATTAACTACTAAATTAGATAGCAATTTAGACCTGTATTTCATGACAGTTTAAAGTTTTTTAATTATTTAATCTACACCAGACGTGTACTACTTTGTACTGGTTTTTTAATTGGATTTATTTTCCAGTTTGATGGCAATAAATATTTGCATTTGATTTAGCTATTTGTTCTTGATCTGTTTAAGATTAATGGCTAACGGCATCGAATATGTGACTCCCATAATCTGGCTGGCATAATTTCATAATCGCTCAAACAACTAGTTAAGTAGGTACATACATATACAACTTTTCACTTATCCCCACTACACGTAAATTTCCTTTCGAAACCAAAGTGTGAGCTTACTAAAGAAAATTTATCTAATAAATATTCATGTTCCGTTGTATTGTCCAAGTGTTAAACAGCAATAAATTATCGACAACAAGGTGTGAGGAATCTGCTGGGTCATTGACCTCTACATCTGGATTAGGGACAATGGTATCCAAGGAGCGTAGAGAACCACCGTGACATCGATTGTAGACATTTCTCGCTTTAATTTCTGTTTTCGTGGTTAATTATGCGACGAAATATAATTGGAGGGTTTATGTTTTTGTACCACATGCTGAAGATTGGGGTGCGAAAACCGACATGAATAAAACCTCTTTAAACAAACCATCGAATCCAATACAGTCCTAATCTTTTTACCAGAAAATAATATTCCCAACAAAGTATCAGAGCTACCCTTAAACTAAAAGCTCTTAGTAACCGCGCCAATCAAATCATCTCGTCTCTTGTCGAGTCGACGACACATCAGTGGCCATACTTTGACATTGACCTCTATTCCATCGCAGTAAGGGTGATTTTTGTAATTAATCTTAAGTAACATCATTACATACATCTTAAATCCTGTGCAAAAGATTACAAAGTTCAGTGACCTCGTCAGAAGAATCTCTGTTGGGGAGCGACCTTTGTTTCTTGTGTTATTCAACGTTGTATTTACGGCTTTTGCGATTAGACTCAGTTATGTAGGTATTTCAGGGTTATTGATAACCCGTTGCTATGTGTCCGGGGTCAGGAGAGATAGCAATAATATAAATTATTTCATTTTTCTCCAAGAGGATAGTTAGAGGTTATCAAGGGATAATAATCATGAATGACGCCTTTAATTTTATTATACCCGGCATTTGTTGTTGTTACTAAGCGTTGTTTACTCGTTCTTATTTCAACAAGGTCAATCGTTTATTCACGAGCAAGGTCCCGACTAGAGAAATTATATAACAAACTTAAACAACTATTTAAAGGTTTCCGTGAGTCAAAACCTGATTACAAGTACATAGGACTTGAAAAAATGTGAGCTAAGCACGTAATTCGAAGGTCAATAGCGCAGTAGAAACCCACATTCCTGAATGAAGTATAGAAAAATCACGTAAGTAATATAGAGCGGGTTTTGTAAACCCGCTTGCTTCCACAGAATGCCTAATAAGCGGATCGGTTTAAGAAAACTCGCGGTTCGACCCGTGCAGCGGTCATCGACCCGGGCTAAGCGCCGGCGCAGCCATTGTTGTCTATGGACCAAGCTAGTATAAAGCTCATGTTTTGTTTCAAGGCCAGATCGCAAAATGACTAACCTGGTACTTTAATCAATACATTACGTAAGGCTTATTATATTATCCACCGTTTTATTAGTCGTGAGTTACTTGAAAGTAGCAGAAATTATTAACCTCGTCATTTTTAGTGTACAAGTTACACCCTTCCTTTTAAAAGAAAATAACTTCCTGGATGAAACCATTAATTTAAATACGAATGAAATTCTAATGTACAAGGAAAATTGAATACAAGATATAACAAGTAGATTTAATTATATTAAATCAGGTGCTTTCAGAGGTCGGACCGGTCCGCCGGCTAGTCGGATAAAAAGCACTTGTACTGAAGAGTATGAATAGAAAGTACATAGATATAATAATATGACATTTGATTTTGTCCGGCATAACAGCCGAGACGCTTTTATTATACGTATAAAGGGAATAATAAATGGAGGGTGCTTCTAAGGGCATTGATTTGTACGAAGTATTTTTCTATTATGGACTGAATACAGAAGTAATTTACTCATAAAATTACATTGAAATTGTATGTGCTAGATATTGTGTAGTTTCTAGAACCTATTGTATGATATGAGTGTATTTCGGGACGTTTCGAAACAAACGCGACTATTCCACCGGCGTCACGTACACAAACGGATAGATTAATAGCTATAACGCATAGTGAGGCAATGGCATCGGAAAGAAAGGTCGGCAGCAAACGAGATACTCAACAGCTTACGCGGTCACTTAGGAATCTTGTTGTACAGGGACCTGTGAGGCAAAAAAACAAGTGAAGACGGCATCCTTACACAAGCTGCCTAGCAACAATAAACACTATATTATTCTAAAACACTTTCTCTTACATCTAAGTTTATCAATACCACATCGTTACGGATCCTGCAATGTTTTAAAAAACAACAGCGTCCAGAATAGGCTCGCAAATCATACCGTGGCGCGTTTGAGTACACAAAAACCAACAATGTGCTGGCCGGTCTGATGCAGCCGCATACCAGAGGCCGACTGCGCCGTACGGCAAGCTTACTTACTGCCTTGCGAGGCATTTCATCGGGACTAAACTAACGTACTTTGAGAACAGTATAAAAACTTCCAGAAAACTAATTTAGAGCCTAAATTGTTCAATGTTTATTGCAGAAATAATTTAGCTTTAGTAACACGCCATACGCCGCAAAAAGTTTTAGGCCCAACGAATCGAGAAATATTAAAATCATTAACGTTGGTACATCAGTGAACATAAGTTCCTTCCCCCCATTTTTTACAAGTCGCGGAAGATTGTGCGTTCCACCTGTTTTCATTACACACCTGCTAGTCTAGAAAGTATAAAAACCACTTTACATGAGTTAATTAAACCTAATGAGGCAATAGGATTAGTTAGAGATTTCCAACGGTATGGCGTCTAGCAGTCATAACTTTTAAATTATTGGTGACGATATTTTGTAAATAACTAGCTAGCATATGACGCAATTACCGATAATTATAATTGTATATAGGTATTTCCGTCTCATTTGTATATCGATATCACGTATGTTTATCTCAAATATTTTTTATCCGGACATCGATAAAATTCAAACATTAATCAATGATTGACATAATTGTATTTCCATTTTATGACTTTTAAACGTAAGTATACCGGCTCAACGTGTCCTCTAAATACCCCTTTTAAATAATAATGCTAAGAGTAATCTGTGACGAGATTAAATAATTACAATTATCTGTTATCAGGTGTCACCTTCCTATTAATAACTCAGTGTCTTCGTACACATAGGAAGTGATCCGAGGCAGACACGAACAAATACGTGCTAGTGAAAACAAAATTAATGGCATGGAAACAAGCAATTTGACTTTCGTCAATCGAGTGACGGAAGGAACACGTGAGAAAGTATTACTATTAAGTAGCGTTAAAAATCATAATGATTTATTATTTATTTATGCAATGGCAAATTGGACAATTCATGGGAAATTTATGCATTTTTATAGCTATAATTTTGGCAACGTTTCGCATAATGATGTCACAAAATTTTTATGTATATTTGATTGTATCGTTCGTTTAATTTATGAGTGCCATTTCGCAATCGTGACATGACCTAATGTTCTAGGTATATGAAAGCGTAGACTAAGAAATATAAACAGAATTATTTATTTGGTAATGAAAGTCTAGCCGAATTGGCTATTTCAATTGGATTGCCTAAGTTTTGGGTGGATATAGACTATTATTGCGATGAAGATTACCAATATCGTTATTTATTTACTATGTATTGCATGCACGTTCTACGTTAATATACATATACTATAATCTTATTATAATTTTACATGGAATATAATCTGACACGAATAATTACCGATGGGAGCGATAGCATATCTCGTCGATAAAAAACAATTTGCAAAGAATTTAATTTATGCAGACTATTATAATTTAATACCTATACATCAAAGGCCTATCTGTACTTGTCAAGTAGTCTTTGGCCGTCGGTAAATGTGATTTATGATCAGCATGCAGTATTACGAGCACATTGAGTCCGTTGTTTTAATATCAGATACGGGCCCCTGAATGATATGGCAATGAGTCTCTTTATCAACTGTGGGAAAAGAGTACAAATTAATGGACATTCAAGCTGGGCTTAATAATGCGTGCTGCAGTTGATTAGATAATAGAATCTTTGTAAGTATCGCTGATAAGATTCTATGGACAGCCGTATTTGTTTATTGTATTTCATTATCTACTCATTTAAATACAGCTGCTTTACGTTTTGATATTTTGTTGTGAATAAGTTATATTGTACATTGAACAATTGTTGTATGAATGTTTGATACAACGATATGATTTTGGGGCGCAGTCGGACTCGAACCGATTCGCTTTAAAATTGGCACTTGAATACAATAAAGTTTAATGAAAAAGTACGATTCACGAGCTAAATTGGCCATTGTTATCAAACGAGATGCCATAAAGTTTAATATTTAAGTCGTACAAACACTTTCTACCGACGAACCTTGAGCAAAAAATATATCCATTGTTGCATACGTGCACGTTGTTCATTCACTTGATTTTTTATCATCACCTGCGAAACTATTGGCGTCGTGTGTAGTCGCTCGCTTCACCGGCGTGATCCGTTTAGTTCTTACAGTGAAAATGTTGCGAGTTTACTTACATGGTACGATGTTAGAAAGCGTGGGCGATTCGATAGACAATTAATAGCAACATCGGTTGTACGTTAGAGATCAGCTTCTTATACTTGCTATTGTTCTACTGCTAGTTTAATTACCGGCGAAAGTCTAACGAGAGTGTCGCGTGAAAGTTCCGTACACACGTTGGCTCCCACGTGTATTGTTCATATTTTTTATGTAACTTTAGTAGGATGTCGTAATTTTTGTTTATGATATTGTGTGTGATAATTATGCAATGATTATTTAATGATGCCGTAAACGAAAAAATGCGGTTTTGTTCTAGAATCCCATGCAAAAATGTTTGGAGACTTCCTTTATTAATATTTGTCTTTCGCTTTTGTTGGTTTGGTTCACACAAAATAATCTGTTATTATAATCTTTGTTCTCGGTGCGAGGTACAACTTGTCGCTTCTTACGACATGAAACTATCGTGTCTTGCGACAATATTTCAGATTAGAGGATTAAAATGATAAGTTAGTTTTACAAATCGTAGCCCCGTTTTTATCAAAACATATTTATTTTCAAACTCGTCCGGTATTGCAGGATTTAAATACATTTTTGTGTGATTACTTGATGATTGCAAGACTTTGGCCGCAATTTTTAAATAGGCAAATAATTAATTAGTTATAATCCGTCTCTAAACATTTTTAAGCTTAGATAATAGACGATTATTACGTTAATATGTGTGATAAGTAATAAAATAACTTGATTTCAAGTAGAAATAGACCAAAAATCTTTACAACTAAAGAATATTGACGTCGATTTTGCTCGCTTTTTACGAAAACTCACAATCATAGTCAATTCAATTAAGAAGATTACTTCCTGTTCGTTTTATTCAATTCTAAGAATGTCCTTGCTCTATTTGCAGCATTTATTGTTAATATTTTTGTGATTATTACATTTATCTCACAAACTCAAACATCGATAATGAGGTAAAAGTTAAATCTGCGACTCCAACTACAACGATATTAAAAGCTGTCAATCAAAACCATGATTGATATGACATCACAAGTTTCGTACAACATTTAATAACTCGTTCAAATGCTTTAGCGTCACGCCTACACATTTCATTGACGATTTCAACGTACCGATCGTCGATTGTCATCACATCGAGCAAATTGGCGGCCCAAGTCAATGACATTAATTCTCTTCCTATTGGCATTGTTCGATAATAGTAATCGAATCGAGGTACCGATTAAGAATCGAGTGAATCGAGAAGTGATTAGGCTTGGAAGCCAAATATCGAATAGTGTAATAGTCGTTGTGGCCTTGTGGTTCTATGTACGGATTTATGTGCAGGTCCGATCCCCAAAACAGCCAAGTACCAAATTATATGTTATTTAGTACTTTCTTAGTTATTTGATAATCGTTATAGAAAAACATCATGAGGATACCTAGGTTCCAAATATTGGAATCTGAGAAAGCCAATCCGCAGTGAGCCAGCGTAGACATCATCGCTCAAACCGTCCCTACATGTAAAGAGGTCTATGCCCAGCAGTTGAACGTATATAGACTGGTATTATTCAGCTGCCAAATATCGAATACTTCTTGATACTTCCTATTAATCGTTCCGGTAACATTAGTAGTTCAGGAATGTTGGCAATGACATGTTTATACTGAATTACAGATATGATTTGTTATTGTATTATGATTAAGAATTTAGTAATAAATAATGGACTGTATTGTTAATTTATAACAATACAGTTGCTTATGATTAAGATTTCCTTAAAATCTATCTATATCTTAACAGCACGCAACACAATAATTTATCCTTAAATTGCGTTAACTCGACAATATTGAATCGTAAAATCCAAACAATAGCATACAAGGAAACACATCGTAAAAGTTAAACAAAATTGTCAAAACTTCTAACTTGATTTAAACTAATACCCATCCATCCATCTAAGTTTTGACAGTGACACGCGAGCGTCGCGGTTTCATTCTTCAAGAACAAGAACGAAACGGATTTATTGCCGAAAACTTGAACTGCAAGAAGACATACACACACACACAAACAGCTGACGTAGCAATTACATTGTCCATTGAATAATACGACTTGTGTAATAATGACGATCCTCGTTTGTTTATTGTGCTAGAACCCGATATTTACATTACCATCTTTATATGGTATTGAAACGAGTGATAATGGCGTTATTTAATCGAATAGGTGTCTTGTGGTGAAGATCGTATGCGTATAAATAAATAAGTACATCGCTTATTATAATTATTGTAATGTTGTGGTTTTACTTCGCATTGTTTACTAACAATGCGTCGAGAATAGAGTTAAGAGGCCGTTCTTAGATTTTTATACGTAATTTCATTAAAAAAGATCTATGAAAATAACTGCATTAATATAAAAATCTTGTAAATTAAAAGCCACTGTCTAAATTCCAGTTTTATCTCGAACTCATTTTTTATTACGCAAAACTATTATTAACCAAGATGACCTGCTTCTGCTATTTGACTTCAAAAACTTTGATAGAAAAGCTTTTAAACTGAATATTTTTCATCTTCTCGCAACGGAAACATGAAAATGGATCTTCATAAAAAAACTGAGTGGGTAAAAAGATGAGCTCATTCTCCGAATACTTTTAAAATGGAAAGTAACATAAACGTTACATTTATAATCCTTTATTAATGCGCGAAGGCTATATAATACTTATTTATATGCGACAGTTACAAAACTGCGGCTTAACGTAATAACATATCAAGAACCCGTTACATGGCTAAATATATTCATATGTTAGTATGTCTACGTAATTTGTTAGGCTCTTATAACTGTTCGAGCCTCAACAGCCACATAAGTTCGAATAAAATTTAGGCTGAACATGGTTCAGGTAGTACTCGCACTAATTGGTCTGACGTTCGCCCCCAGAGGCAAATTTACAAGCAATTACAAGGGGATTAACAATAGCTAAGGAACCATAGGACAGGGCTTTCTAGAAACATTGAACAATAAACTCGTCATACATTTACATACCTACATGGAATCCCCAAACCGAAAATTCAATGCCATTGTAAAACGGATATTTTTAAACAAACCACCAAAATTGAATACAACAATTGATTCGCAAAAAAAGGACTTTGAAACGTGTCGAAAAACAAAAGACTACGTAAACCGGCAAAAAATGTCGAACGCACGTTTTTAATGGCCGAAAAACTATAGCTTATAATAAGAATAAGAGATAAATTCAGGCGGCGAACGATAACAAAAAGAGTTAATTTCAGGTTGTCATTTTAAACAGCAATTAGTATTTAATGACGATCGCCATTGTTGTAAGATTCTCACGGATAAGAAGTCACGATGAGACGAACATGTTTTATGGCGATTCTGTCGAGGTTTTACGACGTAATAAGGTTATGTCTGTTCCCATTCCGACTGAATAAAGGCAAAAGATGAACGTCTAGAACGTACTCGGACAATATAATTATGGAGAAAATCAAAACGAAACGAAAACGAATGTTAAGAAAAATAAAGAAGTAAACGCCAGGTTAATATTTGAAAATTTACATAACCATTGTCTGCCGAGCAAATTTGATGAATATCTAAAGACAATTATAACGAATAACAATGATAAGTAATTATATACTTCACAGACAGCACTTAAAATATATTTCAGTCGCTAAGAACTCAAAATTATATCTAGGTATAACAAAAGCGTCTACGAAATACTCAAAAGTTTGACGTTGATAAAATTGTTTCCAGAAACAAGAAATTGCTTCGATAAAACCTTAGCAAACAATTTCCTTAGGGCGCTTTAGAATCGAAACATAAGTTAGTTAGTTCACAATTAAAAGCAAAATAAACACGACGAGGAGACGTAGTGAAATTGATTGAATTAAGCCGACGTAGGGCCCCGGGCCCGTTTGACGGGATCTGTGTGCTGCACACATCAATTTAGGTAATTGAAAGCTGCTGGTAGGGAGCTCTGATTTTTTCGGCAAAGTAAAATAAACCGGCTGCGTTTGATGGCGAATCCCTTTGAGCATTTCGAGCTTTTTTGGATGTGAATGTTATCCTTTCAAATTTACTCTCTGTTTTAACGTAAAAAGTGAAGTGAAAATGTTAAAGTAGTGCCTTAAGTTGATTGAAACGATCCTCTTGTAACAGACGGGCCCTTATATTCTTCGAAGCCACCTGACCCCGGTTACGTTAGAAGTTCCAGAGTAACTTTAATAATTGAGAGAAAGTTATACCCTCGACAGGAACTAAGCTTAACAAGGTATTCGAGAAGATATTAATTATTCATAAACAATATGAAACTAACAAGGCTCAATCGGAGACAGCAAAAACACTGGCAAGGGACCTGTTCATGTCGTAACTTTTTATTATAATTATGAAGTATTACAGCATTGCATTAAAAATGTTCAACGATCGTACGAACAAGCTTATTAAATATACCTAGACGTTGTCCAGAAATGACTTCCATTAAAGTTTATCAATATAACTCGTTGGTTGGAGACCAGTTATTGTATAAGACGCAATGGTGTCGTCATTAAACAATAACTATTACTAAAGTCTACATTCTTTAGACGAAGTCTGACGATCGCTGATTGGCTAGCGATAATTTGCAACATGCTATTAGCAGTCATATAGTAATTTTAATAGTGTATGTGGTATCAGGCGCGTCTCAATCTTATCGCCAGCCAGTCCGAGCGGGACGCAATAAAATAAAACTGGTAGGCTCCGTAATAGGACATGTAACGTGTGCGTAATTGCGTACGTTAAATAATACTCATTGGAGTACACGCAATTATACATATGTAGTGATCTCACAGTAACAGCGGGGTGTGAACGTCCGCAGGCGTGAAGCGAATTATCATCATTATACACTAATAACAGATCACGTTAATGTTCTTTCATTCATTGAATTTGAAACTCGAAAGTTTAAAAACATATTATCGTCGCCATCATTATCATATTAGCCAGTCAATGACTACTGTTGTATTCGTAATCGAATGACTGTTAAAGATATAATGGTGTTGTCTGCTTATGAAACTTGAGGATGATGCGCCAACATAAGATGCACATGACGAAAAAAAAAGCCGGAGAATGTTTCGCAAATCAATACCCATATACAATACAAGTACATAAATTATATAAGAGCATAAAACACGCAACCACAAGTACATGTTGTTTACAGTTAAAAAGGCAATTCTGCTACGACCATCTGCTTGTTTTATCAACCAAAACGAAGCAATACGATTTATTTACTATTGTAACGTAATACGCAACGCTACGTTACGAATTGTGATTACAATCGCTTTGGAATTCTCCACAACTCTAGCGCACCTCGAAGCACCACTCGTTGCGTTACATACGCTCGCCAGATAACCGATCCACTTGCTTATCTACCCACCACCCGTTACAGTTCCGCATATCATATGAGGGAAACTAGGAAAATTAAATACTGCGTTTAAGATCCCGATGTAACATTACTTTCACTGCGAGAGATTTCCATCAATGCTGACAACTTTCCAATATAAA
Source organism: Chrysodeixis includens (assembly GCA_941860345.1). NCBI lineage: Eukaryota > Metazoa > Arthropoda > Insecta > Lepidoptera > Noctuidae > Chrysodeixis > Chrysodeixis includens. The sequence continues at coordinate 10,647,507 of OW796098.1, read as the reverse complement.
TGTGCGGACTATGGCCATTCTTTAGTCGAAACTGAACAAGCCATGTCATGCTCAATCATGGTCTTAAGGAAAGTTTTTATGATGAACAAGTTGAATTATGTATGTAACACCTTATGAGTTCTGCCTCTTTAACAGAGATGTGTCAGCTGTTACTGTTGCTACTTTAGAGGCTCCTCCACCGCGTATTGTAACATTTGTAACAGTGTAATGTAACAGTGTATGTAATGAACGTTAGGTACATTGCTTGCGAATGCTCGGTGTAAAAAGCACCTTTAAACGTTGTGATCATAGTTTTGTCACCAGGTCTTGCATGACTTTGACTTGGCGTACGAAGAAAATGTTCATAACACGGCAAGCTGTTCATAATTCTCCATAACATACCTATATGTAATGTCTTACAAGTTTGTTCGGAGGGATTCGCAGACATGTACCCTGGATTGTTCAATTTCTGTCCATTATAGAGTTGTCGAATATAGCCGCAAGCGATACGAGCGCCTATTGTAGTAACACTACGTAAACATATTAGAATTGTAACATTGATCTGACGAGTAATTACCTCAAACCTACGTTCAAAGTACGTCTCTATTTGCAAAGCAAGCAAAATTCCTCCAAGGCGCTAAATTGAAATTCTCAGCAGAAATATCTAACACAGGCTCACCACGCAAATCTATCTAGAACAATTACATAACGCGTAAACGATTAATTGTGTAATGTTTCGTAGTAAACAACAAAACAATTGAAGAACATCACTTTCCATTTTGGACGAGCAAGAGAAAAGGTTGTTGCCGAGTACTCACCTCAAAATATCAACATTTATATAATATGCAAGAAATATCACACGTGGCTAATTAGCAAATTGTTCTCGCATGAAATTTTAATGACCCTTAACTAATTACAACAGACTTTGTCTTGAAGACACGAAAAAATCTTAATAGTACAGTAAACTATGTGAACGGATAGTTGAAATCAAAATTTAAGCGGTAGCTACCTACCTACTGGCTAAGTTTCTGTTATGCTAGAGTTCTTCTTTTATTTAGGTCTCGTCTAAAATTTGTTGAGTTGTATTGCTTCGAGTGACATTGAGGCAAGCCAAGCCTATGCAACTGCGTATGTGCGCTTGGTAGAAGCGGTTCTGACCGGCCTAGACCGTCGCGAGTACATTTCTACGTCATACTGGTACGATGGATGAAATAGTAAACTTTATAAAAACAAATGAAAATATTACCAACTGTTGATGGGCTTTTTTTATTGTAAATTCCATGTGCAATAATACTCTTTTTAGTGTACCTTATTTTTGCGTTTGAGTACGAACATCATCAGTTTACAACAAAGTAAGAATATGTCATAAAATACAGAATTAGGTAGGAAATACTTCATAACTTTCATTGTATCACAAAGTTATTTTCTATTACAACATTAGCCATAAAAATTAACGCAGCTTAGCGATAAAATGAATATTGTATGGACTTGGAGTAATACATAACAGTGTAATCTCGGAAAATTTACTCACTATTACACGAATACTAATAACATGGTTATAAGTATAAATGTGCAAACGTGACTCTAGTCGGTGAAAATTCATGAGAAAACTTGTGATTATGTGCGTATATAATCGAGACTAGAGAGTGATAGATCTTAATGGATTCTATGTATTTAAACCGCACTAAAATGTTCAATCAAATCACATTTCTATTTATATGAAACAAGGAAAATCTTTAGAAACTCTTATTGATTACTTTCTTAAATTGATTAAACGTATTTCTTTTATGAGAATTGATTTTGTTATAAAGATATTTTCATTACACTACATATTAAAAACTGACTCTATCAAATCAAATGTTATACATTCAATCAATATCTTAATACAACGAGATTATTATATGCTTATTTTTATTAGAAAACAGAAGATACGTAGGTTTTCTACTGCGGCTGAAATGCTTGTCAGAAAATGGATACCGTGGAAAGATTTCAGTCTTACAATTCTAATTACTCATCAAAATCTGCCAGATCAGTAAAATTCGTACCAAACTTTACCGTCGTTATGAAGACAGCAGCATTATATCAATTAGACATCCCCATACTTCGTCTATCCGTTCGTTGACAACATAAATTATGTTATATTGTATATTATACTCAATAAGCTCTGTGGAAGATCGCCAACGTTATAAATATGGATTTTGAATACCTGAATGATTCAGTCCGACGTAGAAGTCTAGACTGATCCCCAGTTGGTTTATTCTAGACATCGAGATTAACAATTAACTATTTATGTTCGGAATGATAAACTGTTAGATTTGTGCGTGATTCATGACCAGGGCCGGCGTTAGCTCTTCTAAATGTTACGACTTAATCCCGGCCCGTTTTTCATTGGACACCCGTTGGAAAATGCTAATGTGTTATATTAAAATGGCCAACTAGCTACATATTTAATGTAGTGAAATAATCACGTGCATTTGTCTAGTAATAAGTATAATAACACTGCTTAAAATATAGTACGGAGCCAGTATTAAAATTTCGTGTCAGATATTTAATTAATTTGTGAATACATAATCTAGTTTACATTTCGCAACACACAAGGTCGATACAGTAAACGGTTTAAAAAATATGTTAACATGATACAAAGAATTTTTGCAATTTAATTGTAGGTAAACGGAAAGAAATTTACGAGGCAAAGGTCTATTTAGGTTAGCGTAAGTATAGTAAGGAAAGGTCTTGGTTTTCATAACGGATCATGTAAAAAGAGCAAAAATCTCAAAGGTAGGTAGGTATATAAAAAAATCAATAGCTATAAATCAAGTATACATAGGAAAACGGATTCTTTTTATTTAAAGAGCGAAGAAAACACTTCAAATAAAATAACGGTAACATTACCTACTTAAAACACGTCAACACTTCAATGATAGAAATCAATACGGGAAGCCAACCAGCTGATGTTACAAGGCGAACGGGTCTATATAGGTCATTATCCTAGGTTGTACAACCAAAATTAGTGACACAACTACATCGACTACACTAGTCATCAAAACAACGATACGGACAACCTTCAACACAAGGTTGACACCTGATACAAACCGGCGCTAAAACATTAACCCAAAAAACTGTTAACCGGTCCTATCGGTAGGGTGAGAGTACCTGCGAATTTTGGAATAAATTATTGTAATATCCTGATGGTAAATCAAGGTTGTATTTAAGTAAGTTTAGAAGTAATTTACGATAGACTTTACCTTTTTTTTTTGTTTTCCGAGGTGAAACGCTAATGACTTCAACCCACGGCGTGGGGATATGTCGGACTCCCACCGACTAAAAACACCCCGGGTCCCTTCTACTACCTAAGCCAGCGTCACAGGATCGCTCGCGGATGCTCTGCGTGAACCTGGCTGAACGCTAGACTTTACCTAATGCTGTAGGTGATTGCTTGTGATTCTAATGAAATAAGCGTTTGAACTGTCTTTCGTTTTTGCGACAGATTATGGATGAAATGTAAAGCCAAAGGTCAAGCCACGGAGGTGAGGATTTGTTAGTTATTGACAGAAACATGACCTAGTTAATAAAAGAAATATTTTATCATATAATTTCTTAACAGTTTCTGTATATTTGTCGTTTTATCATAATATAATTTCTTAACAGTTTTTGTCAGATTTTTTAGGTTTTGCTATGTTTGGAAGTTGTAAACTCTTTTGAACTTCTACCATAAATGAATCAGTACATTTAACGTGTACCTTTTAAGTAAAGTCACAAACCATATCAACAAAGTATTCCCAACTTTATTCAGTAATTAGGTTCCGGATTTATATTATTATTTATACATTGTCGATACAATCCGCACTGGGAGTTTTGATTGAGCAAACAATTCACTTGTAAACACCGGCCCAAGTCGTGTGACAGTGGTGAAACTAATTTGAATTAAACTTCAGACAATTCGCTATCAATTACTTGCTCACTCAAGTTCTGCGTCACTAATGCAAATAGCAGAAATTCGTAACAGTTGTATTGTGAAGTTTAAATTAATTTATTGTTTCATTATTTGGTTATTTTCAGACTTTTAGCAATAGCGATTACTGTAAACTGCGTGGTATTGCTAGGTCAAGTAAAGTCATTTAGTAATCAGTAGCAAATCGTCTAGGATTTACCAAGAAAATTGCCGAGATTCCTCCATAGAAAAATCTTCGACAGAATAGTAATAATAGAATACAATATTAGAAAAGGAAATCGGGCAGGAAAAATAAAACAGTTCCTGCTATTACCTATAAATCGTAAATTTATAAAATAATTTGCAATAACAACGGAAACAATATCATATGCGATAATTGTTAATGCTTACGCGTAAATTATTCCCTAACAGCAGTACGAGTTAGAAACTCAATGTGAAACTTTCAAATAAAAAGGGCGAATTAATAAAATTAATCAAAGACTATTACAACTAATTAAACACGGTACGTGTATGAAAATAGGAAATCATTCGTTTAAATACATTGTTACTAGGAAATTCGTACAAATTAAAAACAAAAGAAAACTTTTAATAAGTAAGTAAGAACATGTGGATTGTTTACTAAACTGGCACACATTTTGGCAATAAACATCACAAGCTATTCAAAAATAAAAGAGCAACTAAAAACTCTACAGCAAACACTTAAAAAAAATTAAACGAAAAAAAAGTTAAATTTTAACTTTTTAACTGGCATTAACGACCATAAACACACGCTTTAATCATCTTATGAAATGTCATTGCAATTAATAGTGTCCTCATAATACTTATGATTGCCAGTACTTTTAGAACCAGTTATATCGGCGTACGAAGGTGAACCCTGGACGGAATTTCATTTATGTCATACCTTGTGTATAGGCCAGGAGATGGAGCGCAAAGTCACTATCAATACATAGTATAAAACACAAAGTCGCTGCCTGGTGTCTGTCTCTATGTATGCTTAGATCTTCAAAACTACGCAATGGATTTTGATGCGGTTCTTTAATAGGAAGAGGATTTCAATAGTAAGATTTGTGTATCAAAATCAGTCGCTAGATAATAATAATTGCATCATTGAGAAGAGAAAGTTTAAACAAATATATCGTATTTCAATTTGTTTTAAATCAATATTAAAAAATGATTGACTAATAAGAAAGCGCGTGTCGGAATAAGTCTGCCTGGGTGGTTCTTTAATGCTTTTATAAGACAGGTTTTAAAGAGGAAATAAATAAGAATTAGTGTTTTATTACGTCAATAAGATCATAATTTAAACCGTGCACGAAAGTTTAATACAATAATTGATTAATGTTTGTTATAAAATTACGAAACCGATATAAGTAATGAAAAGTCCACACATTTTAACGGTCCATTTATAGAAAACCAAGTAACATTTAGTTACCATCCGCACTTACTTAAATAAATTGTAGTAGGTATAAACCAAATTATACAATCGCGTGCATCTTCAACAAATTGTTTCCTCGAATTAGCACAAACGTTGTGCGAATGCTTAACATTACCGAAACACAAACAATTATATAGTTTATGTTACATAACCTCATGAACCTATTGTAACACGCGCTTTCTTAAAAACGAATCGCGTTAACGATTAAACACCGTGATTCGGACGCATTTGAATAATCTCGTATTTACTATGCAATCTAAGGATCGCTTTATTATTAGAAATACGTAATCGTGGACTTTCTTTTTTTACTAATGCTAGTTTTTAGAATCGTACGTTTTGCGATTTTAAATCTTAGATAATCGACATCGAAAAAAAAACTTTGACGTGTTAATTCGTTGCCGTCGCTGCTAATATTTCCAAAAAATTGTAATGGCACGAGCCCTTACAGTTTACTAATATGTAGGACACAATATCACTCCATTTTAAGTATTCACCGATTAACCTACTCTTCAATAAAGTTCGACATACAGTGAAAGGACACACGCTCGTTGTCTACAAATAATATTCCCAAAAACTTCAATTGACACAAGCCCTTACAATATACGAACACGTAGGACACAATATTACTCCATTTTAAGTAATCAACGATTAACCTACTCTTCAATAAAGTTCGATATACTGTGAAAGGACACACGCTCCTTGTCTACAAATAATATTCCCAAAACTTGAATTGATACAAGCCCTTTCAGTATACTAACACGTAGTACATAATATCACTCCATTTTAAGCATTCACCGATTAACCTACTCTTTAATAAAGTTCGACATACAGTGAAAGGACACACGCTCCTGGTCTACAAATAATTAGCCGGGCCCATCGTGAATAGAGCCGGGCCGCACGGGCTACGCGGCCCGTACGACCTGTACCACACGTGGTGAACTATAATTAAGTGATTTATAAACCGCATGAGTTGTGAACCTTGTGCGTTTAACCAAGGTTATATCCTGACTTTAAATGAATCATTGCTTCCTCGCGTATGGGAGGGCACGGCTACTTATTGTTGTTAGACGCTTGTTTACTGCGATTTGTTGTTTCAAGTTCATTTGAAAATGTTATAAAAATAGATTATTTAGGGTAACTAGCGTAAAAATTAAGAAATGGAACGAGTGCCTCCGATTTTTACTACGCTGCATGCCTTGTTCGAATAGTGTCATAATTAACGTTTTTCAAACAATTCCTTCTCTAGCTCATAAACTGTCCCGGAAATTTCCCAAACGTTCTAATCCCATATTCAAAAGTGCCACGTTTATGCATATTGCAGTTTATTGCAGACCCTTCTGGTCTAGAGAGAAAAGAAGAAAATTTATTCTATATTTCACCGAATCATTAATTCGACTTCGTATTAAACCAACCAGCTGTGGACTATGACATAATTAATCTACATTACAAGAATGTCTATTCGAACTCGATTCAATTGTCCGGCATCGCGTTACCGATTTCGGTACAAGTTTACAAACACACAGTAACAGACAATGTATGTTTTGTTCGTAAGGACACTTGTTATAGCAAAGGGCATTCGGACATGCAAAACATTGCCCTCGGATTGGTAATAAACTTCCAGATCGTTCAACATTCGTGAATTAATAAAAAATAAGACCAAAATGTTTTGTGACTCGTTTTATTTTTATTTCGCATTTTAAATTCAACCAGTAACATTTAACATTATAACATTGATTTGAAATGAGGTTCAAGCTAATAGGTCAATTACTTAATTAATAAAAGGAAAAGTTGCTTCCACCAGTCGCATCTAATATAGCACAAGGAGTATCCTTGCACGAGATGTATTATACTATTAAAAAAATGCCAAAGACTTAATAAACAATATTTTAAATTAAGAAATACCGCACAAAATATCATGTACGTATGCAACTAAATTAAGTTGATGCATAACATTTAGTTTCCAATGCTACCAATCTATGATTAATCTACTTCGAGATGAGTCGACTGCGAGCAAACGATTCATTTCCCCTCGGTAACTGCAAAGCAATTGAGTGAAATTTGTTACACCGACTTAGTAAGTTAGTCCAATGTTCAAGCAAGTAATCTCTACTCAATACGTTTTCTTCGTTACAGTTTGAAACGAAACCAATTAGGTGGAGTACAGCTTTAACTGATCTAATAGAAGTTGGATGTTTTGACCATCAATCCAACAGTTTATAGGTACGCTAGAGACCTGCTTTCTCGATTTATTTTTAGAAAAACTTATATACTAAGTATTCGCAAATATTGCGTGCTAGCATCCAATACATTTTATTCAGTCGTCGTTATACTTGTCAACGATTTAGGACAAACACTTTATTATACAGTAAAATGGTATTTAAACGGTATCGTTCGTGTTGGTGAATAAGTTGTGGCGGTGCTCGTTCCCGGAGCATCGAGCGTGTTGAATCGCGAACACGTATTGCTATTAAAATGTAATAAAATTCGGCAATGTAAGTGAAACAATTACGGTACGAGCCACGGTACAAGCCGCGGCCGAAAGTCATTAAGTTTTTATTCAAAATTTCTTAATAAACAAAAACTAAGTTTGATCCTTGATTACGCAACGCGTTTTTATGATTGATGACCTCAAGTTCGATGTACTGGAAAATTCTCGTAAATTATATGAACGTAACTCAAGAAAAAATATACAGCCACAGTTCGCAAGGATTCGCGTTAAAATTAACATCACAAAAAAAACGCAAAGCGATTTGTCTAAGCTGCAAACTTGGCCCCGTTTGCACTTTGAAAAAACACTTTCAACTGTGCATGCATGCAATAAAACTGACATGAATATAAAAACGAATGATGTTTAAAACAAAAAAGTTTAAAAAGACGATCCGTTTTTGTTTTTCTAAGCCTCAAAACTGTTTATGATCAGACGTCAGTACCTAGCGGATTACAATTGGATATAATCTAAAACAAATCACGCGTGTAATAGGCAATACTGCAAACGTTATCAGCAATATATCATCGGAACCCAAAGTACTTGACACAACCTTGAGAGTACAATAGGCCTTAAGACTAGTCCATTTCCTGATGACATTTCCTTTTCCGTACGATTCTAGATTCGTCGTAACGCAGTTAATCGCAGGAAATATAAAGTTAAGATTACTCACAACTGGTAATAAAGGTATTAAATTATGCTTTGTAAACTCGATGAACTGGATATTAAGGTTAATAGACTAGCTATTTAAATAACTATCAATGAACGCAAACAATTTACATGCAAAGCGAGATCCATCGTGATAAAAACTTACAACCGACCTCGTCTCTTGGACTAAGTTTCAAAGTATAAATGATCATGTAATAGGCATACGATGGATTTACGTGTAGGTACTTAATTAGATAGTGTAGCTACTGATTTGTTTCATTTCCTATCGAATAGTAAAAGGAGCCTTTGGGAAGAGAGGTAAGCTTTACTAAGAGCTCTCATTAATTGCGGGATCAAACAGCCAGTAACGAAAACCCTGCCTCTTTGGAGTCACGTGATAATCCTACGAATATTTCTTCACGTTTCACAACATTACAAAATAGTGACGACTGATTAGAGCTTGTTTACTAAGTGGAAAAGGCAGATATTAACATACATGATAATTGTTCACCTAAGACTTGTACTAACAAAGACCAAAGTTGAAATAATTTTAAACATTTTCATAATGACTCAAAATATGTATCATGTACGTAAAAACAGTCACCATTTTCAGGCAAATATTTAAAGTATTTTTAGATGATTTGACAGGTAATGCTACAATATTGTACCTAGTACCTATTTTTGTCTGTTAATGTAGGTAAGCATGATAATTCGTTTAACATGTAAAAAACAAACATTACAGGCATGACATCAGACAGAACATTGACCATGCCACTGAAAAACATGCTACCAACATTAAAAAATAAATTAATAAACACTGCATGTTATAAAATATTACTCATATGTGTGAAATGTAAGGAGATTGTATAGGTATTCTTGTAAGTCTAATAAATTCCATGCATCAGACAATCCAATAATTAACAAATGATGTCAGTGACAGAAATATGTACTAAGGGTGCCACTTGTTTAAATAAAGTGTAGTGTGACCGAAACCTGTACATACTTCACACAAAGCATTCATTATTCCATGATATTTTATACATTTTTCGAATTTTCAACACTATGCATAATAATAAGCCTTTGTCAGTAAACCCAGAGGAAACAACTGGCTTTTGTCAATGAAAATGTTTGTTGACATCAAGAAATTACAATCACAATTGGAAATAACACAAAACTATATAAACTATGAAATCATTCTTTAATTTGAAACTACTGAAGAATAATTCTATAGAATTTATTATTCTCTCAATGATAAACAAAATCCAACACAATTCGGTTACATAAAAGGATAATCCGCCAAACAGTTCTCGTTGGTGGTTCCGTGCCACAAAATTGTAGTCAAGGTCACGTTCAAGGCCGCAACCTTCAATTCCCCTAACGCAAATAAAGTATCTATACTTTGTCGCAATATTCATGTCACATTTAATCACCCATTGAATATCAATGAGGTCATTCGAGGATTTGAATGAAGCGATCATATTCCGCATACCGCTGTGAACTTTTAAGTAGCTGCTTGATAGTTATTTAAATTCAATACACTTTGTTTACATTTCACCTATGATATCTCTTTGTAGAGAGTTAATGGTCTTCATATTACTATCAAACTGTTTGTAGGTTTGAAAGCATCTACCTGGAGTTTGTTTAACTAATGTTTGGGTACAACATGGGTAGTTGTGTCAACATTTTAAATAGAGCAATTAATCTCATTACAGTAATTGAGCTTTTACGATAACAGACAATTATGAGGTCCATTTCAGTAGTCAATTTATGAATAAAATATTGTTATTGAATAATACAAGGTTATTAGAATAAGATTCCTACAAAAATCTTACAAGAATTTCTAGAAAATTCTTGTTTACAACGCACATTAAATATCACAGAACTACCACTCCTCACTGCAGTTTAAATTATATCAACATCATTTTATTTGCAACAGCAGCAATATAGTAACAACATGACAGACATTATTACACCGCATATCACTAATGTCGGACCTAAGTACAACGGGCAGATATTTAGGTACCCAATAAATAACTATAAAGGGCCATTAAAATTATGGCAAGGTGCCAGTCTTAAGAAATGGGAAGGTAACAAAAGGTGCCAAGTGGAATGGCAATATTAATTGAAGTTATTTGAGGAATATCTTATGGAGATATATGTCAGTTACAACTTTGTTTGTTTCGTATTTAATTTGAGTTATAGGTTTAATATTGGAATAGTACTGTAATATGTATTGTTGTTTCTTAGGTGTATTATATTACAATTTAAATGAAAAAGTTTTCTGTTTTTGGTAGTTTTTAAAGTTTTTGTGAACACTAAATTTGATTTTGGAGACCTTTAATATTGTTTTGTTTAGCTTTTTTTACACTTATTAGATACCAGTTTATTGCAAAACATGTACAGGATTGACTTAATAAAACTACTTTGATTTATAATGGCTAGTAATAAAACTCTTGCCTAAGAATGTAAAATAACTTGAAATGAGTTATAAAATCCTCATTTTTATTTTATAAACTAGTTTAGAATATAATATAAACAGTTATGTTGTAAGGTTGTTAAATAAAATAGTATAATTAATGTCGGTCACCTATACATAATACATTTATTTTCATCATAAATACTTCTAAAAGAGATTGTTGAAAGTCTTTTAAATTATTCAATGCAACGGCGGTTTGCATAGCAGAATTTCTTTTAGTGTAGACAATATTTTTTTTTTCTAGGATTGCAGTAGTGTAAACATTATGGCATAGTTTTGAGGTATGCTACCTTCATAGAGTATTTTGGTCACATGGTACTTTTTAAATTATAAACAACACAAATGAAAGGTCAATAACAAGTTCTACAGATAGGTAAACAAAGTGTGACTTACTTTGAAAACTTCTGAGAAGAAGCCAGATCCGATCTTCTCGAGGACGAAGTCGTCGAAGGGGTAGAGCGCGGCCACGGCGGTCCGCAGCGCCGTGCAGGACGAGCCCGTCACGCGGCGGTCGCCCAGTCTCTCACAATCCTCACTCACACCTGACTCCTTATCACACTCATCATCACAACACACCGCACGCTTAGTCCGGCTCCCGTTCTCGCCGTCCCGGTACCTGCGGCCCACCTTCGAGTGCGGCCCGCGCACGTACCGCCCCGACTTGGCCGTCTCATCCAGGTTCGTGAAGCTCTCCGCTATCTTCAGCACTTTGCTCGGCTTGCGCCGCTCGTACCTGCTCCTGCCACCCTCCTGCGTACACTCGTGTTGCATTATAGCTGATCGTGCTATAACGAGTACGCTTATCCCGCTTCGAACATAGTGTTCCCGATCAAGTGTCCTCCACCACACAAGGACTGTGCTTCACGCGCAACATATTTATGAATGCCGATACACTAACTGACGGTACTCGAAAATATGCGAAATAACATTATAATCACACAAAAACTATGTCGATTTTGCTACTGTCACTTTCACATATTTCCCAAATATCCTCCTGTTATTGGCACTTTACAGGGCTTGTTTCGGTTTATTATTAACAATCGAGTTTGTTGTTACGATTTGTGTGTTATGCGATAAATGTTTCTACACATAAACAGTCCAATTGACTGACGACGCGCGTACAAGCAAAGTAAAGAAAGCTGAAAGCAAGCAAGCCAAGCAACACCAACACATGACATGACTTATCAGAATGTTGACAGCTTTGAATCGTGCGTTCGTGTTGTTCGGTTGGTAGCGCTGACATATAGCTGCGTTCAGAATATACGTCTGAAACGACGTAACGTTATAATAACTAGTCGATACGTTAATTTAACGATACACGATTATACGATTGCAAAACATAATTATACACAATTACGTTATACAAAATAGTACAAGTTACTAAAATTTTATTTATAAACCTCAATACCGACCAGTAGGTCTGTTAAAAAAATGTTTTAATTGTTATCTCAATTGAAAATTATATTAATCGAATAAGTTTCATAAAATTACATCTTAAGTAGATTTAGTTACGTGGAAACATTATTATTAAGTTCTAAGATAACTTTCTTTTATTTTACATTGAATGCAAATGTAGTATTAAGTTTCATACTCATATGCAATTACTTTTGTTACATAAATAACTATCATGTAAATAAATGCTTCTAAAGTAACATTGTAGGGAGGGTCTACATGTATGATAAACACATGAATCATTGATGGTTCAACTTCTCTTACAGGACAGATGTTAAACACCCAGAAAAAGTGGGACATTCTTTACTCTGTATTTACTATTTATCACCACTTTGTAAAAAGTGTTCTAGTGAATGTGCTTTTGAGTCGACCATTGTAAGACTCTTTAATATAATGTTAGTGTTTAATATTTCTTAGATAAAAGGGTTTAAGGTAAATAGAAAATAAAACCAATTAAAATCAATTTCGCTGTTTATTTTAATCCATGCTGACGACTATATACTTACTTACTTAATTTCAATGTACCTATATCACACAATGGAAACATAACGATGATTACCTCTTAGAAAATCAGTTTAAAATTACCTATTTTTATTACATTCAGACTGATTTCCCTTCGAGTTAGCTTCCACAAAGAAATAATCTCTCTGTCACTTTATAAAACAACAACGCTAGCTCCTTTATTCACAACTGTCTACTAACTATTAAAAATTTAACGCTCAATAGCTATAAATACAAATATATTATTGCTGTTGCGATTTTATTATCTAATAACTTAATTAAATTTTACATTGATCTCAAAATGAGTATTCGTTTTTTACTTATCTAAATGTAGTCTTATCTAATCTTACCTATAGTAGTATTGCTTGATTTGAGAAAACATTGCTTTCTCGTGAAAAATGTTGTAACAAATACAATAGTAGATACAAAGATAGTGAAGCAACCATTATATGGTGCATTGTAACAATCATTTAGACCCCATCAATTAGAAAATAATTTGCTAGTCTAGTCGAGTTGAGCATTCATATTTGGAAGATGATACACTTCTGATAATAGTTAAAGGATTAGGTATTTATTGTTAATTAGTTATGTAAAAAGGTAGATAAGACACGTTATTGTAGAGTTTAATTTGGGCTGGCAGTTGTAATAGCTGGGTTTGACAGAAATATACAGTGATTCCGAATTGTACCAAAGTAATAGTCAGAAGTGTTCGTTTTGTGCGATCAGGAATATGAACAGGAGCAAAATACAAAATAAATCTGCATAATGGCCCACAAACGCGTTGTTTTCCATTTATTTTATTCGTCACAGAAGATTGTTCAAGACTTCACTCTTGGTGGTTATGAACATGGCAGCATTTAGTTTATACCTGCACTGCGTCCAAGTTAGTTCAACAAATTAATTTATACCGGTGACAGAACTCACAACAATAATATGGCCGTACAAATTTGACAGCTTTTGAAGTAATGGCAGCGCTACTAGCGCCACTGTCGCCGGCATTAATAAGTTTGTAACACTGTGAAAAAGTTAAGACATATTAATCAGCGCATTGTAATGTATGATGCCATGATTATTGTTATAAAAGCTAAACGTAAAAAATAAAAAATGATGTTCATATTTTTTTTAATAAGTTATAAATAATATCTACCGCTAAAACAATGGGGCCTTTGAAATATTGTGCTTATTAGACTAATAAACTTATGATTAAAGACTAATCAAAATATACAGAATGCAAGGTAAGAAATCATTAGTTTAAATAAAAATAACGTAATTTACATAATAATATAGTTAAATTATTCTAGCTACTCAATAACATTTTACAATGATTTTGTACATAATTCGAAGCTTCATATTTGTAGGGAACTTACTAATTTGTATTATTTTAAAATTAAATTGTATATGCAAGATATCGAGTATAATTTGTGTATATTATGAATTATATTGAATGGTAAATACTAATAATTAATTAGTAATTTAAAATAATAGTGATAATACAAAACAAACGTAATTATAATCCTAAATATTATTTCAATGCTAAAAAAGTCACAGAAGATTAGCGCGAATAAAAAGTTACGTATTTTTCTAGAAGTAAAGAAAACGAAGGAAAAATCAAAATGCTAGTTTTACATTCAAATATACAACAGAGAAAGTTTCTTCATATAAAATATTGTTGCAACAAGAATTATTTCACAACCATTCTCATCAAATCTCTATCAACCATTTGTCAACTATTACATGTTATCCTTGAATATTCGATATTTATACATGAGGTAAACACATATAACCTGAAATTGTTCTAAAGATATAATAGAAAACATAATTAAAGTTGTATACAAACTAGCAGATGTATTTTTTCAGCCCCTTATAAAAGAGTTTGTTAGTGTTAACGGTCGTTGATGGACGCGTTTCGCAACTAGTTCTAATAGTTCTAGGACGTCATGACATTTATGACGTCTATCCATAGAACAGTCGTTCACTAGTCTTAGATTTCGATATTAAATAAAAATATTAAGCCTGAAATATACCCATACGAAAGTGTATTCGCAAGAGTAAAAGATACTGTAGTTGCAACTAATGTATCATTTGAATGCATTTTGATTTAATAACATACCTCTTTTATTTATCCAAGGATAACAATTTACTACCTTGTACAAGTTCTATACACAAGACACCCAAAGTGATGTGCCTCCAAGCATAGACTCACTGTTTTATCTAGCATCGATAGTAAAATTAGAAATAATATTAATTACAATGGTAAAATAAACAAGTCGTAAATGCTTGTTTGTGTTGACCATTAAAATGAACCTTATTCGCAGAAAACTCTTCACTTGGAGGCAACAATCGAAAAACAAAACAAAATCAAGAATTAAGTGCATAGTTTTGTGCAATCAAGACACCTAACATGTCAATTTATTATATCTAAAATTGTACATTTAAATAGAATGAAATAACAGTTACAAATAACGGTTCACGTTATTTTGCTATTTTATTACGTGGCAATATTACGTTAGGCGATTGAGTCTATCTATGATATACGATTTATCGATTCTTAAACGATTTACAATAGTAGTTTTAACAGAAATTAAGAATAACAGGAAAATAGCATTGATATACGTTTACAAAGTGTGTTAACTGAACGTTTGTTGTCTATATTAGAGTTTCTAAGCCTGTCTATGTCGTAGCTATAATTACAAGGATGAGGGGGTCCGAAATGACTTTAATGATGTATTAGGAATCATCTCGGTATGATGTAGTGTAGGACTGGGAGATATAGTACAAAGCTTAGGGATATCCTCAGCGCTGTCGCGTGGCTCGTCTGGTCTTGACATTCACCTGAAACGTAAAAATAATTTAGATTAATCAGAAGGAAATGTAAGTTAGGTGGGTAAGTATACAAGGTAAGTATAGCAAGTTAGCCATCATGTAAAAGTCCTGACCACAAATGTGTCGATATCGCGCAAACCAAGCGGGCTGTGAGTCTTTTATCAGGCGCTGCAAAGATGAATGGGCAATCTTCCGTCGGAATTATCATAACCACTTACTTATACTCGAAAATTGTTATGCGAGGAAGTCTGAATAATGTAAAAAAGAAAAGAAGAAAAATAAGTCTGTTTTGCTGTAGGACAAAAAATAAACGGACGGTGTCACCTAAAGCCAGAAAGCGGTAGGGAGAAATTGTATGCACTCTGCGAGCTGGTTCAGAAGGTTTTGGGGAGGCTTTTTTTTAGCATTTGGACAACGTAGGCTTAAATAAAAGAATTATACAAAATCGGTTCATAAACAACGAAGTTATTCGCGAACAAGCATGAAAAAAGCATACATTATACGGTCGAATTGCGAAACCTCCTCCTTTTTGAAGTTGGTTAAAAACAGAGTAACAGAGTTAAATAATATAATGGTTTACTCACGCGTATTTATCGGGATAGCCCGACTAGTTCCGGACCCAACCGGACTCGATTTGTAAACTAGTCGGGCTATCCCGATAAATACGCATAAGTTAACCATTATATCATTTAAGTATGAATCATCCTCATGAAGCTTATTATAAAAATACAGTAAAAGAGGTGTATGTATACCAGTGCTGGTAGCATCGAACAGCAGGTCATGATTAGCGGGCGGGCGCTGGCAGTTGGTGGGGGAGCGCGCGAGCGCGAGCGCGGCGCGGCGCGTGTCGCGCGCCACGAAGCAGTAGCGCCGCGCCGCCGTGCTGTCGCGCGTCACCGGCGTCGTCACCACGAACGACGCGCCGTTCTCGTACCACCCGCCGTGACACGTGTACGCTAGGAAACACATACTTATGTCACATCCACAATTAAAACCTTAACACCTACAGTTAAAACAGGGAAAAGGAGAGAGATAGGAAGAGAATTGGTCAAGAGTTTGCGTAGCGTTTTTGACTGTACTTATTAAAATAACACATTTTTCCCTTTTTGTGTTGACGAGGATATGGTAGTTCAAGAGGTTTAAAAATCTCACACACTTGGTTTTAAATCATTAATTCCCGTAAGACACGATGCATTTTAAAGATTTTTACAGCAAAAAAAGTAAAAAAAAGCTGAATCTGTCTTCTAAATCTTCTTTAACTTAATACATATTTAAAAATAAATAAATCTGGGGGAGGCTTTTGCTCAGCAGTGGTAGAATATAATAGGGTAGGGGGAAAAAAAATGTTCCTCACCTGTCATAACTTCTCTATTCTCGCAAGTGGAATAGAACTCCATGTTCTTGACAGAGTTGCAGCCGACCTCCAGCCGGCTGTAGCGGGTGCCGGCGCACGACAGCTCGCCCTCCGACTCCCGCCTACTCCGCAACATCGGAGCACTGGACATGTTGCTTACGCTAAAATTGAACAATCTACTCCCGTTAACCCTACGATTATGTTCCAACATAGCTTTCTCTCTTTTACTCCTATTATCTTCGCTAGAGACGCTAGAACTTGTGTCTCTTTTCCGCCGATTCTGTATTTCATATTTGCCGGCGTAAGGACATTCTTTTGATTCGGGGTTGCTTGCTGAAAAGTGAAAAAGATTAAATTAGTAAGAGATCAGTTAAATTAAAAAAAGATAATACTTAAGAGTCGAACATTAAGAGTTGCTGTAATTGCAAATAATTATAATGTCTTGCGTTAGTTAACTTAAGATAAATAGATACTTGACTTTTCAAGAAGAAACAATCGAAATATTATCCATTTACAGTCATTTTAATTCAACTAGTCGATAGCATCTTTATTTGGAAGCAATAAAGTTGATTTTCATAATTCTTCATTACGCTAAGTTGCACCGAATATGGACATAATAATATTGGAGTAATTTTAGAAAATGAAAAACAGCGTGCTGCTGGTGTGTTTGTTGCGCCGTTTCTTCTTCCGTAGCTATAGCACAGGAAGCGGCGAAGGGTAGTAAATGGAGTGCTGTCTTCAATTTATGAATCTTGACGTTCAAAAGGTGCTACATTGCAGCCTAAATTGAATAAATGACATTTGATTTGACGTGCAAGATACTAGTAAAGGAGAGTACTGACCAACGAGCGTGACGTAAGGCGCGGTGACGGCGTTGAAGTGGTGCGGCGAGCAGGCGTCGTCCGCGCGGGGCGTCGGCGCGCCGCGCTGCAGCTCCGCGATGTGCAAGATACTAGTAAAGGAGAGTACTGACCAACGAGCGTGACGTAAGGCGCGGTGACGGCGTTGAAGTGGTGCGGCGAGCAGGCGTCGTCCGCGCGGGGCGTCGGCGCGCCGCGCTGCAGCTCCGCGATGTGCAAGATACTAGTAAAGGAGAGTACTGACCAACGAGCGTGACGTAAGGCGCGGTGACGGCGTTGAAGTGGTGCGGCGAGCAGGCGTCGTCCGCGCGGGGCGTCGGCGCGCCGCGCTGCAGCTCCGCGATGTGCAAGATACTAGTAAAGGAGAGTACTGACCAACGAGCGTGACGTAAGGCGCGGTGACGGCGTTGAAGTGGTGCGGCGAGCAGGCGTCGTCCGCGCGGGGCGTCGGCGCGCCGCGCTGCAGCTCCGCGATGTGCAAGATACTAGTAAAGGAGAGTACTGACCAACGAGCGTGACGTAAGGCGCGGTGACGGCGTTGAAGTGGTGCGGCGAGCAGGCGTCGTCCGCGCGGGGCGTCGGCGCGCCGCGCTGCAGCTCCGCGATGTGCAAGATACTAGTAAAGGAGAGTACTGACCAACGAGCGTGACGTAAGGCGCGGTGACGGCGTTGAAGTGGTGCGGCGAGCAGGCGTCGTCCGCGCGGGGCGTCGGCGCGCCGCGCTGCAGCTCCGCGATGTGCAAGATACTAGTAAAGGAGAGTACTGACCAACGAGCGTGACGTAAGGCGCGGTGACGGCGTTGAAGTGGTGCGGCGAGCAGGCGTCGTCCGCGCGGGGCGTCGGCGCGCCGCGCTGCAGCTCCGCGATGTGCAAGATACTAGTAAAGGAGAGTACTGACCAACGAGCGTGACGTAAGGCGCGGTGACGGCGTTGAAGTGGTGCGGCGAGCAGGCGTCGTCCGCGCGGGGCGTCGGCGCGCCGCGCTGCAGCTCCGCGATGTGCAAGATACTAGTAAAGGAGAGTACTGACCAACGAGCGTGACGTAAGGCGCGGTGACGGCGTTGAAGTGGTGCGGCGAGCAGGCGTCGTCCGCGCGGGGCGTCGGCGCGCCGCGCTGCAGCTCCGCGATGTGCAAGATACTAGTAAAGGAGAGTACTGACCAACGAGCGTGACGTAAGGCGCGGTGACGGCGTTGAAGTGGTGCGGCGAGCAGGCGTCGTCCGCGCGGGGCGTCGGCGCGCCGCGCTGCAGCTCCGCGATGTGCAAGATACTAGTAAAGGAGAGTACTGACCAACGAGCGTGACGTAAGGCGCGGTGACGGCGTTGAAGTGGTGCGGCGAGCAGGCGTCGTCCGCGCGGGGCGTCGGCGCGCCGCGCTGCAGCTCCGCGATGTGCAAGATACTAGTAAAGGAGAGTACTGACCAACGAGCGTGACGTAAGGCGCGGTGACGGCGTTGAAGTGGTGCGGCGAGCAGGCGTCGTCCGCGCGGGGCGTCGGCGCGCCGCGCTGCAGCTCCGCGATGTGCAAGATACTAGTAAAGGAGAGTACTGACCAACGAGCGTGACGTAAGGCGCGGTGACGGCGTTGAAGTGGTGCGGCGAGCAGGCGTCGTCCGCGCGGGGCGTCGGCGCGCCGCGCTGCAGCTCCGCGATGTACGTGTCGCGCCGGTACAGTACCACGCACACGTAGCGCGACACGCTGACACACACAACATTATGTTATAACTCGTATATTGGTACACGGGCACATCAGGACACAGAAAATCGGAGATGTTCTCACACGAAAAGAAGAAGGAGATGATCGTGAAACATATGGTCCACAATTGCTACTACAAATTACACTTGTAAATTCAAATATTTTTCCAGTTTAATAAGCTGTGCCAAATTGCCAAATTATTTTCTCCAGGTGAAAATAAACTTTTATAAAAACTTCTTGATGCCATGAAAATTTACCGTTTCAGTGTTTTATAACGCCTCATTTTTTAGAAAAAAATGCTTGCTCTTCAAAAGCAGAAACTCACCAATGATGCTGCCAATGTGCTACCAACGCCACAGAGTTCCCGCTGGGCGAGCTTGCCTTCACATTGACGCAGTACACCTTGATGTCCGCGCCCGTCTGGTTGGTGATCCTTAGCGTGGCGTTCCGCTGGTAGAACGTGTAGTTGCTGGTGAAGTCCAGCGTGTGCCACGTGTGCGAGAACGTCATCCACGACGGGAACTGGCAGTTGAAGCGGACTGACACTGGAAAATGAAGAAGGTGAATTTTAGTGGGGTGTTAAGTACATGGGCACGTGTGTAGGGATCGGACTGAACCAGTGGGACCATCAGCATCATCTTCCTGCCTATCTATCCTTATAAAATTCATCCATCTTCGAGAAAGAATGTTGTAGTTGTGGAAACGATAAATACACTATAATGGGTTAGCGGCGTCTTGTCTCCCATAGGTTGAACTTTAGAAATACATTGTTAAATACGTTCACAGTTGTTACTCGTAGGTTAAGCTTGTAACAATCAGTATATCAAAAAATTTAATATAAAAAGGTATGCATCGGCATGTATTATTTAGTCGGAATAAATAAGAACCAATTAGACACACTCGTATTATTGTTAATTGACCAAAAAGAATCAAAACGCATTTGGAAAGTAAAGACGGCGTCGCCTGTCGGCAAAACAGTGCGCTCCGATGGTAAAACAGGGCAGCGCGACCACTCCACTCTGTCAATGTTATTGCGTCCTCGCAGCCAAGAGATGGCGCTGCTTGTAGACATATTGCTCTTTGGAAACACGAATTTGACTGTTTCGTTTTGTTATTCACCTCGTTTAAGTGCCATAGTCCTGGATCCTTCCGTGGCGCTGAAGAGTCCGTTGCAGGTCGCGTCCCCGGACTGGGCCACGCGGTACTCTATGCCGCCCGGCGGGATCGGCTGCTCTTTCACTGTGCCAGTTGCTGTAACACGTGTGTTGAGAACTAAGTCTAAAATTAGAGAGGAAAAGAATTAAAACATCCTATATTTTTAACTAAAGCCAAAAAACGCTGAGAACGTCGTTGCTTGTAATATTTCACGACACACACCATATACGACAAGATACACGCGAAACACATAACCCTTGCTTTGCAGGTGGGTAAAAATTAGGTAAGAATTATTGTAAAATTATGGTAAGAAACACCACCATCTTATTTTGTGACTATTTGACTTCTGCGCTATGGATTTAAACTTTGGAATGCCGAGAAAAGTATTGAAACAAAAGCAAAACTGAAGCTATTAGAAAAAAATAACAAAAATACTAGTATTAATAACTTTCGCGTACACATTCACACGTATTTATTGGAAAGTTTCGGGTCTAGCTTTGAACCTGACGCCGCCGCGTTAGCCGTCATAATTTAGGACTTCGGTTGTGTCCAAAACCTCGCCAGGCATTCCCTATAAATACGCGTGAGAAAAGTATAATTTAACAATTAAAACTTCTCTATGAACAATAAAAAAAACACTACTTCTTCTCTTTTCTTTATCTGAGACTCAGCATTATCCATAACACCTCATTCATCTCACCACCAAATGCCTTTAAAATACGTTCACAATTGTTACTACGCGCACAATACATGGTGTTAGATTATTTGACATTACCGTTAGTCTTCTCATAGACGAAGCATCGGTATCGGTCCTCGTTGCTCGTGGCGTGGTTGTGATGCAGCTTGCCGACTAAGAAGCGAAGACTGCCTTCCTTCCACGTCGCAAGGCATTCTAGCTCTTCCACTGAAAGATATAAGGTTTAATTTTAAGTTTATTAATAGTTTTGGCTTAGTTAGGTATGAGTTTTTTTCTATGGAGATTTTTTTTTGTATTATAGGGTATATTAGTTGACAAACATAATTTGTTTTCTTTGTCTTCTTTTCGAACTTTAGGCCGACGTTTTATACGATTTTATTTATAGTAACAAAATAATTACTCTACAATAAAACTTTTCCAAAACTTAGACTCAAAACAAAAACAACAACTAATCAAACTAACAATATTAATAAGAAACTTGAACAACAATTAATTAAAGGAAAACACTTGGAAACATCCATCAAACAGTCTCAGTTCGCATTAGCTACAAAACTTGCACTACAAATGACGAACTTGGAGTACTCATAGTCCGGTAACTTCAACTTGCGAGATTTACATCCGAGAATAGACAGTTTGCCGCTGACGTAGACAATCGAGACAGACGACTGCACAAATAAAGTTTTATATAGATACCGCCGGCTGTAAAGGGGAAGTTGCATGTAGCTCAAAAATATTCGTATTCCAAATAAGTTTGCTATCATCTTTGATGTTAAATTGTTTTTTTGCTGATAATGGCTTATTACATTCTATAAAGTTTATGAGAGTTTAGTACTTTTACAAAGTAACTATTTTAGTGTATTTTAAATAAAAAACGCATTGAATGGATCAGTATTTATACCCCTATTTCCTCCGAATCCACGTTTCGTAATCAAGCAAATAACTATACCCGACGCCTACTAGAGAGATCTCAAAACTGAGAAAAATACTCTTGTCTTCTCATCTGACGGTAAACATTCATCCGTGTATATTACAAGTGACTTCAGCATTAGTCACCAATACCTCCTTAACAAAGCTTTGGAAATAGTCGCGAGCCGCGAGCCGCGAGTCGCGCCGCTAAATCTAAACAATGGATGACACCTACGCTGGAACTCTGCCCGATCCATTTGTAACCGATGTCTAACGAGGACATCAACCGACGTCCGAAATACACTAATTGTTTCTGATTCATTTGTTTTCGAAATTTTGTTAGTTTAGTTTGATTTTGTGAGATAGAATTTGTTGCGGATAATTTTACTAATATTTCTATTACTAAAGTCAACTGCAACAATGTGGTAATCGACTAGATTAGCAGATTTAAATCGAATATTTTCGAATTTAAAAAAAGCTGATTTTATAGCAACTCAGATATTTCACGGTTCATATGCCTAAATAGAAAACGGATTAAGGATGTCGGTGCAACAAAATGAGTTCAATGCCTAAGAGTAGGAAAATGTTAAGGAACGCCGTTATTTACAGTAAAGTTTTTATTTATTTGAGTAAATTACTCAAAATAAACCAAAAACACTCCACTTCCCTCCAAAATCGACGTCTTTGAGACCAGTGATATCTTCTCGAATTCATTTAGCTATTATCTAGTCAGCTCAAAAAAAAACAACAATATCATAAAATGCCTTGTAGCTTACCGGTGCTCTCCGACCCGTAAACATCGGGACACGCCTGGTAGTTGAGGAGCAGCCTCGAGTCCTCTGTGCAGCTCTCGATCGACGAGACCGGGCTTTTGCAGTCGCCGTGACCCCTGGAATATATTGTTATTTGTGTTAGTTACTTTTGAAAAAGTTATTGAATCAAGATATGAAGTACCTGTAAAGGGAAACGAAATTTTTTTCTTCTCACAAGATAAATTCAGGATCAGATTTGTAATTATTTTTTTTGTTCGTATTGGTGCATAAGTTGGCTTTCTATATACCATAGGTGAGGGTTTTGAAATGCCGTGTGCGTAATGAACTGCAACGCATTGCCGCGCACCGAACAAACGCGGAAGACGTTGCATGGCAGTTCAGGTTTAGTCAGTAAGAGTCTGACACTACGCACTACTTCCCCCTAGGTGGGTGTCCATGAGGATTCCCGCTACTTACCAAAGAAACGGTTTTAAATGCCTTGTAGATAAGCTTTTTCTACAAGGTATTCATTATCAACCATTATGATCCTAAAACTGAAAATACGAGTATACCTTCAAAAATAAACAGTTTTAAAGCCATATAACCTGAAAAAGTACAGCGTAACCTAAAAACCTGGTGCACGGGCAAAACGTTTTCGAGTGACGATACTTGTGCACTTCCGCCGCCCCTGAACAATCAGCCTCGTTACAAACCGACCCATTTCTTTCTTTAGTAAGTCATCTCAAAACAACATTTTATATGGTTTAAAGAGCTCGAAAGTTCTTTGTAATTGTGATTATTGTATTCCATGTCATAGGTAAATGATATGAGTAAATGAAATAAACCGAATAGAGGATTTGACTCTTGATGGAATGACATCTGTTTTCCTTGAGAAAACAAGTAAAAACTTATTAAGTTACCAGGATGCTTATTTCATCATCATTCCCCTGCCCTTATCCCAATTATTATAATTTCAGTACAAAATTAAGAATAAAATCGCAAAAAAGAGTCAACTACAGAGTCTGAAGGTCTCTTGAGAACAAAGACAATCATTGTAGTACAAATTAAAGATCGTTTTAAAACCTTATATTATTGGTATTATTCACGCTAGCAATAAATAACGTAAAATAAAGTAGTGTTCAACAATAGTAACCACAGCGTCGACATGTCGACACTGACAGCTAATTAAGACACGACACGCGTCACGCGGCCGACAACGCCGCGTGATGACGCGTAATTAAAAACCGGTGATCAAATGAGATACGGATAAATGGACGGAATGTTGGATTTGGTGGAATTGTGAGGTCATCCTGTGACGTCACTATTTCAGTGTTCTTTAGCCTAGTGTGTAGTATTATGCATATTTTATATCAGGCTATGGAAAAGTTGACGAAAAAGGCCAAGCAACAACAAAATTCGCCAATTAAGTTAATTAAATACTTAGTATTTTTTTATATATTTTGAGGTGTTCACAAATAAAATTTTATAGTGTGACAAACTTATAACAAATTAAAATATTCACACACAAATAGATGTAAGCTTAAACTATACGATTACCTGAAAACAAACGACTTTATTTTTCCATCAGTTAAATACATAACCGCGCCGTATGATCCTTACTTTTTGTCATAACACTACTTAATAAACTCTAGCTTAATATCCATTTTCGGTTTTTAAAACATTTATATTAGACTCACCTATTATAAGTAAAAGAAAAAGGTCCCTTGAGCGGGCAGTCGACAGGATCAGCGTTCTCTCTAAACATGGAGTACAGCAGCGCGTCCCCAGTTATCAATGAACACAGGTGCGGCAACGCGTCGCGACGGTGGCAGAATGCTGAAAGTAAAACCAAGAGTTTCATATATGTATGCATTTTTTGAAGGGTGAAACTAGTCGAGCGATCTTGAGATACAATGTAAGAAACAAAACAGAAACGAATAGTTTTGGATAGAATAGAGTTAATGAGCCTTGAGCAATTCGTGTTAGTAACTAATCAAACGACTAGTTTCGCGTATGATAAGAATCTTTAATTATGACTGATGACGATGATGCGAGGCGAGTCAGTACTACTACTACTACTATGTTTATTAACTTTTTGATTGATGACTCTAACATTTGAGAATGTATTAGTACCTGAAAAGGAAAGGCTCCTGAAATTACTAAACTTTGGGCTTAAGTATTCAAGCTTGCGCCAATAATGTTTTTGTTGTACTATTAAATCATAAATTGCTAATAGGACAATTGTTTTTCACGTTTAACTTTCACCAAATCTTAACCTACATAAATTTCCTTACACCACACTCTTATATAAACACCCAAACATTTAGCCATAGGTCACTGCTTTATAAAGGCGAATGATAATGTAATTCATTAGGAAAGCCCCGGTTGGAAATTAGGCCTCGGTTTACGAGTCCAGAATATTCCCTCGATGGCCCATATGCGAGGGGACACCGTTAACTCATCCAACTTGATACGTTCCTTCACACCGTTCTTCATTAGGTAAGAGGCTTATTTCTAGTAACGTGTATTGTTGTGAAGGGAACTGTGTAATAGTTTCATGTCTGAAATGTAGTATCCCTTTTGAATGTAGAAGAAATTGTTATCTGCTTCTAATTTGGAAATCTATTGCCCTGAGTACGGGATCAGGGCAATAGATTTCCAAACAATTCATAACATATAGGTACACCTAATTATGAAAACGACACTTAATTTATTTAAATTAGGTGACCGTTCTTGTTTCTTTTATACAAGTATGGCGGTTTGGAAACGTGTATAAAAAAAATAATGACAAATAGAAAATTGTCTAATCAAGAGAACTGAATTTTATTTTTAAAGACTCGAGAAAAGTGATTTATGTGTGATTTGTTACGCAAACTATTAGGATTTGAATTTTAAATTTATATTTTTTTTTACTCACTTTCTTTATACTGCAAAACGTTTTTGTGCTTTTCGTGCATCACGACGCAGCGGTAACAGCCTTTTCTGTAAACAAAATAATAACAATGAAATAGGTACTAGGACAGATAGGTACCTACTACATTCGAAAAAAAAAACAATAAGAAACTATACTTCATTTGTTTAGGTAATTAACTAAATGTAAACAATCTTGGCGGTACTTTTTATGGAAAAAAATATTTTTTAATATGGATATTACAACTTACAAATCAAATATCTATAGTTTTAGAAAATCTGAATGTATTTCAAGTTATAAAATGTATTTTACATTTTTTAAGATCACATTTTGTATAAAAGACATACCAAAGTTGTTTACATTCAGTTAATTACCTAAACAAATGGAGTATAGAATTAAAGAAATTCAGAAAATACAGTTTTTTACCTCCATCGATAGCTTTACGAAAACCTAATTTTCTTTCGGAATTTTGTATCTGAATAAAGTTTAGACTGAAAACTTTTCAATCGCGTCACTGGCTTCTCTTCCAAAAATTATATATAGACTTTTATACCATATACATGCCAGTCCCATCATATACCTTCAGACTTAAAACAACAAATCTAAACAGACTCGAAAACAAATAAAACTACGTGGAATCCGTATTTACAATTATCGTTACTGCTAGTGCAATCTATGTACTGAACTCCAAACTACTGGAGAGTTAGATCCGAAAACTTTAACAGACTAGTCTAACACTGGCCAAGTCCTAACTTAAACAGTCAATCAATCAACTCAATCTAGCCTTTTGAGGAAGATGCAATTACGTTGCATATTCGGAAAGTTTTAGAAATTTTGCGGAACTGGTTATGTTTTTAGGAAATGCATATTATGCATTTATTCTCTTTCTAAGCAGTTGGATAGAAAAAGACGAACAATCGTGTCAGTTCATGATAAAAGAACGGTTTTGTCCGACACTAGTCAAGCTATTGCAATGAATGAACAATCGTGTTAGTTCATGATTAAGGACTCCGGTTGGGTCTGAAACAATACGCGTGTTTATTCACGCGTATTTAGTTAACATATAATTAATCAGATTTTGAATACTATAAAATTTTCTGGATACAACACATAGTTACAATTTCCTTGAAAACGCCTTACAATTATTCCATAGAAATGCCCTTGAAATCCTATAGAAGATAACACAATTGAAGCTATTGTAGAAAGTCTTTAGCAAACAAACAATATGAAGAGATAGGGGCATCAAGTAATGCAGTGTATTGGAGATTTGTTGGCACGAGATGCTACACTGCAGAGGGACGTTGCAGGTCGGAATAAAACCTCAATGCTGTTTGCCAAAGGATTATACCGATGTTTATTCATACAATGAATGAAACAAATAAATCCTTATTATGTTAAGAGCAAGGTTTAATATTGTTTATTTCGGAATTTGCTTAACTGGCTGTTGACAGGGTAAACTGGAATCTGAGGAGGAGATAATTATTGTGTCTGACGATTTGAAGAATTTACTTTCATTGCAAGGTGTTTGCCTATTTGTTTTTTATAA
Organism: Chrysodeixis includens; assembly: GCA_941860345.1. Classification (NCBI taxonomy): domain Eukaryota; kingdom Metazoa; phylum Arthropoda; class Insecta; order Lepidoptera; family Noctuidae; genus Chrysodeixis; species Chrysodeixis includens. Next base: position 10,619,878 of record OW796098.1, on the reverse strand, counting down.
ATATACTATTGATCTTCCCCAGCTTCGCAATAACTACTGGTGTATTGTACTTATACCTAAGTTTATCCTCTTGAAAAGTTCTACCTATTAAAAACCGCATCAAAAATTATTGCGTCGTTTTAAAGAATTAAGCATACATAGGGTACGGACAGACGCGGGCAACGACTTTGCTTTATACTGTGTATTGATAATATTAAAATAATGTGCTCTCTTTTTTAGGCTCAAATTTCTCATAGCCACGGGAGTTACAGTAATCGAAATGAAATAGAATATGCTTGAGCCCTAAGCAATACGTTTTGTTCATTTAATCTGAATTTTGCGAATAACTTAAAGTCTACGTTATCTGAAGATTTTTTGCTTTTACATTCTACCTTAGGTAGTGTTCCAGGTGGAAGGAATCTGGATGTTCGTCTGTCTAAAAACGTGCCCATAGTGAACTTATATCTTCCAAGTAGTCAAAGAAAGAACACGAGATGTGTTCTTCTTTTCTTTCTTCACAGCCAGGAGCCAGTTTTTCATAATACACATAATATGATACTTCAAACTCAACTCCCAACATTTAAAAGTACATAATTCCATACGGTCCCATTTGTTGATATAGAATTAAACTGGCAAGGTTGTCTACCATTAACATGAGCCCGCTAAGCGTTATCGTTAAGACATACAGATGAAGAGATTACTGGGATACGACGCAAACGAAACGGAAACGGGATAGGCAAGAGGAATGATCGAGATTTGTATCGCTGATAACACGCATTAACCCTTTACTTTAAAATGTTTACGATAAACGGAGATTTTGTTCTTGTTGTCCAAAATTGTTCTCACCGGGATTGGAGTTGCATTGAAGAGTTGTCCGTTAAAGGTCTTTTGATTTTGGGTAGTGTAACCATTTGCGTAATGCATGGCAATAAAGAGGTGGTCATGATCAAAATGTGTTAAAAACTTCTGCATAGGTTTACTTTGGGAAATAGTTGAATCTTCTAGAGGAAGTGGGGAAATCTAACTGCAAATCTCCATCTTTTAGTTTAAGACTTTGTTGACGCAGTTGTGAAAACGTAACAGCCCACACGACGTAGATCAGATACTCTTTTACCCAAGCTCAATAAGTTTATTAAGACTTGATGGTAGCCGCCAGATCTCTAGAGGTATTGGAATAAATTTTCTTATTCATCATCTTCATCATTCCCCTGCCCTTATCCCAATTATTATTTGGGGTTGGCGTAGCATATCTTCTTCCACACGTTCCTATCTGATGTCATCTCGCAAGTATCACTTTTTGCAGCCATATGATCTTTCACATAATCCAGCCATCGTTTCTTTGGTCGTCCTCTCACCCTATATCTATCCACATTCATGTCCAGCACCTTCCTTACCACGTGATCCTATTTCCTCCTTATGACATGTCCATACCATGACAGCCGGTTACCACGGACCTAAAATAAATAAAGAACTCACTCATCAACTATAAGAAACTTGTCTCCCTCTGAGGACAGACAGCGGCCCTTGTTGGAGAGGCGATCGCCTTCGATGAGGATCGGCTGGATCACGCCCGACTGGAACCAGCGCCCGTGCCACCGGGACGGAAACGCGCAGCCTGGGGACAAGAGAAAATAGATTTTATTAATATTATGCATAGGGTTCAAATACGTATGTCAGAATGATGGAGATCTATTACGTTTTGGGCTTGGTAGAGAATTCCTAGTAGCATCTTGTCTCCACCCAAAATAGCATCTCGAAGAAAAAAGACTTGATGCCTCTTATTGGATGTATTCATAACTTTTAGATTCTTGTAGCAACAAAATAATAATGGGTGTCAAAAAGGGTGAACTTTAGTGCACACATTTCATCTTTCAGGTAAAATAAAAGCTTTAAAATTAACTCTTTGTAAAAGAAAAACGAATATTCTAAGTTGGCACACGAACCCTACGAAGCACACAATAATTAATCACCCGTCTATGCTTGTGTTTCGTACAATGACATTCACACACACACACACACAAGAATCTATCTATACACCATAAAGTTCCGTGCAATTACTCACACATATACACACACGTAAATAATACATATAAGGGTTTCACACACATGCAATATTGAACACACAGATACCCGTGGAATACAAACGCGAAGTGTTTTTAAACGTAATGAAAAACTGAAATATTCATAGTTATCATAAAAAGGCTTTCCACACGATTGTTGACGACTACTAATGAGTTTGTGGTTATTAAGGTCGGAGTCGTTAATCAATTGATTACTACCCGTTCGTGAGGTGATAAACTTTTGACGGGACTTTTTTAATTATTGTAATGATGGTTAATTTATGAGAGAGCTGTTCTAATATTTACACTGATCTAATAAAATGTTTTTTTTTTATAAAAATGGAATCAAATCGGAACTTCTTGTTGACTTATAACCTGTTGCAAAAATGAAAGAACAAAAGTAAAGATAGGGAATTAAGGAAATTTGTTTGGGTACGTCATATTCATATACATGAAGATCAGGATTAAATAGAACATTTTTAACCTATTTTGACAATTGCTATGTATAGCTAGCCATATAAGTTACGATACAGTTACCTGAATATTTTATTTTTAGTTTAACTGTAGGCAAATGTGAGCGTGATTCGCCTGCACAACTGAACTACAGCAAATTTACGGGTTAGTTTACCATATAATATACTTAGCAAATATAAATCAATCAAGATTTTACGAGCGACTCCCAAAAAGTTTCATACAAAAAAAGGACACCAAATACGCATTTCACTAATAAAACCAACAATTGAACTCCACCACCAATTGAGGAGGTTCATCATTCAAATATCTCATATTTATTCATCGCCGAGTGCGTTCACACGAGGCATTGTATTGTAATCTGAAGATTATTACTTTCATTATGACTATAATGCAATCACAATAGGCCTTAACAAGTTGCTCGTTTGTCGTACGCGGCTTATGGTAATAATGTAGCTTTTTAAATGATTGGCTCTGGTGGCTGGTTGATTTTAAGGGCATACATACAGTCACGAGCAAAACATGTATACCGTTTTACACTGCTTTCCTATTTAAATGCTTCCATTTGTTTATTTGTGTACATAAATAAATATACACGACCAAACAGTTGCAGTAGATTTTATATGCGAGGTTTCTGAAGCTGTTATGGATTTCCTATATTGTGAACTAAATATAGAGTTTTAAATTTGAAAGAAAATTTCACGATTTCATAAATCGTTTGGGACTGACTGGGGGACTTCGTAGTCTTCGTCTTCTTCTTCTAAACTTCAATTGTTTAGGTTGTGTACATGTATTTGCGTGACAGTACACGAGGAAATGCCAGTCTGAAATTTTATTATAATACCTAAGGGTCCAGTATCAGGTCTTGAAGTAAGATTATTGTACTCGTAGTTGTGGAAATGTGACAGCGGATTAATCAGCATAGAGGGGCGTCTCTCTTCCACAACTGTAATTATTGTATTTATTACCTGAAGATATTGTGGTGAAGATTATTTGACGAATTTAGTCTCAATCTTAACATAGATAAATAGACACATTTGTGATATTTGTCTATGATACCTTGTTGAAACGAAGGATTTAGCTGTACGTACATACGTAGGTTATAAACATATTTTTACATTATATCACTGATTAGTCGGTGCTACGAAAAGGTATTTTTATTTTTATTTCATTATCGTTCGTATTTCTCATAGTGTCAGGAGTGCAGAAAATTGAAGGAGCTTTTGTTAGAAAATTGGTTTTTTCAGTTAAAATTTTTGTTATTCATTTTTCAATTTTCTTGAAAGCCTTTGATGTGTATCTATTTATATAAATGGGTGAGTAATAAAGTTTTCTTTAAATTTCTCTGAATTCAGGTGTGTTCGGTCCTAAAATTTATCTATAAAAATAAAAATTATGTTAGTAGAAAACAATTTCCATCATAAATAAACATATTTACTTCTGTTATCACCAAATGATTGGACTTTTAACATACATCAGAGTAATTGAGAAACAGCAAATTCAAAAGATAATATAACATTAAAACACCCTTCCACATTTACATACGATGCACGCTATCTAGATCAACGAGCCCGATGTCACGCTTACTTAATTACAGAATTATGCTAATAAATCAAAAGCGAAATGCCCCTTAACCGAAATTAAGTAATTAACTTTAACCTACCAAATTTAATATACCATGTTTGTTTGCGCGCGCGTGTGTCGAGAGCACACTTCAACTTAGTCGCGTTGCATTTAAGGAACATACGATCGCGTTTGTAAACACCATTCGAGCGATATTGCTGTGCCTTACAATATAACAGTTAGCGAGAATTATGGGGTATTAAAATGTTGTGATTTTGTAGGTGTGGCTACGTTGTAATCGTTTTAAGCAGGATCAGAATGGGTAGGCATTGTTGTAACGATTACTTTTATTAATCTGATTTTGTTTAATTAGTTTTACGTCTTAGTTAATTGGAAGGAACTGAACCGCGACGATAGATACAAGCCGTAGAAGACTAGTTCTCCACGATTTTACGACAGAGTTAACAATATGAAATATACCTGATGACTGATGACGTGAAGACTAAAAAGAAGAATTTAATCATAACCAAAACTACACACCACATTGTACAAAAATTGCATTTTTTATTAATATTAATTATAGGTAATGTTTGCGTATTTACTATTTGCATTTAAAACACCTTTTTAATACATATACCTATAAAGTCACTTGCAAAAGCTAGTCATTGACATTTTACTGCAACCACTATAAACTTGTGATTAGATCAAATTCTAATGGATTTCGTCATGCATTAGATGCTATCACAGTCACGATATGTGCTTTAAATCAATATAAAAATCAAGACTTACTGTTCTATGTTCTACAGGACCTAGTTCTTAGTAATTACTATGTGTATCGCATATTGTTATGTCAATTGTAAAACGAAACAATACAAGGTCAAAAGGACAGAAAAAACGATTTTTGCATACAGAATACTAAATTAATGAATACTAATCAATTCTAAGGAAGTAAGAATGGCCATAGAACATTAGTGTCACACATAGCAACAGTATATTGCAAACATATGCAATGTAATACTTTTTATTGGGATAAAGCCCACTCATGCCCAATTATGATCAATCATTGCAACTGTATCCAGGATCTACAATGGTGAAGCTAATAATAGTTAAGCAGAGATTGCCAGTCTGTGAATCAGTGACAAAGTAGTAGGCATAGGGTCTATTATTATTTTTATACCTTATGCCCTATAGAAAATGTTCAGTTGATTCCACAAACACAGAAAAAATTAATGCAATTAGCCTAAAAGATTCAGAAACAACCTAATTAATAGTTTAAAACACATCCTTTCACACAAAATATTCAATTTCCTATAAAGCTTGACCTACACTCAGATGAGCCATAAAATAAAAAACCCAAACTACGTATGAACATTATTTTGGAAATCCGAGCCAGTTCACAATTCATTGTGTATGCCATTTCTGTATTTCGGGCGCACATACAAATTGAGTTGTTACGGCCGGGTCAGTAACAACCTTTACAATAATAAATGAATCATACTGATACAGGATGTTGTTTTTTTTCGCCGACGTCCACATGAATACAATTGACAGCCATTTGCGTATTCTGAATACTAATTTGTGTTACTTTTTGCCTTAATTTAAGACGGTATTTTGGGCTTATATGGGACGACCCGAGTTTCGAAGCTTTTAATCTTGAATGAAATATGATAGTGAGGATTTCTTGGGTGCAGTGCGTCTAAACATGGTCTTTTAGAATATTACGTAAATTAGATGTCATGGTTTAAAATAATGGGCTTTTTGTGCACCTGAAGGTTTTTTTAAAACTATTCTTATACATACTTAATATGCAGAAAAAATCGGGTAAGTCGTTTCGGAGGAGTATGGTAAATAATATTCTAACACGATATTTTTATAGAATTTTAACCATTTAGAACCTATAATCAAACCAATATAAAACAAAATATACGTAAATTTCCCCTGACTTCACAGTTAAATTTCTTTAAACTATTATTCGTTTTACCCACTATAGCCTGCCTTTCCGAGTGACGTGAACGTAGAAGAACGGCCAGAAGTCTTGAGCTACGATAAATATTCCATGAGGTACTCCAGCACACATTCTAACGTACTTCGGTACTTTGGTCAGAATACCATCGAATACTTTACGTCTGAGTGCCAAGAACTAGCTTTTACTTCTAAAATTCCTTTTTATAGACTTTCAAATGTTTTATTTTTAGGTTCGTATTATACTTAGTTGTTCAGTTTCAAATTATATAATAAAACCATTGCGGTTCGTCTAAAAGATGTCGAAACTCCTTGGAATACATACCTACTAAATATAATGCTGTTCAAATCAACAAGTCGAATAGTTTTTTAAAAAGGGTTGAACCAATTTTTGCACTTATACGTGATTAAACAGAATTGGCGATATAGGTATCCACGCTTTTGGGGTGACCAGTCAAGAGTGTAACGACATGTACTAAGCCTTAACTACTCCATTAGCTCCTGTTACCTGCCTTTACCACTTAGGCCAATCTAGATGGCTTCATTAAGTATTTATAATACTACCTATATTGAAACAGTTGTTTTGTCAGCTTTGAATACTCATCCTCATCATCTTCCTGTCCTTATCTCATTTTACTTAAGGAAGATGTAACAAGTTTTTTTCTGCTATTCACCCCTTATCAGACGGCACAGTATTATTTACTCCTTTTTCATTAATAATTATCATTCCATTTGAGTTAATACTGTAAAGACCTATAATTGACTTATCGCAAAAGTAGTTCCGCGAATTTAAAAAAAATTAACCTTCAAAAAAACGGACTACTTTATTTCTCATTACCATTTGTAATCAAATAAATAAATAACGAGAATAATGAACAATTATTTTGTTCTGTATCATTCGAATCCAATAAACATCATTAAAAATGGTAAATTGGAACCAAATTATTGGAACAAATTGAACCTACAGTGGCCCAATCAATCGCGCAATATTCAATATCAGTATAATTAACGATATCACTATATCCGTATAAAAATAATAACGACAGCCATATTTGTCTGGCCAAAGTTAATTATCACAGATTTAAGTTAACTCATTTTCACTCACAAATCGTATTCAGTTTTAAAATATAATAACAAAAACTTGAATGAAATCTGAACGCTTGCGACTAAAACCTTTTTACGTCCACTCAAAAACCTTCATTCAAAAATACCGTGCAGGAATTTTCGCTATAACTTTGTGGGGCGGTAAATCAGTTCTCGTCCACAATACCTCTATACAAGGTTACAGCAGATAATAAGCCTACATCAATATAACACGCAACAAGGCCGGGCTGCCGACGAAATTGCCCCGACACCCGGCAACTTGGCTAATTTCTCATGAAGAGGTTCGCTCCGGGCGTTTATCTTGTACGACTCGACGTCGGATCGTACACGTGGCCTGCAATTTAGTTTGAGGAAGTTTCCTGTGTCTATGTATAAGGAATAATTTCTCGTCAATTTGCACAGATTTGTGGAATATAGATATTTTGCGTGACGTTGTAATTATAATAATTCCAGTCTGTAAAAGTCCCACCACCGGGCTTAGACCAAGTGAGAAAGATGAATTTAAGCATTGATAGATCCTTTTATTTTATATCTCGGTTTCCTCACTGTTTGTGGTCCTTTTTCAAAAGTTATGTAAGTACCTACTAGGCTGGATTAGGTTCCAACCTGCAGTTTTGGGCACACAAATACCGAGAACACCTTCTTATATAACGAAGAGCTCTTTATTTTGTTATTGCGACTTTGACACACATAAATTTGAACATATCCTAATCCCGTTCTATTTTTAGAACAGCATTAATTCACTTCGCTACCGATCTCGTGTCGTGTCCACAAAACGTCTCCAAACTTACCGCCTTGGGCTTAATTTGTTTAAATCAAGCCTTAAGACGCAACATTTTGTTGCTTGCTCGTGAACATAGTCGTAATAACGTTAATATTGTACCCATCTTTACGAGTTCAATGACTGAACTGTTTAATTTAATTCGAATTATTTGTTCCAGTCTTTAATAAGCTTCGCTGTTCGTCTTTTGTTTTGGACTCCTTGATTAGAAACTGCGCCGTGGTTTGATTACCTTCATTTGTTTATCACGTGCGACTGTTTGTCACGTTTCTAGCCCATTGATGTTATCTCAAGATTGTTTTTAACGCTAGTGTTTACTTACCTACCTATATAAAAAGTTATCATATGCGTCCCACAGCTGGGCACAGGCCTTTTTCCGTGTAGGGAGGGTTTGAGCATTGATCACCACGCTAGCTCACTGCAGATTGGCGATTCACATTCCAATATTTGCAATCCAGGTTTCCTCACGATGTTTTACCTTCACCGTTTGTCAGTAGTGTCTTAAAATAATTAAGAAAGTATATAAAACTTTGAGTTGCGCTGCGCTGGGTTTCGAACCTGCACCTCGTGCTTAGGTATAAATTCATATTGTCAGATATTCATAAAATGTCAGACGAATCTGAATTTGTATAACCGTAAATACTGATATCAATAGACCAGAAGCAGACAAGTATATTGACAAATTCGATTAATTTCTAAATTAAGCAAACCCCATACGTCAATCTATATATATAAAACTCTTCCGTTACTGACTGACTGACTGACTGACTGAATGACTGACTGACTGACTGACTGACTGACTGACTGACTGACAGACAACGCACAGCCGAAACTACTGGTCGTAGAAAACTGAAATTTGGCATGTAGGTTCCTTGAGATATGTAGGGGTGCACTAAGAAAGGATTTTTGGAAATTCAACCCCTAAGGGGGTAAAAAGGGGTCATAACGTTTCTATGAAAAATCTTATTCCTTGGGTTTATAAACTTGAAACTTAGCACAAACACGTATATGGTCAAGTAAATAAGTTTGGCATTATATTTTTTTCCAAACTACCCTCCAATAGTGATTTAGGGGGTTGCGATTGGGTGACTGATTGACATTCGCGCAGCCATAACCGCTATGTGTAGGAGTCTAATATTTTGAACAAAGCTTCCTTTACTGACGGGAGTGAGCATTAAAAAAAGATTTTTTGGAAATTCAACCCCTAAGGGGGTAAAAAGGGGTCATAACGTTTCTATGAAAAATCTTATTCCTTGGGTTTATAAACTTGAAACTTAGCACAAACACGTATATGGTCAAGTAAATAAGTTTGGCATTATAATTTTTTCCAAACTACCCTCCAATAGTGATTTAGGGGGTTGCGATGTGGTGACTGATTGATTAACGCACAGCCGAAACCTCTCGGTATAGAAGTCTGATATTTTGAACAAGGCTTCCTTTAGTAACACAATTGACCTCTAAGAAGGGATTTTTGGAGTAGCAAGCCCTTAGGTAGCGGGCGGGGGGGGGGAAGGGGGAGGGGGGAGGAGATCAACTGATACTTTTAATTTTTCTAGACGATGTTTTTGTCTCGCTTTACTTTTTGTTACATAACGTAATCGACAAACTCCAAAACTACTTATCGTTTTCAAATATTCACCATTAGAAAGCTACATCATCCCTGAGTAACTTAAGCTGTATAATATAATTCAAATTGTAACAATTTTTTAGCCTATGAAAGAAAGTCCTGTCGAGATTATTAAAAAACGCCACAATACCAAATTACACGTGGGCGAAGCCGCGAGCGGAAAACTAGTTCAATATAATCAAACAGAAAATTAAGATTCGAACTAAGAATAGATTGACAGCAAAAAGCATGACTTGTGTGTTAAGTTACACTGGATTTTGTTCCACATTTGAATCGAAGCCGATTTAAAATGAGCCAATAAGTCTTAATAAGCTTCCTTAAGTACTCTCAAGATATTAGATTCGTTTACACGGTGACAAGTTGTCCATCTCCCATGATTAATGGCACACACCCTTTGCCCTAACGTTTAGATTTCGGGAAGTTTGAATGAAGCCTTCATCCGAACAAGGCCGATCCCAACATTTATTTAACTAATTGCTTATATTTTTTGACACTTTAATTTAATAATAAATTCGTTACTTTTTCTAATTAATACGAAAGTCGCTTGATGGCTGAGATAGACGGCTATTAAGGATTTTTTCGGTATTTTTATAACTTTTTTTAGAAGTCATGGCTAGATTATTATAATGTCTTCATAGATGACCAAAACTTGTATTATAGGATACTAGCTGTAGCCTGCGACTTCGAATATCGGCTATGGTTGCAAAAACATTACCGTCTCTGACTCAGTCGGTTATAAAGTAGCCTATGTGTGTACATATAAGTGCATATATCCGGGGGGTCAGCTTACTCCATACCAAATTTTATCAAATTGCTCCAGCCGTTTGTGCGTAAACGAGTAATAAACCTCCAAACATCCATACTCACAAACTTTCACATTTATAATATTAGTAGGATTACACTCACACATACACGCGTAAGCATCGACAGTTGTTTCAAAGCAAAAACAAAGGAAACGCGTCTAGCACAAACGTCTCGCTACATACACTAGCCAATAGTAGAAGAAAATCAATTGCCAACTTAAAATAAAGAACGGTGCTATACTCAAGAAAGACTAAGTGTGTTCTTACCTACCTTGAAGCGATTCCGACACGATATATTCCGGCTATTCGACACTGAATGGAAATTAATGATGGTTGCCGCGGACCACCTGACTTTGCGAAAGTGGGACGCCATTTTCTATTTTTTTTTTGTATATAGAACGTGAGACGTTTGGTTTACGATTTTCCGGAGTAATGCTTTGTTTTATTTTTTGATATCTTTCTTTTCGTACTGGCATATTATAAATGATACTAAAAAAATATACGCATAAAATTTTTTTAATACTCAAAACTAAACGATACTGGTCGAAATAAAACAATTGACTGGCGAATTTATAACATTAAACATCAAGATTCCATTCTTAAATCAAAATTATCCGATAACATCTTAAAAGAAAAGAGAACAAGAGCTTTTAAAAAGTTATTTTACTCTTTTAAAAAGGTAACTTGCAAAGGAAACTCGATAGAGCCGTTCAGTATGTCGTGTTACATTAGTGTCGGGAGAACAGATCATTTAATTCTGTTTGTAGACGATGAGATAACGAGCAGTTAGGAGCTGAACAAAGTGCGACAGCGACGAATACATTCATTGTCTTCTTGTTGGAACGACGTTCCTTCGAGAATCTTGACAAGATTTAACTCCAAGTTTACAGTTTTGATAAAAGTTTCGTGTCAGTGATTTAACGTTGCGAAATAGGTTGTATAGGTAAAGAAAATAGCTTAGATTATTTAGAAAATGCCAAAAAATTTTAATTTGTTTCATGATACTAGGATATCAATGTAACAAAATTTTGTCAATATTAAAAAAAAAAATACGAAATCTATTAGGAAATGTATAACGCAATTTAGTAAACATGCGAAGTTTAAAAAAAAATATATGAGTGTCGATGACAACTATTGTGATTCTATTCAGTTAGCCGATTACAAGAGAATTCAATAAAAAAAACTCAATTGAATCAAAGCCCAGTTCAAATTGCAATCCAAATAACGGTCATCAGTCACAATGTTGCCACTTTCTGAAAAAAAGTGTTGCCATATTTCACACATATCTTTATCGAGTAGACCTCTTTAGTATCAACCTTTTTAGCCACCTCGCGCTAAGTCCCAAGGGATCACTTGATGTATTCACACAGTCCTTATAAAAAATCGTCACCCATTAGTCGTAAGTGAAATTTATGCCGTAGGTACTCTTATACTGTTCTAGCTTTTTGTGAAAGTATTTTCTTTTTGCTTCTTAGGTGTTTGGAACAATGTGTTATGTTGATTAAATATATTATACGAAAATGGCACTTAAACTTTTCTCTTTGTTCTTATTTTATCTTATTTATAACTAACTCAGAATCACGTAATTATTTTTTATAACATTTTTACATTCAAGGTAATTTTAAAAAGCTTTTCATAGTTATTATTTATGAATTACGGTCACCTTTTGAAATATGCAGACAAAACAAAACAAAATCAAAGAAAGACCTGAGAGAGTTCATTCTCACAACATTTCTTTATCGTATTCAAAAAACGAACGTCAAAACTACTGCACCTGTCTTGCGATCTCAAACTTCAAAATTCGACCGCAGTTTAACTTTTTTTCTTGCCGATCAACAGGCAACGGCTATCCATTACACAGCCATAACTCAAACGCGACAACATAATTTCAAATTGTATCGGAACGCTTTATTTTAAAACTCCTTGTATTTAATTTTTCAACATGTAAATACCACCGGCGTTGCGTATAAATTTTCCGTACTATATACTTAACCCTTGAATGGTCGTAAATAAATGGTAGTGTAAGTATCAAGGTAGGGGTATTCTAGACCGATTCAATTTTATTTGGACTATTCAAATTACGGGGTTTGTTCGGTGTTTAAAGTCGTTTAGTCGGTAAATTGATGAATCGTTTTATTTAGTCAAGGTTATTTTTAATTTGAGCAATTTGTAGCAATATGAATTTAGTTAGTAAATTGTTCGAAATTTTCTATTTGGGTCTTAGTTTTATTTTATTTAGTGATGTATTTGTAAAATGTATTTTATGACGTGGCAACCCTTGTAGCTGCAAGACGTTAACATTTTTGGCAGGCTTTAGGTAACAAAATGCATGTGCAAGGTTTCTCTTAAGGGCCAGCGTTTTATTATGAAACAAGTCATAAGGAAAGGATTTGCATATTGGGCGATTATCTGTTAGGAAATCGAATAAATATTGAAATAGAAACGCTATTATACACACGATTTTATTGTTTTCGGTGTATCATTGTGAAAATTGTCTTTCTTATTTAAATACGCATTTAAAATTCATTGAGTAATTCTAAAGATCTATGCATACATCGGGACAACCAAACAGACAGCGGGAAGCGAATCAATTTTATATCATGACTGTATTGATATAAAATTGATTGTTATAAACAAAACGTGTACATACAAATTAGCCATATTTCGTTCCAGAACACTTAGTAAATACCAACAAAAGTACTACAAATTTATAACAAATCTCTCTTCACTAGGATCTAAAAATCTAACCAGTTCGAAACTTGTAGCAACCCTACAGAGCATTGAATATTAATATTTTGGGCGCAGTACGTGCTAGGATAGAATGTAAAGCATTTCTTGACCATCTAGCGTTTATACGCAATATATTTATATAGTATATATATTTATACGTATTGGATTCTAGGGACTATTTATGTGATCGATATTGATCGGATTCCTTGTAGTTTTGTGCGGACGGTTTTATTTTATATCAATACGTGTGTGATTCAGTTTTGTTGGATGTTTTAGTGTGGGATGTGCTGGTTTGTGTTATTTGGTTATGAAAGTTAGATTATTAGGACAATATTGATTGTTTTTTTCTGTTACAAGTAACTGCTTGCTTAAAAGGGGATCTTGTGAAAGGGCTAATTGTGAAATGTTTAAAGGAATTTATTGACATAATTTTTTTTTATTAATTACAAATACGTACACTGCGTGGAAATGTGGAATAGTCCGAAGCAGCGCAAGATACAGAATCGTGAAAGGACTGGGGAGAGGGCTTTGCCCAGCAGTGGGATACTAAAGGCTAGGAAAAAAAACCTAGTTGAAACTAAATATTTGAAAAATTGTTTCATATATGAAAACAATTCGAATTTACTAGCAAGGAGCCCATTTCAACCCGATTTCTTCCCGATTACATTGGTGGCAATAGCATGGCACAACATCTTAAAGTCATCCTAGATAAATTACCTTTTAAACCGACCTACAGTAGCTTGTAGTTTCTGATCACTGCGTTCAAAGATGCAAACTCTACTTCTATAATATTTAGATGTATTATTACAAAACTAAAAGCAGCATAGAAATTATCTATTCCTACATCCCTGTTAATGTAGGCGTAACAATCTAAACTACAAAGTGTCATAATCAAAACTATAAGAGAACCAAGTAGGTACAAAGTACCCAAGCCGACACAAGTCTTCCCACAATAGAAGCACCAGCCTTGCGATACAAGTGACAACCTGTGTTGATGGCTGTACACGTAGGCGTTAGCAACAGGCTTAAAGTGATAGCTCATAAAATGTAGAACTTGTTAGTACTTTCATTGAGGTCTAGTTATAATGGTTATAAATTATTATTACTACCTAATATATTTGTGTTATCCGATACTTGATATAAATTATGTAGTGTAAGTACTGTTTTTATTATTGCTTTAATTCTTATTGCATATCCTTTTTGTTAAATGATATGGTATTAAATGTCCTATTAGTAGCTGTAAATAAGGTTTTGCTTACTAGATGATAAAAAGTGCAAAATAAAAGTACTAGTAGGGATATTATGATCTAGCTGTGAGCATGGTCACGTGACTGTGAAAGTAGACGATCTGTTGAAGTGAGAATCGCGTAAACGCCCATTAGACGTGCTTCGTCGTAGCCTAGACCATCACCACCACATTCCACAAGACACACATATAACGAGTGCAAGCAGTCTGTAGGGAAGAATTAGGAGAAAATTATATTACAAAGAAATACGTAAGTATTATCGATATCTTGATCTGAAAACATTTAATTGGCCTGTAAAAATGACTGGCCTATTGGTCTAGTGGTTAGTGTCCCTGACTGCTATACTAGAGGACGGGGGTTCGATTCCCACCCAGGGATTTTTTTTATGTGATGACCACGATCATTTTGTTCTGTGTCTGAGTGTAATTTATCTACATGTATGTATTTAGAAACATATAAGTATGTTTATCAGTTGTCTAGTACTCATATTACAAGCTCTGCTTAGTTTGAGACTAGATGGCGTTATGTGAAAGTCGTGAAATATTATGTTTAATTAAAAATGCGATCTGTAAACTATTTATTTACTACATGTAAAACGCATTAGTCCCATCATGTAATTAGTATACGCCGTCAACAAACAAACGCGTCATCGCTGCAAATAAATCGAATTAGGATTGTATCAACTGAAATACGGACAGCTGTAAAGCAAAGAGGCCGCATTGTATTTCACACTAACTCCTAATAAATACAATCCTGTTAATTATCGAATACGGGCTTAACTCTAACGGAACGTGAACATTCATGCCTACCTTACTTAGTCCCATTTGGTCCAAAATAATTTGCGATACCGCACAATTTGATATAATATGCTAACACTCCTACCTACATACGCGTGATAAACCAAACGCTTACGAATATAAATAACAACAATAGATCCATTACTGCGTCTAAAAGGGCCAAACAACAACTGACCGCCGCAAAATCGGCAATAGTTTATGTTAAACGTGTCTCGTCGGCAAGCAGGTGACAACGGGGACGGGAGTACACGGAAAACATTTTAACCCGCTGCCCGCTGTAGTGCGGTCGCATCGACCCGCAACGTCCGCCGGCAAATTACTGGGAAAGAATGAGTGCCGATTGAGGGTTTGCTTGATGTTTACTGTTCGTATTTTGATGGGAACTATGATTTTGATACGTGTGTATTTGGTAAAACTGTTTTTCAATACTGTAAAGAATTGGCATCACCATTCAACGAGGTAATGCCGCATGCCGCCAGTCTCCTGGGCACGTTTTGCGCCATTGACGGAGATGACGAAATATTTTTCGACGTTATGTAAATATGTTATTCTATTTTTAAATGTAGATACTGTAAAGCGTATTCAAATATGTATTTGATATGTTTTTAAAACGTCATTACTTTTGACATTAAATATTCAAGTACCCAAAAGTAACAAAGGTACGCTTTTTTATTTTCGTAACGTTGCAAATGTCATAACCCATTCATTGGGTCACATTTTATGTCACTCAGGACCCAAGCAGACAATAAAATATGCATAATTTTCTAATAATAAATCTGTGCGAGTATGTTTGTATAAATTTGCAAATACAACGGATAATAATGTTTGTTCGGAATTACCATAAACAAATAAAGGATTAAATTATAATATTTCGCGTGTAAGTAAATAATGTGCGATTTCGAAACGTAATCTGTTTCAAACTACATATATTTATTTGCTAAACCAGAATACATATAAACCAGGATCCAACTCGAAAGGCCAAATTAAAATTCTAGTAATTTGTGATTGTAGGTTGTAAAACTAACAAACAAGGGAATAACAAAACGTTTAATTATTTATTTAGGTTTATATCCTAGTAAGTACTAATAACAATCAGTTCTAAGAATGTCCTACTAATATTATAAACGCGAAAGTATGTAAGTCTAGATGTATGAAGGCGTCAATGTTTGTAACTCTTTCACGCTCAAACAGTAGAAGCAATATTGATAAAATTTTGTATGGTGTAACTTAATTAACACAAAAGCTACTTTTTAACTGAAAGTGTCAGGAGTAATGTTCTTGCAACTATAACCGATCTTCGCACCGGCAAAAGTTGTGGACTACGGCTAGTTTATAGTTAATAATGAGGAGTACACTCGTTTGTACAGTATTGTTTATACAAGTACCCAAAAACTAGACGTACCAACTTAATGAACCGTCGAAATTTTTACCTCTCATGTAAACCAAGTCTACACAACGTCTACACAAACAAAATAGTAAAATAAATAGCAACAGAACACGGTGGCTGTCTGTTCATTTGAAACCACACGTTTGACGTGAACGAATGCAGTCGGGAACTCGGAAACAAATCACTTAACGATCCCGAGTTAACCGCGACACCGAGTGTTTATTTAGAATGGCTTCGATACCAGCCTGATCTGGCGAGAAAACAGCGATTCACTGTGAATTACAATTGTGAAGTTTCTTGCAAGATGACACTGGTTGTTTGCTTGGTACATAATGGCCTGGTCGTTAGTAGTTCAAAGAGATTGGTAACTCCCACATTAGTTTTTAAAGAAAGCTATGGTTTAATACTGTCCAGGCCTTTTGTTTTCTTCAGTTCGGTAAAGGTAACTGTGCTTAGGCTAACTGCATTTATCCGTTAGATTCCAGTTAAGTATTTTAATTTGCACCTCACTATATCTTTTATCTGCTAGCTCTACAACACTTTACATCAGTTCCCCAGTACACACTTTTAATTTCGGAGTAACAGAATAGTAATTCCCATTTGCGCTGTCATCTTATTCGGAACCCTACACATTTACAAATAAGGTCACTTTTTAATCACAAAAATTGCCTAGCATCCAAATTATCGGGATTTGATAACATCGGCGCGTTGCGGGAGGTCCGTTCATTACAGAAGTATGTGGTTACACGCGGAACTAGTAACGGTTGATGCCTTTCGAAGCTCTACATGCTCCATAAAGGCGAAACCCGTAATCAACCAGGCCTAGATAATGTTACATAAAAAACGCCTACAGTACGAGAGAAACCGGTTGGTACCCTTGCTTTTGTTCACGTCATTGTAGATACGAAATGCTTGTGAATGGATACTGGAGTATCAGAATTATGACTTTTGATTTGATTACTTTGATGATTTGACGAATAAAAATCTTATGCCATATGAACATGTGTGTGAAAAATAACCTAATTTCAATAACGGAATTGTTATTTTAAAAGTTAATTGCTATTGTAGAAACAATAGAAAATTTTCCATTTAGTTCTTTTTTCTGATAGAAAACTTGTTTAGAAAACAGACGTTTACTAAAACGGAATCCATTTTTGTTTCGCATCCGGATTTTTCGGATGAGCGATTTATGTTCTCCAAAACCGTCACGAGAAAAACTGCGTTGTAAAAAGGTTTTGCAAGCTTGCAGATATATCCTTCTTAGTAGGTCTTAGCCCGCGATCTTCGAAGCCGCACTTACAAATATAGATTTCCTTAAATACAAACTATAAACACGTGTAAACGAATCCAAACGCTTTAAGCTTCACGCCCATTAACAATAATCCTTTTTATTTCCCTGTGAAATTTAAACGTTTAGGTCGAATGGACCCAACAGCTTTAATTTTAGGGTTGCTTTTGCTCTGGCAGAAGTGAATGGAAGAAGTGTGTTGTCGTTTATAAAGATTTCAAGTTGGTTAGCCGCTGTGTATTAAAAATAATATTGCTATTATTCAAGTTATAATCTGAAGGGAAGGCTAAGTATGGGGAGTTTAAGGGGTCGTTACAACATGTTTAAATTTTTTGTTCGAATTCTTTTTGTTCCTTAATGTTGCTTCAGAATTTACTCAGTTGACTTACGAACTGTTTCTTTTATATTTTATTACAATTCTTTGTGAGATTATGATAGAATTTTGCTCTTGTTTTTTATTGTAGGTTTGATAAATCACCTATCAAAACAAAAGCCAATCTTCACGACTGTGGGAATTGAAATAAATAAAAGAAATACACAAGATATGTATCCCATGTGTACGTATCTTAAGCTCAGCTTAGGCTAAAGATTAATTAACTATTAGAATCGGCACTTATACTTGCTTATAACTGCGCCAGACTGTTGCTGCGATTTATAGAACGTTATTATTTGCTTCGAGTATAACAATGCTTATGAGAGTTGCTTTATTTAAATGGTACTTAGAAAATAAACTATTTTGTATTAAAATTAGATTTTAATTTCTAATTTGAATTACTGTTTAAGTATTTTCATGCGTTGTTAAGACTAATGACTTTTTGATGTTCTGTGATATTTGAGTGATATGAGTGGCTTATAAAAGCAAGTAGAGAAGGTGGATAATGATATCGAATACCTTTTTATTTCGTAGAAAATCATCAAATGACTCCCGCCCGCTGTGGGTGCAGCGTTAGAGTTTTACTGACTAAAACCCACTATGTTCTTCCTGGAGCCCTTTGAGCGCCAGGGTCGCGGTAACTCTTACGAATATCCCGCAGCCTCGGCAGGATATCGAATACCTCAAATGGAGTTTTGCCAAAATACATTTTGTATCATCTTTAGTTTAAAACAGGCTGCAATCATACAAAGTCATGAATGTTCGTGCATAGGCACTTGGGCTGAAGACTAAGAAGTTAACTGAGACTTACGTTACCTTAAGTACCAAAAACTGAATTTCAGGTTCTAAAACTACTTACGTTCATATACCAGAGCAAAGTCTTAACTATTAAAAACCTCTTACCATGAACTCATGAAACTCTCTACTTACGAACGTAGAAGCGAGACGCCTATATTCACTGTATTGCGCTGTCTCCCTTCCACAATTGCGAAGTTTTTCTTTAACCCCATGGTAAACCTGCATTTTTCTGTTTTTTCTTTTACCAAGTCATGGGTCGCGTGCCATCACGTGAGTTTTGTCGTACGGTCGACACGACATTACCCGTTCGTTCATGTCAACTAAAATAACCATCGAAAATAACTTAAGCCAAGTTTGCGATGTAATTGGTGTGGTTTAAATCGTGTTTTTTAAGCCAAATTAGGGGTATTTTTGGCTTGATGATGATTACGGATAAATACTGTATTGGTTTGATGTAAAAGTTGTAATATGGGCTGTATTATAATCTGATATAAATTAATGCTATTGATTCCAAGATTAAAAAAAAATAGAGGATATAGTTAGTTTTTTTCTAAGTCAAAATTAAAAAGAGGGGTTAATCCTAAATAAAGTATTAAGTATAGCATTCCTTGTCATACCAATGCGACATAATAACAGTAAATAACAGAAAAAAGTTTCCTTTTTATCATACGAAATTTCTTTCATCCAATCTTTATTAACACAATGTCCAGCACAATAGCATATCTTTGTATTCCAACTAAAGTGTCCATAAATTCGGCGATACACAGATATTCCCAATAAAAATTATCTATATTACAGTCGTCGATAAAAGTAACGTCACACCACGAAGCATATCAGTAATATGACGGTCGAATCAAGTTAAAAGAATCATTCATTGTGACTAATTTTATTTATGGACGGCCACCCCTAAAGCATTTATTACCGCGAAACGGCCGAGCCAATAAAACCACTGAATCAAAGAGAAAAAGTGCTCTCAGTTCTATAAATATTTTATTTCGGATAGTGAGAAGTAGGGTGGCCACGAATAAGTGCCGATACAAACTTTACTATTCGCCCTCCGGGATAGATTCGATTTGGTTTAGGACAAGCATTTGATCGCTCGTGGATTTGTTTTTCGGTTGACTCTTTTTATTTAAATCGAGATCGGTCTAATGGAAATAACACTGACAGAAAACAAATACTCGATATTCTTTGCTAAAAACGAAATAAAATTTATAAGTATTTTATGTGTCAAGAAGTATGTGAAGTGTTTTCGGTTTGCGTTGATTGGGTAACGTAGCACAATTTATACGAAAACACAAAAGCAGTATCACTGATTGCTAAGTAAAAGCATTCCACAAATTGTTTACTCCACTTATTTACTCACAGAAACTGGAAGAGTCCTTCAAATCTCTCCCTCATGGGCACCGTACGTCGGGAGCCCCGGGAACTTTTACTAATGTGTGCTAGTCAAATGGACTCTCGAGAATTCAAGCGACGAATAAAGCACCTTATGCCAATGATATAGAGTACGAAATATGATATCGCTGAGTGCATATAAATAACGGTGCTGGCTTGTTCCTCTGCTACTCATGCATATGGAAATAGGGACTTAGGTCATAGAATAAAATGGGTACCTACCACTGTTTTGATAGTTTTATTTGCGTACCTTTTCGGATTTGTGGTGTAAAGTGGTCGTAAATAGCTTGCTTGTCCCTACTGAGTAAGTATTGGGGGTAAATATTGGATGGTGTATGAAGTATGTATCGGCGTTTGAGGGTTAAGCCGATTGGACTGAGTGTGTTTGTGTGGCTGATGAATACCAATCACGGGTTTAAATAACATTTTGAGGATTTGTTGTGCACTGAGTGGATAGTTTAAATTGAGAGTTCATTTACAGGGTGCTCTGAAAGGGTTCGTGGGTTTTACGGAATATTTTAATTAAATTTAGGGAAGTACATTGTCCCGGTAATGTACGTTTATTTATGTAATCTAAATCTAAATCAATCTAGCAATTTATGACTGTATTAGCAATAAAACACTGCAAATAAGAGGCAATGTACATTGCCTCTTATTTGCAGTGTTTTAGTGCTAAAAGCTAAAGGGTAAAATATCGCTTAAATGTATCGTGATTTCTATAAAGAATTACAAAAATAAAGCAGAAGATACTCTTTTCTACCTAGCCATCAAAAAAAAACCTCCAAACCAAATAAGCCTAATTTAATTATTTTTTTAAACGAGTAAAAACAAAATTTGATAATGATATTCAGTTCAAAAGTTCCAATAATTATTTTTTACCATACCCATCCTAACGTATTTTACTTCAGTTTTAAAATGTAAGCTAAGCTAATATACAAATTACCGTAAGCATTACTGTTTTAGCAAATCATTCATCAGTCGTATCCTGACCTGGGTACATTGGGAACAATAACATCCTCAACCTTTTTACATTAGTACGATAATAAGGAACAACGCGATTTATTACAAACAGTTATTATTATAATTGATTTGAGCTTTTTTATGATAGGATAGTGCTAGATTTTTATTATGGTAAGTAATTTTTTAATTATTATTAAGGATGATATTTATAAACTTGCACTAGATTCAAAGATAGACTTGGCCTAATATTGGGACCCTGACAATCTATGTTCTTATTTTACTTAAGTTTTTGTAAAAGCAAAATAGTAAGCTAACTTGTTAATAAAATGATTTGTAACTTAAAGATAGTCATTCTAGAATTTTTTTTTGTATAACATTGTATTAATTTCAACTCATTTAATTTTTTTCAATTATTAATAATTACACTGACGATCAGATCGTTTCTAAACCATAACTATTAACATCTACTCAACATATTGAATAAGAAAACTAACCCTAACTGTAAAAAAGCAAATGTCTCTGTATTATAGACCATACGTCATGTTAAGCATGTAAAATCAATTTCCTAATTTGCTCCCCAGACAAACCTGGTCCGTTCATTCCTCGCTGTCGGTTCACAGTTCGAATAAATAGGAGAGTAACGTCTGAGTTCCATCGATAATTACCAGCGCGCGTGCAAATTTAATAACTCGCGTGTTCGACTCGTGACTTTTACAGCTTACGGGAACGACACGTAATTCTACGATGCGACGATGTTTGTAATCTAGGGTTAAAATCAGGTTGCCAAAATGAGGTTTGTTTAGGCCCAATATTTGTAGGTATGTAGATTTTAGATGTCGTTTTTGAAATTGAACTGATACGAGATACCTTCCTATCTAACGATCATCAGTGGCCTCTAACATCTATGACAGATGATTGAAACAGCAGCCGTGTTAATTTATTTACTTTTAGCACTTGCGCTGGTGGCTAAGAAGGCCTATTAATATGGGAGCGACAACGCCGGTCGCAGAGACTACAAAAGAAAAAAAAATATATAATACCAACTTCAATCACCTTTTATAGTTAAAAAAATCCAGACTAACGAGTTACCTTTATTTATTTAAAGGGTCCACTACAGCTAACTCAATAACACCTCGTCACGGAGTCGTGTGGTATAAACGCCGGGTCGTATTTGCTTACCGCTAGCGCTCGTCAATCACGCGGCCTGACTGTGCATTTCGATTTAAGGTACTTTGTATACTGACAGGTGGTTGCTATGTTACGCTATCGCCTAGCTTTGGTTCGCGCGCCTACTACAATATTAAGATTTTTTAGTAGCAGGTTAATTTTAAGGCCCCTCGCCCACGGCGACTTTTTGCAGAGATGCAGTCGCGCGTTTGACAAACGCATATCGTTGCATATCTCCCAACGCGTGTTAGTCGCATTTGCAACGCGCTAGAGTAGTGATGCCAACGCGCTACTTACTAACAACTTCTGAAATTAAGATCCAATTTTTTTAGTATATTGAACATTGTTACACGATGCCTCAGCTCCTTACGTACAAGCAGCACCAAAGAGAACGTCACTAATGTTGCTTCAACGGGCTCCATCTTACAACTACTAGATTGGTCTAGAGCGACTTGCAACAGAGACGCCGCTCTGCGCCATCTAGTGCGCTGTCACGTTTCACAACTGTTATTATCTCACATTAGTAGGTGGTGACACACCTTCTGTAGGTAATATTATGTAGAACGACGATTAGTTACCTTCGTAATGAAACACAGTTATTAATGTTCGAATGTCAATTTGATGTATTTTACAGGTTGACGTTTGAAATGTATTGTTGAAACGTTTACTTAATACAATGAAGTATTATAGGTTAGACTGGAGGGTATATGAATTTTACACATGACAGCGAATTCTTATTAAGTGTTTCTCCGAAACTAACTTCAATGGAACGCCGACGTTGGAGAGCTAACCTCATAATACATAGGTTTTTCATATATGTCGCTCATTTTGTGAACTTTTGATATATTTTATTGACGTCATTTTTAGATTACCAAGACAACTTAATAACAATATCTAATCACACAAGCTCACATAATCACAGTCCAGTGAAACCATCTAAGTGTGTGCTTCAGCATACTCGTAAATTTTATGTAAATAAAGACCATATTTATTCAAGCTATTGCCAGGGCGACGATTTTGCTCCTTTAACTTCCACACTTTAACTCGAAGGCAGAAAAACACCCTTACAAATTAATTACCACAACACACCCGAATCAATATTAATAAGTACAGCAATTAACTAGCATCATATATCATCGCTTCGCAGTGTGCACAGGCATTACCCATCACCCAACTCAAATTAAGACTAACGATTCGACGGGCGTAATGCGGCCGGTTTTAATTTTAATTTGAAAACAAAATTCGACTTAACGACAGTCCGTGGCTTACCAATGTTTTACTTTTCAACTGAAATTATGATCGAGTTACATTCAATTACAGGTTTTTGATGTTTACTCTAGCCTGTGGTTCGATCAAATTAAGGCTTCACTGGAAATGTTTTGGCTAACCTTTCATTAAGGAGTATTTAATAAGCGAGTAAACTTTTGTTTTATCGATGTACAATTTGGGATACAAATTAAGGGCGATAGGTATGTTCAATTATGAAATCGAAACTCGTGAAAACAATTGAAGAAACTATTCTTTAATTATAATTATTTACACACATAAAAAGAGGTCGATGTCATGAAGAAAAGCTGATTGTTACATTGAAATGTGGCCTGTATTACCAATCCAATAAAGTACAAAATAGGTACTCAGTAAACTCTGCCTTAGAACTTCAAATGATTCTATATTTTAATCATAACTAGAATTTTATTTGCGAGCACTTCTTGGTTTTCGCTAGAACATAACAGTATTATTTATTCGAGTTATACGTGTTCAGCCTTAATCGGTTGCCATGGCAACCACAATAACAGACCACAATCAATTTGCCTTTTATTGGTACAATCATTGAGATACAATATTTATTTATTAACTGAATATTTCAATGTTATTTATATTAATTTAAAATTTATTTTTTATGTTTTAATTTCTAGAAATAACAATGTGACTTTTTGCTATATTGCGAATACTTTTTTTTGGTAGATATTATTCGTATTATTTAACCAAAACTCGAAACTCGGTCTCAGTATTTTCGAATTTTACATACAAGAATATAATTTATAAAGAATTTACAAAACAACAATATTTGCTAACACCCGTTACACCATTGAACAAAGAGCGTGAAACCATGCTATGCTATGCTTCATGGTTAGATGTTTGCGTGTTTGTGTGTTAGCAGAGCATGAATTTAACATGCACAGACGTCTAGACTCTAAACATATGTATACTTAATCAATATTTGAGCATACTAGGATCCAATTACAGCTATATACGTAGGTACTAATTATTTTAGGTTATTTCATGAACCCATAGTTAGTTTAATGATTTACCAATTTAGTAGAACTTTATGATAAAACATACTTTAATATGAAAAATAATAGTCTGATTTGGTACTTGTAATTATTGCAAAATATTATTTGGAAAACAGTGACTTCTTCTTTAAAATTTTATTTTATATAGGTAATTAGTATATGTTCAGGAAAGGATTGACGAATTTAGATTGTCTTCGATTAATCGTAACTGACATAGGTTGTCCAAAAAATTGACGACAGCCACACAAACCGTCGCTTGTTATGGAGTTTAAATAGTATATGCTATAGCTAAACAAAAAATAACAATAAATGCAACACGCAAAGTAAACTTCTTCATCACTCAAATCTATCCACCATTTTCTTCCCTCAACCAGCTACTATTTCAAGCACCACTATAGCTACTAAGTTCTTCAAAAGGGTTTGCTAGTATACGTTTTTTCGAGAGCCCTAAATGACGGTAACTGTTGGGGCAGTTCTCATTACAGCGCGGACCGAACTCCTATTTATTTGATATCCTGCCACTTATGAGGTCGTGAACTGCTATATTTCTTTTGATACTTGTTTACATCGTTTATACTTATATCTTTGTATTGTTGAAGTGAAACTGGTGTGAAAATGAAGGTTGGTTTTAAGTTTTAAGAAGAATATTCGTAAAATAGGCTATTTATGAAAAAGTTTAAAAAACCGTGTGCCAGAAACGATAACATTGAGATAGCCTTGTGGTTCTCGGGATGGATTTATATGCACGAGGTTGAGTTTATAAATAGAGCAGGCAAGAGCTGTATATCCTTTTTTAATTATTTTAGCACCTATCAGAATTGGTGAAGGAAATTTCAAAAAGGAATTTTAAATTTTTAAATGGTGGAATATAAAATTGCCAACAACCAATCAGTAAACGTGGTGGCTCTGTGCTCAATACTTTTTTTACGTGGATTCCAGCAGGAGGACTAGGCTGGTATTATTTATAAACGATCAATCACACATTCAAAAACACCGTAACAAAAAAGCGCACAATAAAAACACAATCGACAAACAAAAGAAAAACGTCACAAAGGTAAATGAAGGCGAACAGAGCAGAAAATGTACAAGAGCAAAACAGTCCAATCAGAAGCGCTTCCTAATCAAGCATCTAAATGTAATCAGCTTGGCAACGAGCAAACTGGATTACACGTCTGACTGTACAACTATGATTAATACCTCAAGTACTGGCTTTTTAAAATCGATAGTCCTGGGATTGGTTGACTAATCAGTAGTCATTTGTTTTGCGTTCAATGACAGCTGGGTTAAGTGTGTAGGGGTAAGTTTGATACAGATTTTTTAGCGTATCCTACTGATAGGTAATAATTATAAACCGGAATGTTTATATGTACAAAAGTAATGAAGTTTGTTACTCTTTCACGAATAAAGGGCTTAACCAATTTGGTTGAAGTTTAGTATGAATGTAGCTGACACCTTTGATTTTGACTCTCTATCTGACTACGGCAGAGGACAGCAATACTTTTTCAGCTGTAACCGACATTCGCGCTGGTGCAGTAACGGGCAAGAGCTAGCCATCAATAGAATTTTTTAATTGTGGCGTTTTTGTATTATTGCCGTGTTACGGTTTTACATTAATGTCGTATTACAGTCAGAAAATAATATTGTTCGAAATCTATTCGGCACTTAAGATCAAAGCTTTAAAACGTATCGTACGCTATACGACTCTCCTTTCTATTAGACATCTTTCAACACATTCGATATTAGAATATGCTACAAATTTGTACCCACTCATCTAAGTAAATACAAATAAACTGTTCGCTCGAAAACATCCCTTTATTGTTCGTAACCCTTAACGATGACATTCGCTGAAATTCGGAATGACAGCAAAAAGCGGCTGAGGCATGCCAATCGAATTTTACTTATACAAAGCAATAGTGTGGTGGAAGATGTGAACTCAAGCGATTCATAAGTCATAACGAAAAAAGGGTTTGATGATGATGAGCTTTTAAAGCAAAACTGTCAGAAGTGAGTCAGTGTACAGGCACGAGTACTCGATTATATGACAGCTTCAGAAATTTCGAATAAGAAGTCGTCGGTCCTGTTTACATGTTTTTTGTTTGGTCCCGTTTCCATAATACAGCAATGGCTCTGAACTACGAGCTCAACGTTCTGGTACAGGTGTCGCAAGGTTATTATTTCAGTTGTGGAAGAGAGATGCTGCTCTATGCCGTATAGTGGCGCTGTCACGCTTTCACAGTTTCAATAAACAAGAAGTACATAATATCAGATGTTGAAATCGCTTCAGATTAAAACTTGTACCACGAAACAAACGTCTCGCGTTGATATGACGGCTTTTATCAGGTATTGTTTGGCTTTTACGATTGATGCGGGGGTGGGACCGGGTTAGCCGGCAGACATCGATACATCAAGTATAGACCAATATTTATAACAACTTCCCCGTCCGCGTACCAAATTACCAAATTTTGATTTCGTTTTTATTTTTGTTGAAAATTGCTGATTGAGTTAAATTGAATGCCCGGTGTATAATTGTATATAGATACTGGAATTACGTAATCTATATGTGTGTTTACGAAATTTTGACTGAGGAACAAAAATCAAATGAGCAAAAGCATTTTTATCAGAATACAACGTATTTGATGTACGGATAGCCGAGTGGTATAGGTCACCACGCCAATTACCACTGTACGCGACGTGCCACGGGTTCGATCCCCGCGTAGGACAATAATTTGTGCGATCCACAAAGGCTTGTTTTAAGTCTGGGTGTCTTTGTGCATGTGAATTGAATATTTGTAAAACCCTCCGCAATACAAGGATTAAATTCCTTAGAGCGGGAGTCGTAAACACTCAACTACAGAAACTGTAACATAATTGGTTAAAACTAAGCAGTCCAAAATATACGATACAATTCTAGTTTCAAATATTTCTTTATTACAGTTATCATACCAAAAAACAGTAGAATATCCGCGTCATTCATATCACAAACACGCTTATTACAAAAGGAATCATAAAAGACGGGCGAAGCTTTAAAAATAAATTCGAACATAGGCCTCACAAAGTCCATGTAAACACAACTTTGAGTATTATAAAGAGGCTCTCAGTAAACTTCATGCACTTTTACATATAAAGCTTTTATATTAATATTAAGTGAAAAGGCTTTATTAAAACGCATTTAGCTGATGCTTTTAGGTAGCACTAAAAAACGTAAAAGTTTTTTAAAGTATAATTTTTACGTTGTTCTAAAGTTTCCTCTTAAAAACGTCTCTTAGTGTTTTAGACTCAACATTGTAGGATGGTTTTGAACATGGACGTAATTCTTTGTCACCATGAAATTGTAATTTCTTATAGTACACAAAAAAATAAATAAGCCAGCCTATACACGTCCCACTGCTGGGTAAAAGTCTCTTCCCATGCAGGAAAGATTTGTGCATTGATCACCATGCTAGCTCACCACGCATTGGCTATTTCTGTTTCCAATATTTGGAATCTAGGTTTCCTCACGATGTTTTCCTTCACAGTTAGTCATTTGTACTTAACTTTGAGAAAGTCACATTGGTACTTGACTGTGCTGGGGATCGAACTTGCACCACCCACACACAAACCCATACATAGAACCACATGGCTACCATAACACGATGTACATACTATAAATTATTTCAGAAATAAAAGCAACAACTTCCAAAGACGGCATCAAGAGCAATCACAATTCTAGACATCAGTTTCATCTCTTCAACTCATCAGATCTAATTTTTATGTCCATCATAAAGTAGACAATTAATACTCATGAATATACCGAGATCTCTGATTATTCAATCAGTGACGTCACACAGGGTCCGACTGGGCTAGCAGAAAGAGGGTGTTGTGGAAGAGAGATGTTGCTTTAAGTCGTGTAGTGCTGTGTGACGCTTCCACAACTGTATTAATGTTACTTTAAGACGTGATGGTAGGCTCTCTATGTAATTACTCACAAATAATGATTGGTTTTTATTCGTCGCGATGTCATTACGTTGCATTGAGGTGCTGCAAAACCACTACCCAATAATTCTTCTATGTCGAACGAAATTATTATAAGTTTTCAACAACATTTCCAAAATCTATATACTGAATTCTTCCGCAAGGACCACTCTATACATTGGTGAAATAGCATGGAAATTGGTGCAGTAGTTTTTGAGTTTATCGCGGACAGACACACGGCGGAGAACTTTGATTTATAATATTAGTGCGGTGTACACAAGACCGTGTCGGATCCGTACCGTCGTACCTAACACGCCCCACGACTGTTTGCGTCGTTAACGAGCTAGTACTAATTAGCGATGAATCTTAAGTGTCACTGCTGAACTTACTGCAGTCTTCATTACATACGAGCAAATGGCACGCAGCTAACATAGTTCCAAATTTTCTGTTTGAGTTATTATAACTAGGTATTAAATTGAGATCGATGTGACTTATCTATAAGTATATTTGTAGGCCAGACAAAAGAGAGTTGTAAGTTTTAATAGAAAAATAAGGCAAAATTTTTTTGTTGATTGATTGTTTGATGTTCGAACAGACAAGTCGTACAATAAAATTTTCATGTTATTAGTGTTTTAATATATTAGAACCATTAGGTATGTATATGGACTTAAAATGTTTCATAATGTCACAAACCTCAAGTTTAACGTAACGATTAATAATTTTAATTGTGTTCTAATTTTCGTTTGTAATTTTTTATTTAGGTGAAGGAATAAATAATGTGTCCAAACTTTTAGTTATAATTAAGTTATTAACCAGATTTTTGAATATTATACGAGTCAGCATCTTTATTTCACTAACCTTGTAACATCACTGACTGGTCTGTTAGTCCAGTGGTTAGCAGGACAAATGTTTGTGTGATGACCACTATAATTTTTTCTGTGTCTGGGTGTAATTTATCTATACTATGTATGTATTTAGAAATATACATAATATAAGTAGGTTTATCAGTTGTCTAGTACTCATAATTCAAACTACTTAGTATGCTTTACTTGAGACTAGATGTCGTTGTGTGAATGTTGAGGAATATTTATCACTCAGCTATTCCCTTATTTCCTTCACCCATACATTTTTCATCATCTATTCTCACTTACAGAACGATCGTGTCGTGTCGTATCCGTCACATTGACGTTGACGCTAAACTCTCGCGGCGATGTTTGCGTCATTAACGAGCTGCTGCTAATTGACGTCGAGACTCCGCTGTCATTTCGTGCGCAGTTCAACTGCGATCGTCTGGATATTATGCACTCAAATCTCAGTATTGACACTGCAAATGTTGTCTCTAATAATTCAAGTGGAATCAGAAAAGTGGAAAAAGATTAAAGGTGGTTTAAGTTAATTACAAATTTTGCATATTTGGTAAAATAAAAAAAAGTTTCATGACAGGCTGCTATGTAAAACGTAATAATATCTACAGTAGGATAGTTTGAAAGTAATATTTTCTTTACATGTGTACAAAATTCTATGAATTTCGCTTATTTCTTCATAGGAATGACATTTTGGTGTGTACTTGGATTCATTATACCTATTGTATTTTTTTACTTTTCCAAAGGGCCTTTTTAGGCCTATTGAAAATAAACTTTTTTTTTATTTGATATAATTTATTTTTAAATAAAATGCTTTACTCTGACTGCATTAAATATTAAGCCTCGTATCAATATAACAAAACCAACAAGCATGCATTAAAAATCCCCCATTCACGTACATATTAAACCGAAAAACGTTTCAACCTCCTTTGAATAGCTTGCCTACAAGCCAACGAAAATTACACAAAATTCGACGAAGCATCATAACGCAGGTGGGACGAATCTAGGGCATAACAGCCAATGACCCGGAAGAAACCTAGGTGGTCAGATAACTGGTATAACCGGGATACACGCTTATGTCAAAATTTGCTTGTATTCAGAAGGATTTTGGTAGGGTCGTTTGTATGGGCTGGGATTTCTGTATGGTATGTATGTATGTATGAGGTACCGAATGTCTTTTTGTGGAGTTTCATTGGTTTTAGGTACATTTAGGTTGTGTTTTTGGTGTACGAGTAAAATGTTATGGGGCAGAGTGTGAGTAAGATTATATACAGTTTATATAGTAATTCATTTGGTGAAAAGTTAGTTGAGAAAATATTTAAAATTGTCACGTGCTGCACAAATAAATTGGCTGTGAAAGTCGGATGAAAAATACGTTTTTAGCTGAATTCTACAAGACTAGTAGCCGATAATAATATTGCTTGGGAAAGACTACGATAACGCATACATCGTGTATTGTAACTTTCTTATAATTTAATTGAACGTACATAGTGCCAGTGTAGGTAATTACATTCAAAGATATTTTAATCACCAATTTTACATTAATTTAAATGGTAAGGTATTTCATTGTTTACTAACATTACACCCTAATTTAAGGGGAATTATTATTAATGGCATGGTAATTCCCATGTAAGGGGCAAGTTAATTGTCATTAGGGATATAATTTAGGGCCCCTGCTGTTAAGGTCAGATCTCTAAGTGATATAAATATTCGATAATTTTTGTACTGTCACAACTGCTGTAAAAATGCGTTGTTATTAAAACGTAGTAATAGCTGTATGAAACGGACTTTATGAAGATATTTGTTACTTTTTAATGTTATTACTGTATGGTGTCTAATTTTTCACATTGAAATGGGATTTTGAAGTTTGTTAGTTTGTCGTTCGATGTAAAATATTGTTTTTAGCAGAATTCTGAAGACCAACAAATACAAGTTGCTAAATCTTTAGAGTGGCCTAGTCTGTAGTCGTTACAGTATACTGGCCTTATTCTAGTGGTAAGTTGTCCTGACTGCTATACTAAACGTCGTGGGTTTGATCCCCAACCAGGAAAAATGTTTGTATGATGGGCACGATCATTTGTTCCGTGTCTAGGTTTAATTTTTCGGGTGCATGTATTTAGAATTAGTATATACGTAAGTTTATACTTATCTTGTACTTATAATACAGTAGACTGAGACTTAGTTTGAGACTAGATGGCGTTGAGAAAGTCGTGGAATATTAGTTTGAATTTGGAAAATTTGATAAAACAAATTCCAAAATTAAACATATTTCTCAAAACAACAATAATACCAAGAAAACTTCAGTATAAAAACCTTTTTGGTGTTTCACAATACGAGTCTGCTAGCCAGACAGGCTGGCAGTCGTTCAGCAAACGAGCATCAGCCTAATTAATGCTAAATCTTTCTGTCTATATAATCAAGTGCCCTCACCCTCCAGCCCTCGTTCACTCCTCAGATTTGTTGGATTTTTGAAGTACTTTTAATTGAGCGTTTTTCCAATTTGCAAATTAAAAGCCGAATTAAAATTATTATGTCTGGGGGCATTTGGCGAGATGCTTGAATATGCATTATGTTGTAGAATGTTAATGGCGCTCTTAGACTGTGTTAATTTATTTTGTTGTTTGGGTCTTAAATGCAATTAAATATTTTTGTTTATTTTTTTGGTAAATTGAATTAACCAAGGGGAATGATAGAATGTTTTTTTTTTAGTATTTAACACATTCTAAATTAAATTACAAATGCTATTGCTTTTGATTGTAAATAAAGCTCTGGAAGTAAACATCTAAACACCATAAAACAACAACAAAAGAAAACTGAGTACGTATTACCTACTCAACAGTTTTATCCAACCTATTATACACTTTATTATTTAAGTAAAAAGCTGATTCGCAACACAAAACTGACGTAAACATCAAGCATTACCCACAGAACCATTTACCCACGCAAATAAATTAAAAGCCCCTTAAAATAAAATATAAAACTAAAACAAACCAAATTACTGTCAAATATAACGAACAGACACGCGAAAGGTGTGTTTATACAGCGTGTATATTTGAACGACGGACTTATTGAAGGAGGGTGGTCAGTATTCGATTCTCGACCCAAATATGTAAAAAAACTATGACCTTAATTTTTCATATAATTATCCAAAAAAATACAGTATTTATGAACACGAGCGCAAAATACCTAATATCACGCGCCAAACACGTGCCGCCGCTAAGGCAGCGAGCGCGCAAGCCCCCCCGCGCCCCGCGCCCCTTGTGATGTCGACGACGAGTGCCGCGCAGTGAAATGCATTCATACCTACGTCGGCGTCAGTCATTGACCGCGCATATGTTCGATAAGCGCGAGGGTGTTAAAACGTTGCGAAGTTATTAGGACTTTTTTGGAAAGATTTTGTTCGTCATTAATCAGGGTTTTTTTATTGTTTATACGTTTATTGGTGAAGTCTATGCATAAACTATTGGTGGTTTGAATAAGTCCGTCGTTCAAATATACACGCTGTATATGTAATAACAATAAATTTGTGGCTATAATTCAGTACCTTGTACCACGGTCCCCTTCTCATAACATCTGCTATTAAATGAGAGAGACAGCGCTCTACAATGTATAGTGGCTTCTCTTTTCCACAACGGTAACGGTTCTATTTTGATTTCTCATGGTAGAGCCAGGTAGGGTAATTGTCAGTGAGCCCCTAATGGGCCAGCCGTGATAGAATGACCCGTCTCTACTCATTAAACTTGATATAAAATCTGTAAACACATTAACATTTGTGTTCCCGAATTCTGTTGGATCCAGTTTTTAATATGGATAGCGGATTATTCAGATTTGTTCCGTTCAAATGATTGTTATTTGAGTTAGTTATTTAAATGTTTCTAATTTTGTTTTGTTTGAATGCCTTTTATTGGAATGCATTTAGAAACTGGGGTACGCTCGTTGGACTGTTTGAATGGAATGTATAAACAGTCATGGTTATTCTCAGCATTGTATTGTTTTATATTAAGGCTAATTATCTTCTTCAATTTCATCCACGTGCTATAAAGAAATAAGTTGCAATCTTAGTTATCTGTCTCTAAAAATCTTATTAACACACAAGACTCTACCATTTTATTTGATTGGTATTTATTTAATTTATTTCTATATTAAAATAATGGGGTACACAAAAGAAAAGTCAATCAAAATAAATGTATGCGTTTTCTAAACAAAAGCTCGCCTTTCGTAATCCAAACACTTGATAAGTTATTACTCTTTGTTCCACTTTCTCACACCATTCAAATCGAGTTAAATAATCACGTTTGTAATTAAACTTAAGATTAAATTAATATAACGCTTTATTATTCAGATCTATGTGTATTTATTACATTTATTATTGAAGTACTCACAAACATTATAAAATATTCTATTAATTTTCAATTCAATTCAGTTTACGTTTTGATCATTCGTAAAAGTTCAATAATCATCATCATCAGCCCGTTGCAGTCCACTGCTGGACATAGGCCTCTCCCAAGGTACGCCACAGAGCCCGGTCTGCTGCTCCAAAAGTTCAATGAAGATTTGAAAACAGACATTCACGTAGAGTCACGAGTAATAACGTGACGAGGCAAGCCTGTAAATATCCCTCTTCCCTTCTTCTCATGTACATACAGATTGAGCTGCTTGCTATTAAAAATACTCCCGTACTAAGAATATAATCCATGTGTCGCGGGGGGTTTCACAGGCATTCAATTCACATGCACAAATACACCTTGACTAAAAACAAGCATTTGTGGATCGCACAAATTCTTGTCACATGCGAGGATCGAACCAGGGGCACGTCGCGCATAGTGGTCATCTTGGTCGCATTCTAATCTTAATTTATTCAAACCCAATTTTCAAAGGTTTCTGTTTCCTATATCTCGTAAATTTAAATCGACTGCCTTCCGAGCTTCACCGCGGTATATTTTTGATACAAATGTGTCACATTCCGAGATAAGTTAATGAAATAGCTGAGGCGTAGGATAGGCAGACGTCACGTCACACGAATTTATTACACACGCTGTAATAACAGGCTGCTATCACTTTTTAAGCTTGTTAATACGACATGTTCGTTAGACGAAACTCTTTTATGTTACACGACTAATTTTAAATACTTGATTTATTGTAATATACTTAATTTTTGTATTGTATATCCAGCAAAAATTGAAATTTTCCTTAAGATACAGATAATTAAAATGAAATAAACTATTAATAAATATTCGAGGCTCAAATATGATCGTTCACATTTACGTACCTCTATTAAATATTTTAAAAATTGCACAAGTAAAGTATCGACTGTATTAACATTTACATCAATACCCGGATGATAACTGAAAACCTCACCTTCAGAGTCTAACACTCGACTTCAAGCAATACTATTTCTGTTATGTAAGAATAAAATTGTAAATGTACTGCATGTAAAACGACAGCGCTGTCCCTCTGGCTACGATTGATAATAATACCTATTTATAGATTCTGCATCCTCCACATATATCTCCAGTTATCTTCCCAAAAGAAACCGCGAGGATACGGTGTAAACAAAAATATATGTCACAGGTTTTCATCCATTCCTTCTCGCTTCATTAGGCAACAGATCTGCCATACAATATTCTGCTTCGTCAAACGTGGGTGGATTTAAAACCCCCCTTATTTAACCCGTAAATGAAGCCAGTCAATCATCACAATGTATTGTTGTATAAATGTATAAATAGACTTTCCTATCCCTGGGTTGGGTCTAAGAAGTATCACGTAATCTAGAGAGGTCGTATTAGTGCTATCAGGTTGTCTAAATTTATGGCATTTAGTTGTCATAAGAAGCCGCTGGCGGTAACTAATTTGCAAGAAAATAACGCAGTAGCTATAATCTTCCGATGTCATAATTATTTTTAGCCTATAGTGTCCCAAAGCTGGGCAAAGGCCTCCCCCAAGTCCTTCCACTATTCCCTATCTTACGTCGCTTTGAACCAGTCCTCGAATTTTACCATACACCAAGAATTTTACCATATCGATTGCATAATTATACCAGCTTGTCAGTTGTTTATTGCGTTATACTCTACACGTCATAAAACCTCGTTAATTTAGGGGTAGAAACGAACACCTTGATAGCATCGTCTCTTTCACTCATTCCAACTGCGCATTGCATTTAAACTTCAATTAAGCTGCCTCGTTCCCTGTTCTTAGTAATTTTACGATCGTATCGTGCAGTCGGATCGGAAGTTGTAAAGAACCCCTTTACGCGGTGGTCTATCTTTCTTTTCGATCGAACGCAAGAAATGTCGTTAGCTAATGAACCAATGGCACTTATTTCTATTCGTCTACGCACACCTATTTTCAACCTTATCTGAAAGGTGTAAAGTTCAGATTTGTATGTAGTAAAAAATAAATTGGGCATGTGAAATATATTGCTTTATAAACAGCATGTCAGTTTTATTTTTCTTCTAAAATGGTGCAACGTCTTTTTGATGACCGATAAAGAGTGTTTATGAGATGGAAATCTTTTTTGTTAGGGTTCGTTGTAACTTGAAACGTTTATAGAGTCTATGATAGCTATTTAATATTTGGTTTGTGCCAACGATCTGTTAAGTGTACAAAGTTTGGCAATGGCTATAATGACAATATTCTCCGGAAGTTTTGTGTCCTATTTACTACAGTTTTTATCTACACACAATTTTACGTGTCCTCGTTCTCAAAGACTATGTTTTCGACTACAACCAACTATACACACAATAAATAGTGTCAGTTCAAGTAACTGAAAAGAATATAAAAAATATCCAAATCAAGACATGATTTGTACAAAACAACAGCTAAACATTACACTGATTTTCTCTATATTAATTCTTATTTCATTAACTCAATTTACTCCAAAGCAATATTCAACTAACGACCCTTACAGTACAGTATAATAAACATTTTTAAAGCCACAATATCGTGGAGATTGCACCGCCCGCCTTGAACTTGACCTCTCCGACAATAACCCAATCCCCTGAATGAGCTGAAAGCCGCTGGTATCGACAACAGCGTTCGTTACCTTATTTTTCCTTCTTGTATTACAATGGTCTGTTTCTCTTCGGTTTTACAGAAAGTGTTTTCATCCATTGTGTTTATTAAATTAGTATTGAGAGAATAGATAATTTGTACAGTCTCTATTTGTGCCTGTTATTCAGTAAGAGGTATGTAAAAAATAAATATATTTTTCATATACTTTCGGGATATATCTATCAGGACGCATAATGTTTGAACGCCGCCTTTAAAAGATTATTATTATTTTTGTTACGCTAATATAGAGTTAAGATCGAGTAAAAACTTGAATTAAGTATACCTGGCAACTTTTGAACGTCAAACTACCAGAAAAAAACCTTTAGGTGAAA
The DNA here is from genome assembly GCA_941860345.1 of Chrysodeixis includens. Taxonomy (NCBI): domain Eukaryota; kingdom Metazoa; phylum Arthropoda; class Insecta; order Lepidoptera; family Noctuidae; genus Chrysodeixis; species Chrysodeixis includens. The sequence goes on along the minus strand of OW796098.1, from coordinate 10,582,893 downwards.
ATAACGTTTGCAATCCTAAATTCTTTCAAATCGTCTTTTCGTTATGTTATCGTTAACCAAATTATAATAATCTCCTAAAACTCCTAAAATATTTTATAATATAACCAAAAATCGATTCTATCAGCAACTTAGTTAACCGCGAGACACACAAAGTGGGCTAATTGATGTAGTACGAAGTATGCCCCACAGGGAGCCGGACCCTCGGACCTCAAACCGATTCCCTGCTCAGTAAATATTCCCTTTTAATTTTAATTAAGTGAAGAAGGCAAACATATCAACAAACGTAAGTAATGAAACGGTAATTTAATTATCTGAAATATTCGTATGTAGCTGGGACCACTTTCATCGTTTACATTTTATTGCTGTGCTAATTAAACAAGATAACGTATTTTATTTAATTTTATTTTAGGAATGTTTGCACTGGCCTTATTTGGTAAAGACTTATATCGGTCTTAAGTAGAATATTGACATAATAATTATGTATCCATTACTACCTAAAACAGAGGTCCAATATATCTAATATTAAATTTAGCAACAGAATTGGAAATAACACTGTCCTAATACCTTTGAAGATAGTTTTAGTTATATCAATTCAAATAGCTTTCAGAACAAAGGTAAATTAAAGAAAAACAATTGAAAAATAAAACCGGCCAGTAAAGCTCATCAAACAAGGCGGTACGATAACAGTAGCAATGCTGAATCGATTTAAAAAGTTACCACCGGCCTCACCCATCTGCGGGAACAAAGTTATTTAATAAAAATATATTTCCCGCGACAATCCCGGGATTTCTGTTCAGTCCCGGGCCGGGAAGGATTTGATGCCTCTTACTGGCCGCTTTAATTTTTCGTTCAATTTTTCGTGGGAATTTTAGAAACAATAATCGGATGTAGCAGTGAATGGGTTGTTCGGATTTGAAATTCTCCGGTGACTTTTTATATTGGCTATAGGATATAGGATTGACAATTGGCTTGGCTTTTTTGTTTTTAGGTAAACTAAAACAGAATACTACTCTCCAGTCGGACTGTTACATATTTATGTCTAAAACACAAACAGAAAATATTAATTTTCTTTACTTTGCAGTAGCTTCCTTTAGCTGGGTATAATTCGTTTCCTGAAGCCAAAATACTGTCTTCAACTCCACCTTCGACAAAAGAATTCAAAATGCCAAAAAACGAAACATTCCTGGATCCAAAAAAACCTTCTTTAACTCCCTAAATGGTAATTAATCAGACAGCATACAGAACCCCCTTTCAGTACACCTCCGTTTAGCAGCAGAACTATTTAGCGGCAATTACGAGCACGGGGGAGTTGACTCAATAATTTGAAGCACATCTATCAATTAGAGGCTTCACTCGTTGAGCAATTAAAATGAGTTGTCGAGCTCTGTGTGGGGAGACAAGATGTACAAGGATGGATTATACTTGTATCAAACTAGCTATCGCCTGCGGCTTCGCCCACACGAATGTCAGTTATTGCGACAGAATGGTGTGTCTTTTCTTCGAGTTAAAGCCAAGTTTGAGTCAAATTATATGGATATCTGTCTTGAAGTTTTTTGGAAAGGCAGAGTTATTTTCATTTAAAATGTAAGGTCAATGATAATAGTTTAGAATAAGACTTAGCAGAAGACCGCATATTTGTCTAGTGATACCTACTTGAATGAATGGAAACTATAAAAATAAAGCTGTTAGTTCCGTATAAAAGGAAAGTTTTTTTACTAAAAGTGGCACTTTTTTCCACAACTATTCTTTAAAATATTTTAGTTTTCATACTGAATCTATTTTAGTACTTATTTTGATACTTTTATTTTAGTTTCTTATTCATTCCTTGTCCGTTCAGCGGTTGTCTGAAATTGCTTTTAGCGATAAGAGCGCGATGTTCAGACTGTTTCTACATTTATATTTATCTAAAAGAGAAGTAAGTACGGTAAATAATATTTTATCTGTCTAACTTAATATATGTAGTTTTATATTTTTATCATTTTATGTACAAAAAAGTATTTGTAGTTTTATTTATATCTTTCCAATATAACTTAAAGAAATTTCGAAATTTTAGTTCTACCTTGCATTTCGTATTACTGCCCATTTTGGACTTTTGTATCATCATTTATCAAAGAGCTATTTATGAAAATCAGTTTGGAGTTAAAAAATATGAAAATATTATCCCTAACAATTGAGATGGTGAGGTGATCTGGGCTCGTTTTTACCAAACTGGCCACTCGCGACTCTTAAGACAGAAAAATGTAAGAAGAGAGGGAAGGTCTTTTCCCAGCAGTGGTATATAATAATATCTAACAATTATCTACATTTAACGATGACTACACTCTAACCAGCTTAGATCGTATAAAAAACGAACTAGGCTAAAACCCTTTCAATCACCTGTCCACATGAATAAATTAACATCCAGTAAGAGAACGAGTCTTTACATCAGGACGCTTCCAAAAAAAGGCATTAGAATCGCCCGCTTTGCATACAGCCGTCCGTCTAGCTCAAGCCATACCATTTCCTTTACAGCGAGCCGTATTGAGTCGCTGCAACTTGGATTATTCATGGAAGTTGCGCGTCTGACCGCATAGCCAGCACGTCTTAACGTAGTCATTTTGGTAACAATGTCTTAGATGATCTAGGTCAACCTTGGCAGCTTGGAGATTTGCCGAGATATCAAATTGTTGAAGTCCAAGAACTAATTTAAGTTATTTAAGAGAATGCTTTTGGTGCATCGCAAAATTGAAAGACTGAAGTTTTCTAATACCTCCAAAACAAGATTTAGATAAACGCAAGAACAGCAAAACGTTAGATTTAAAAAAATCTGCTAAAGTGGCAGAGCATTTTATGGATGACCTATCACAATTATGGCTTATTAAGCTACTGGTTAGTAACATTATCAAAGACGATGAATATTTTTTGGGAGGTTGTGTACCTCCCAAAAAACGTGTTATACATTAAAACTTACTATGTTATTATCCTCATTTTCATGTGACAAGCAAACATATTAAATATTGATTATACTAAAATCATGACAGGTTGATAACAGGCTAATATATCATTTTGTCAACAATGTAATATTACAATGATTTCTTTTACCTTGACCCGGTAATCAGCTATCGATCAACTAATTTCCCAAAAAAAATCTCCACGTTTGATTTCACTTAAACTTTGGTATAATCTTTCTAAATCGTACAGTACTTTAAGAGTAACAGAATGCATTTAATTTATAAAAATAACCAGTTTTGTGCTACTTTCTTTCTTATATTTCTTGTTCAAAAAGAGCAAGAGCATATACCCCGGCAAAATAGCTTCAGTTCACGAGAAAAGGGTTAAAGCTTGAAAGGAAAACTCCAGGATTATTCTATACCCTTTTGACCTCATTAATAAGGCAGATTACCTAAAAACCATTTTAGTTGTATTGACTGGGTTTCCGACATCTTTTTTTGCTCGTACACCGTGGCTGGTAGCACTTAGGAAATAAAATACGTAACTTTTTGGCGCTAGAAGCCTTTGGCGACTTAAATGTGAAGGGGTTTTTAAGTAAAATTATGCTTAGAACATTTTTTAAGTTAATTGAGTTTTAATAGCATTCAAAATTACTGGTGCAAAATGACTCTTATACCTACTAAATATTTTTGTTACATTTATTTTGATTGTAATGTATGATTTTCAGATTAAAACAAAGGACGGGGGTTAGAGCTTTTGGCTACGTATCAGATCCCGTTATGAAAACCTAGCTAATTCATTAAAAAGGAGAAGTATCCGTCTTTCCCACTTGTAAAAACCTCAGAATATGGTATCAAAAGTCTATTATGACTTTAACTCCCGACAATACCTTAGTCACTACTCGCCTATAGTTCGATAGAACTGTAAAGCATAACCCACTAATGTTGTTCAGAAATCAGTACAGCAATATTGCACAAACATGTCAAAGCTGATACAAATTGACCTAATACCGTCAATGCTAAAGCAAGTGCTGAACACGAGTATCTTTCTACGAACGCGGCATTGTTCAGCGAATTACACAATGGATGTTTCAGGCTATGTTCCATTTGTCAATACCGATAAAATGCTTCTGGTTATCAATGGCTGGTATTCCTGATAATTATGCTTCTGTTTTGCAGCTAATTTGCGGTTTTATTGATTATATCAACAACGTGATTTCCTAGTTTGCGCCTACGGGATTTAGATATCAATTGTTGCTGAAAATACATCTTTGTTTGGATTTTAACTTGTATTAACTATAGAACATAATGATAAAAAATAAACGTTTTAACCGCGAAAGTCGAGACATGGTAAGTATAAAAAAAAATAGTCAGTATGAAACTTATCTTTTAAAGTTCCTAATGATGTAAGCTTACAAATTTAAAACTGTACACTAAGATAAGTCAAAAAGCAGACATTCTAATCAGCTATCTTGAAACTGAAGTTCCATCATAGTCCTGATATGATATACTTAACATGACTTCATCAATTAGTGTCGATCATGCCGCTGACACAGCGTGTGTGCGATGCACCAATAATTCATGCAAAGCTTGCCAAGTGACGTCACACTGCGGTTAAGAATTTACGCTTATTACGTTTTAATTTGTGATGTTTTAATATAAGAACTATATGAACGTGTTGCTAATTTGTACACGTTATAATGCTATCTAAAAGTTATGAGTTGTCAAAATTCATGATTGTCGTTTTCGCATACTTAGTAATCCTTGTTTTTTTTTATAAAATTATGATGAGCTACGACGATGATAGAAATTGAAAACAGTTTAAAAATGTCCAAAAGGTATTTTATTAGAAGCCATCAACTGTCTCATACATCAGAATCTTTTTTTTTTCTCTACCAACCTCTTTATCCATCCTTATTTTACTCTGACTACTCTACTCTTCAACCACCCTTTCTGTTTATCCAATACCAAGGTGTATTCAGTTGATAAATGCTAAAATTAATTGTATAATTTGTTCGATCCATCTGGTTTGGTCTCCTGGGCGTTCGCCGCGCTAACTTCACAGTTCTAAGTCAGGCTACACTTGGTTTGTGGTCTAAGCGGTTTACACGAATTGCATTCAATATTGGCCAATGTTAAATAGAGAAATATGGATGACAGTCTCGAAGAGAAGTAAATTGGTGTGTACAACTAGAGTAAGTATTTGAAACGTTTCAAAAGTGATAGAGAAAGCTAATTCGAAAAAAAAGAACTGTTGATTGTAAGTTTATGGAAGTGAGTTTGAGAAAGTTACGCATTCGATATAATGAACGATACGATATACCTATAACTATATAGGTTTAAACATAAGAGTCAATTACATGCTAAAAGAATTATTTCGCTGGTTACCAAGCCAAAAATACCCACAAGTAGTTGGAAAAGCAATGATGAAAGCAAACATATTTTTTCTTAATGTCAGTACTTTAGTAAAATAAAAAAAAGTTTACATCTCAGTTTTCGCACGCTCGTAAAGCGAGTGCCTTTACGACTTTAGCCTCATCTCTTTCTAATACGCCTACATAAAAAGAGACGGGCACTTCTACGAATCTAATTGTTTATTCAAGTGCTTGTACTACAATTAAAATTTAAAGTTCGACTATAACGTTAGGGGCTATTGTGTATTCCAAACACGTTTTGACCCGATGCTTTTTAATTAATACGCATGTTCTGATAGCTTCTAAACTTTGCTTTTCTAATCTACATATAGTTTTAATTAGGGGATATACTTATATTAATTCTCGTGAGAATTTAAAGAATTATTTTATGTTGAACTATGGTGATGGTTACGTGTTGTTTTTTTGTTTGTTTACAGAGATCCAACAAGCATTGAGGTTTTGTTAACTGTCACATAGGATAAAGCATCTACCAGACATACATCCATCCCAAATTTAAACTCTTCATCACAGATTTTTTTTTACTTTGACCGGGATTATTTGAGATTGAAAAATATTTTTTCTTCTCATTTCCCTTATGGAGCCCAAATTAAATGACTCACTAATCTTAGAAGTGCTATTTGAGATAAATATATTTTTGTCTTTAGTAAAACCGTTATCATTAGCTCCGTCACTTGGTATTTAAATAGCAACTACTTGAAGCGCTGCGACAGGACGTAATAGATCGCTCCGACTGATCACTTGAACCACAAACGTCACAGTTGGTATTCGAGCTCCATCCGAGGATCGATTCTAGCCGCCACCGGCTTTTATTCCGATCCTTTGTACTTTTTCATCTCGCGGGGATTAACTAAACTTCAGCGGTCCACAGTTCGGTGCCGAGTCGACTTCCATCGATTTCTTATTAGTTTCCTCTTTTGTTTACTTGGCTTTAATTTTTTTTTAATATAGAGTTTTTGCTTTATTTGCCGATGGATTTATGAGGGTATTAGAGTAGGCGATTGCTTTGCTAGGTGGGGCAGGGAATTGAATTTTACGGGACGACTCATATTCCGATATTGCTAACCTTCTACTTTGATCGTGGTCGTGTATATCTTGCTGACTATATAAAATTTATATTTAGTTATAAAACTAGATAAAATGAACAGTTTGCTGTTAGCTTAGATCACGTGCACGGCTTAGTAAAATTTCATACAGATTCCAACAAAACAAATATAAATCTTAAAAGCAGTGCACATAATACGGTTACCGATCTCAAAACAAACCACCCCGAAGATACAATCCCGATAAATCCACTAACCGTATGAAATGCAAATGCATCAAAGAGGTCAGTCTTTGTATATCGAAATGTTACCATTACCGTATACCCGGTATACCCGAGTGTAACGCGGATTGAACGTGATTTTGTTATGCAGATGCTCCCGGAGATATGGACAGCGATCGCCGGACGACGCCAATTGCAGCCATTGTTGTTGTATGTAACGATGTAAATGATATTGTTGGTATTTTCGTGAATTCTATTGGATTATCGCGAGCGTGCGTTTTGTGTTGTTCCATCAAATGGGTTTGTTTCCTTTGTGAAAGGATTACTCATATTATGCGCTTATGATGTTCATTTATGAAACCGTTGCTAAGAAATGTTTTACCCTTAAAAATAATTAATTTTATAGAAACAATTATCTTGCCTGGTTTAGGTACTTTTTTTCTATCCAACTAGTTAAAAATTGGTGCTTTATACATATCTCACTTCCAAATTCTTTTGTTTTAAGATTCTATGTTTCGAATAAAAATCTTCTGTCATTTTCTCGTCTTCATCTTAACCCTTAGACTGGCTGCCTGACATCTGACCAATAATATCTCCAGCAAACTACACGACCTAAGAAATGTTCAGTCCGATAGAACAAGCTGACCCTTAAAGCCTAAGGGCTAGCTCCAGTGTTACACAGATTGAAGGAGGTTTTGTTATGCAGATGCTCTCAGCAGATATCGCCGATGGCCGGAATACGCCAATTGGAGCCATTGTTCCTGTATGCATTGGTATTTTAGAGGAGTGAAATGGAAGTACTGGAAAGGGATAGGCGAGTATCTATGGCAAAAATGTAGCTTGTTTGTTGATAATGTAATGTGTATTGGTAGGAAGGAAAATATGGAAGAAATTTTATACAGTGCAGATATTGATTTTCGTGAATTTTTAAGAATGAAAATTATATTCATAGGATTCAAGTTGATTCTTGGCACTTCAGTTTACGTTTTATACAATATTTTTATAACATTCCAACGTTACCTCTAACGTCTCAGTATTTAATGAAAAAAAACCAGAAAGCAGATCTCAGTGGCGTGAATTTGGAGAGGCCTGAGTGCAGTAGTGGTCTGTGATAGGCTGATGTTGATGATAATTATAATATTGGTCAATTAAAATTATCATGTAAATATTGAATAAGAAGTAGTGACTAAACCACATTAGTAACTGCTAAGTCGCTAGTAACTGCTTCAATAATCTAAAATAAGCAAAACATCAGAAATTCGTATTCGAAATGTGAAGTTTAACCAAGTTGCCAGTGGTAGTTATTATTGTATTAAATCTAATAACTGACTATAACTTTAGGTGGTCGCAACAGTGACGTCAGAACTAACGACTGGAGCTTCGTGAGTTCTGCTCAACTTCTACAAGAAGAGAGGGAGTGGAGAATATTAATTACAATTTGAGGTAATTACTTTTTACATGAATGAATATGTTTGATAAGGGTGTATGTGTTTTTTAATATACGCATAAAAAAATCTTTTGGTTATTTAATCGTTATTAGGTACAATGTGAAATAGAAACTAGGAAAGTGTACTAATCAAAAAATATCTATATTTGAAACTGAACATAATAATATAAAATATTTGTAAATCGTCAAAAATCTACGTTCCTCTTTCTGTCTAATAAAAATCTATTGTGAATATTGCACAATATGTGCTTAATTTTTTTACAATTTAAATTACATTTAATCTGATCTATGTAACATCTAATCTTTTGCAATTTAGACCCTGTTAAGGCACAGCAACTAAAATAAAAATCAAAGCATTTTCCATCAAAAAAAAAAACAAAAGACAAAGCAGCACTTTTGTTGTATTCTATCGCGTTCGTTTCCACAGCACTTCATGGGCATTGGAAATATACCATTATGTAAAGGCTCTCTACAAATGTCAACACCATTACCGACGCTAGACATTTACTGAGTGACATTTTGAAATATCGTAAAGTGTATGTGCCTAGTTGTGACCTAGTTCACGAAGTCGAATTGTTCGACGATAGCATTTGTTTTGATTAATGTAGTACAATGGAATATGATTATAGCGATTATTTGGATGGATATTACGAGGAAAGTTTTTTTAGAACTAACTCTAATGATTTTTTTTCTAAAATATCAGAAATTATATATTATTTACACAAACGGCCTAAAGTGACAGAACCTATGAGAACCAGAACTGATACACATTAAACAATAAACTTATAATATTTTTTTCAATACATATAAATATGTAAATAACGCACAAAACACCTACACTCTTCTAAAAAAATCAACCTAATTGAAAATCGAACCCACGAGCTCCAGTTAAGCAGGCAGATTCGAGTCACCAACCACTACACCAAGAGCCTAAAACAGAAGTTGAACACAAACATTTTAAACAGAATATTACGTGGAAATAGGATCCAGGAAGTACTGTAATCTGTGATACCACAACAGTAGGTCGCATACCGCAACGTGTCGTGAAGAGCCAGTCAAAAGGATTACACCAAACACTGCTATTGTGAATGTGGATTGCGACACTAGATACAAAGCTGTTGGCTTTGTTCTAATGCAAAATTGTTTATTTCCCATTATGTTTGACTTGACGTTTTCTAGTACTATCTCATATTATGTAGAAAAGAAGATAATTAATTTGTATTCTCCTCTACATCTTTATTAAATGTTTTTTTTTTTATTAAGCCTTTGGAAGATCCTACAGCAGGGCTCTTTTTTCCGTTTTCTAGCCACAAAAGTGTGACTTACCTTATCTTGTGTACCTACTATTAGTGACCCGCCCCAGCTTCACTCGGGTGCAATTCTGATGTATTACATGTAAACCCTCCTCTTATAACATTAGACCTATTAAATAAACCGCAATAAAATCCATTGCGTACTTTTTAAAGATATAGCCCAGTCAAATTAGGGGTTTCACCTCGGAATGAAAGATAATAAGCTGAAAATTGGTGAGAACCTTTGTTTGGTCGCCCTAAATATTGTCTCAAAAGTCACAAATTCTATCGTGTCCGCGTCTTAAGATATTCAAGGTCAAAGGTCACGAAAAACAATTTTTCGCAAATATCTCGGTTCTTATTGCTTAAATGATATTTTCACCGACATAAAAGTCGTAGAGTATAAAATTCTCTACAACTTTAGCCTAAACTTTTTTTTATACGATCAACAGTTTTTGAGGTAGAGCGCTACGAGTGCGCAGCGTACAGTCATATAATATATGAGGTAATGCAGGGCCAAGCATGGGTTTCGGTTATCAGTACGTTGTATAAAGTCAATTATTGACAAAAAAAAATAATTATTAAGTAATGCCTATTATTTCTGTACATAATAGGTCGGGGAAAAAGTCTTTTCGCATTATAGTATGTATGAACTTGTAATATTTTTTTTTTTGGCTATAGTATTTTTATCTGGCAGGTTTTGGTACAATTGAAAGTTAAAATTTTAAAGAACATAATTCCAAATTCAAATTTAATTAAAGAGAGAAAGATTTTATTACAAGTTCATACATACTGTAATGCGAAAAGACTTTTTTCCCGACCTATTATGTACAGAAATAATGGGCATCGCTTAATAATTATTACTTTTTTTGTCAATAATTTACCTTATACAACGTACTGATAAACGAAACTCACGCTTGACCCTGCATTACCTCATATACTATATGACTGTACGCTGCGCACTCGTCGCGCTCTACATCAAAAACGGTTGATCGTATAAAAAAAAAATTTAGACAAAAGTTGTAGAGAATTTAATACTCTACAACTTTTATGTCGGTGAAAATATCATTTAAGCAATAGGAACCGAGATATTTGGGAAAAATGGTTTTTCGTGACCTTTGACCTTGAATATCTTAAGACGCGGACACGATAGCATTTGTGACTTTTGAGACAATATTTAGGGCGACCAAACAAAGGTTCTCACCAATTTTCAGCTTATTATCTTTCATTCCGAGGTTGACCCCTTATTTTACCTAATTTGACTGGGCTAATACTTTGTTTTATACTATGCACTGATAATTCATATAATATAATATACCTATATCTACGAATATCTAAAATATAACTATTAATATCACTAGTCACGGAAGGCTATCTATAAAGTTTCAGGTATAGGTCTGATTTCCCGGAACGTGTGAATTTCGTCACCCGAAGCCGGTTGTTAGAAGTTTACTTTAGGACAAGATTAAGGGCCGAAGTGTGGTCTGCCTCCGATTTACTTTAGGTTACAAACGGCCCGTCTTATCTGTGTGTAAATCTAGACTTTGGAATGTTTGACAATCGTACTTGTGGTTCAGATTTATGTAGGTATGTTATAGGCAGATGTAAGGGATGAAGATATTTTTATACCTATTATACTACTGTCTAGAAGTTTTTTCTTCTCATAGTAGACATGAATAAATACCCCATCGAGAAATTCCTAGAACCCCATTGGCATGGAATTAATCAAGTTCATCCCGTTAGGACTACCTCCTACGTCACAAGACTTGCGTGGGCGCTAGAAAGCTAAGTTATCTGGGAGCGGCCTACACTTGATTACCGCACTTCATAAGCGAGGGCTTACAATACTAGTTTATGGTATGAATGAAGCTAATTAAGACAGTTCATTTGTTTTTGGTGATGATGGACTGATGGTTGGTTTTGAGCAGGTAGGTGGCAAGGTTGCTAGTTGAATGGTGATTGTTAATGAGAGATAAATACTTTTAAAGCAGGTAGATGAGCCGTGGGTGTCGTAAGAAAAGAATATGATGATGATAAGACAGTTGTAGATAAATGATCGGATTAACAATTCAGAATTTCGCAATAACTCAAAATCACATGTTATATTCACACCACTTTTTCACGAAAACAACGCCGTCACAAAAAGTGACGAACAAAAACTTCGACAAACGACCTTCAAAACTTTTAGGTCCATCCTTATTTCGACTTTCAAATCGAAGGTCACACCGAACATCGAATTACACGTGTCAGGGACTAATCCTCCAATCCCAATATAGAGCAAGGTGTGACCCAACACTGGTAATATTCGGCTTATAGCTGAGCCAGTATTCATTAATCAGACATTTGTAGTACGATCACAGTAAGTTCCAATTACGCACAACACATGGCTAAATGAGACTGGAGATTGATGGATGGATATAACGCTGTTTAATGTAAAGGTGTAGGCAGTGATAGTTGACGCGATGCAGCGATGGAAGAATTTGATTAAGATAGAACTGAAGTCTTTACTAAGTTTTGAATTGTAGTAAATATTCTAAATACCTTTTTGTAAGGAGGTAGGAGTTTAAATACTGCTGATATGCACAAAATATTTCGGTTTACCAGTTGATTAGTCTCACTCAGATCAAATAGTTGGTTTAGCAGAAATCACACTCGGAACACAATAGGTATCTAAAAAGTTTTAGTGGTAAGCTAGCAGATCAGGCTTAAGTTCAAGGGTTATGGGATGAACTCTACAATAGGCTATACAGTTAAATTAATTCTAAAAATAGGCACAGTACAGTTGTCTCTGCATGAATAAGCAAAAACTCGAGATTAAATTTGCCGTATTCTTAGAGAGCAAGAAAAAGTGTTTTTTTATAATAGTAATCATTTGAATGAAATTCCTACCTAATTTCACGCCTACTAAGTGAAAGAACTTTGATACTTCAGTGATGGATGAATGTTCCATTATAATATTAATATTATGAACAATGTCTGAAAGCAGTAATTATAGATAGATACACGTGTCAAATTCATATAAAATGACCTCTTCAATATATTTATGGTTAATAGAAAAACAAAGTTCACTTCACTTATGATTAATCATTGGAATAATTCTACTAATATGAAAAAATATAAAAATAAGTTTTGTATTTCATTGATATAATTAATAAAGGTATTTTTGGAACTGTAACAAACAATGCTTCAATGAAAAGTTAAATTGCTAACAAATAATTTGATAATCAATTCCCGATCCAAGAAAGTAATGTGGGAGTAATTGATATTTAATTGCTTTTGTACAGTTTTATTCGTGGAGCGGTAAATGAATTTAATGACCTTAATGATCTGGGAACTAAAGAAAATGTAACGATCCGATGATTCCCACGTATGTCCTGTATAAAAACATGATTGATTCGAATAGTACTCGATCGTATAGATGATTTTAATAACAATATTGATAAATAAGAAAGTTAAAGTCCAAAAACCGATGGATGTGAATTCAAGAAAGATAACAAATAAGAAGATGAAACAAAATATACTGACAGACAAGAAAGAGCAGGAACCCTAACCTTGAACCGTGAATAAATCATTTCGTTCACGGCTCATATCGATACTGTACTACATAATCCCTATGTAGAAGTGTAGTAAAATTCAAAATCACCGAGAATCTCCTCGCAAATAACTCTAGGGTCGTCATCAAACAGTATTGGGATATGGTGGCCGCCTCGGGCTGGTGTGGGACGATAACTTAATCCCGGGCTTTTTATCTTGGCTCTGGTGTCCCTACTAGGGTTGTACGATGCCTGTTTGTAACGCATTGATTAGAATTTCTCCACCATTGTGTTAGAGCTAAGAGGGATGTATAAAGGGTATTATGGATGTAAATATTGCTTACGTCTACTTACACAGTCTCAAAGAACCCTTAGTTGATTCACGAGGGAAAAGCAATTTCTTGAGTAGGTATGAGTGTGATATTAATAGTTTGGTTTGTATTATACGCTTAAATTATATGATTAGAATCTTTAATCGAATTTGCAAATTCTATGAGTTGTCAATGCATGTCGCAAATTTGAATTCCTTCGTAATTAATTGTCTTTGTTAATCCTAACTCCCATTGTAAATTTGTTAGTGAAGTTATTGCCATTTCTGTTTATTAATATTTGTACGTGAAAAAGTACTGGTCTGAAATAAATGGGTTACAAATATTACGTATAATATACTTGACTTCAACAAATGAGGATGCTTCCGAAGTAAATGTGGTAAAATAAATCAAAAATATAGAATTTGGATGAACGAAAATGGCGAGGTTCCTGTTATTGATGAGTTGAATTAAGGAAGGAGCGCATTTGTTTGTAATCCATATTATGGAAGTTATGAAATGTATTCAGTTTGACTCTATAACTTGAAAAGTTGTCTTAAGTAACAACAGTTTATTGATTGATAATTATTTAAGTATCGATCATCAACTGGTAGTCTACATAAAACAACAACCTGGACTAAGGGGTTTCACTTACTTAGAATTCCTTCTAAGGTAAGTAATTTAATATGATGGTGAATGGTTTCTTCTTAGACAAGTGGGCTCTCTAATAAAAAGAATATATTTTAACTTTATTATATTAGCATAGATCAATCAAATCAATTTAAAGTGATTACAGTAATGCAGCCTTTCAAAGATAAAAAAAGTACTAAAGCCATGACATATAGATCATTGGAGCGAATATGAAATGTGTATCATGACAAGACTACTTCGTTTCGCAAATAACAGGACAAAAATGTGAATATATTTCGGAGTGACCCATATCTAAACACGCGTAGGAGGAAAATATAAAGCAAAGCAGGAAAAAAGCATTCCAAATTTCAAATTGATTGGCCCAAAAATTGTTACAATAAAGAGCAAATATCTGTACATTTTTGTTACAAATTGGTATGAGATTCTTGTGATAAGGATACATAGGAATTCCTCTTGTAATGGTTGTAACGAAATCCTCGAAATGGTAAATCAAATTACGAAAGCATTCCCTCGAATGTAAAAGTACAATCAGAATTTTCACTACTAAGAAACTGTTCATAATTTAATATTTAAGATTTTCAATAAGGTAACGTTCAATACACCGCAATACAAAATTGCAAAATATTACGCTCTGTTAATAGAAGCAGGGGCAAACATTACCTCCGATGTAAAGAACGAACTTTACAATCAAATGGAAGCAACTACGTTTTCAATTTCACCTATTTTGCACTACTTTCCTTGGTCTTAAGGAAAAGTCAAATACAATTTCACAGACGGTCAACTCTCCTGTTTATAGCAATCTAGTGTGAGTCGGGACACGTCCGATACAGGTTCCTCGTTTAATTATCACCGGGTTCCGTCCGTTAGTCACTAGCGAACGCGATTAAACCAATCAATTTGTCACGGCACTTTCGACTGACAATTTGGAACATTTAGCTTTACGATACGAGTGCGACACGATTGCGATTTCAGGGAGTTCGTTATCGAGTGATTTGATTGATGTGCATTTGTGCCGTGTTATGTTCGTTTCAACAGCATTTTTGATCCTATCGTTTTCATCACGTACTTGTTGAGTTGAACGTGAAAGGTTCTCGAATTCTGAACTATCGTACAAAATATTGTATCGTACAATAAAAAATGTGAGAGGTTATATTTTTTAACAATAATACAGTTAGATGACAGGCGATTCATTACTGACGCGGTTCTCATGAAACATAATATCTACACACGCGACACTGGTAAAATTTATCTCATTGAAACGAAACCCAAACAAAGCGTCAGACGTATCTCAACGTTTACAATATTTACGATCACAATAAAACTATTAAGAACAAATATAAATCATATCGGTGTGGTACGGTCAAGTACAAATTGTTGCTGAAAGCAGACCCCAATAATTGGAAAGGTCTTAGCCAGACAGGTACGAATGTGTTTGGCTGATGCGGTTTCTAATTTATTGCAAAAATAAGGGGAGTGCCCCTGGGGCGATCCGGATATAAGCAGGTGTTACATCGCCCTCAGTTTTAAACCCTCTGAGGCTCATTGTGTTCACTGAAATATTATAAAGCGGGTCTCCTTGGTTTTTTGGAAAAGGGTGAGATTGGAATCTTGTATGACATGTGATATGGGATTCGGTAGGGGCACAGGTTATACCTTTGTTTCTGCTAATAATTTAGCCTTCGATGTGTTATCGATCTTTCTCAGTTAGGGGACGGTGAGATTTTCATGAAGGCGACATAAATTTGTGAACGAATGTCGATGAGTATTGTGGATTTCACTTTTTTCATTTTGGATGTACCTATCTGATATATTTTTTGAGAAAACTATGTGTAGAAATCTTGACAGCATATTGAATGTAAATGCTATGCCAGACATATAAATAAAAAGCTTGTAAGCAATTTAAACCAAGAGCTGAATATATTTGCAGCAATTTTCGTAGAAGTATGAAACATTCGATGAAATCATCCTTGGATAGACTCCTGAATCACGTGAATCATAATTATGTACCCTTTGTTGGCACTAGTTTGATCTTGTTCATCGCGATTTTTTGTACAGTTAGTGCGTCGTGCCAAAGGATCGCGGTAAGATTGTCTGTATGAAACGTTACATTGTTTTGTCTAGTGGGCATTTCCGCAGTGACGTCGGAAACTCCAGTGGAAATGCCGAAAGCGGATTTTAGCGTAATTATTGTCGGGAAAACGCTTTCCCAAAGAAATCCTGTTACATTTTTGGCGAACATTTTAAGAGTGGCATCAAAGATTCGTACAGAATTTTCATATTTATTAAAAAGCTGTTCAATATATTGAGTTTCGTTACAATGAACTCATAAAAAATATTTGAAAAGGACCCTAAACTCAAGAAGGTTTCAGATACTCGTTTCAAGAGTTAGGTAAGACAGAACGCACGAACAAAACGTAACACACAAATCAGTGGGATAACGATTATAGAACAAAAACCAACCGATTCTGAGCTTTACCCCTAACATTTTAAAAGCAAACACTCGAAACCAATCTGCAAATATAACCTTGTATTGTCAAAATTTGTGCCGAACTTGTAACGCTGAAGGTTGGTTGTAATTTGGATCTTATTCTCTCTTCGATAAGGGTGAAGGGTGGAGTTTTAGAGATGCACATGTGTCTTTGCGTGGGTAAACACTCGAACCGCCAGAGACGCCCTAGAGCAGACGTCAAAAAAGTGCCGTGGAGTTTGCTAACGAGGGAGGGGAAACAATGTGTTTTCCGCTTACAACTTTTGTGTACGACCTCTTTCAGCTTTAATAGAAATTGATAGCGGGATTTGTCTCATTGAAAGTAGGATAAAGATTGATTGCTTTGCTAAATACAATGAAAAACAATTAACTTCTATTTATCAAGCGCAATGTTTTGATTAAAGATGAAAAATTATTTGTTTATTCGAACAAATCAGCTTCGCACTGAACTGGATAATAAAATGGACTTTAAATTTCGTTGTTAAAAAACAAACAACTAAAGAAAATAGGTTCCAAAATGATAATATCTAGAACTAATTAAATACACAGGTCTTACAGCCGTTTTTCTAAAGCGCTATTGTTTAAGCCTACCATGTTGAGCTATCAGACAAATCACCAATTCGCACCACCGGCAAACGCGATCCAATCAGCACACACCATCTATTCGGCGCTATTCGAAGTACCGAAACGGAGCGTAGCTGGCGATAACAATCTCGCGCCACATTCGACCCGGGGCTCGAATACTAATGCGAACACTCTATACAACGGCACTCGTTATACAACCAACTTTATTCAAGATTCGTTTATTTCAGCGACAAAATAATTTCCAAGTAATATAAGGATTGATAATGTGTGACGTAAACATTTCGAGAGTTTCTTAATGGCTGAACTTCTTACTGTTCTTAGTTCCGAGAGTAAACGTTGTAACGTTGTACGAACAGATAATTAACAAGGCAATACTTTTGATACATTCGCGGCAGTATGTTAAACAAGGTACGGTAGACTTAATGAGGAAATTGGTTTAAGTTAAACGGAATTGTCTCCGTAGCTTAATTTGCTTTAGTCTTGTGTAAATTCGTACATATGCTTTTGACAAGAAACTGTGAGAGTTGTAGTGACGGTCTAATTAGCGCAGTTACTTTATGTTTTCATCGTTGTATCTCATATTTCAGTGGTTAAATGTCCATGTTCTCCATGTAGGTCGTAGTTAATGCATCATTAAACTCTGATTTAATATCGGCCCAAATATGCTACCTTGTGACATCCACTGATTACAGTTGCGTTATTAACGATATTCCATAAAACAAAACTATCCCATTAACGTCGTTTTAAAACTTTAATGTAATAATGTTGCGCTTATAATTTTTAGACATAAAAACCACTCAGAAGCCCTAATCTCTTGCATTAAAAAGAATGATTAAATATTTCATTCTTTCTGTTATCTGTCTAAATAATAACTCACATACTTCATTCAGATTACACAAAGATTTTTTAAAGAATATCTTTATTCTCTATTATTAATCCTCCAAAAAATACAGGCCATTAAAATGTAGCGATATCTCATCCTCAAGAAGCTGTCAAACTGATAATAACGGAAGGAGACAGAGCTAGGTGTGAGCGAGCAAACAAAACGCGATCCGTCTTAATATTAATGTAGTTGTTAGGTCGGATGATGAATGGTGACATAGCAAAGCACTTTGCGGTAAACTGGCCCATTATTATTCTTAGCGGGGTGTTTAGTTACCAATTTAGTTAATTTAGATACGTTTCTAAAACGTCTAAGCTAAATTTTCAAATTTTGGATGGCACTGTATTTGAGGGTGATGACGGAGAAATTAGCGAGACGTTTTATTATATTTATGTCTAACGCTTACGAATAAGACTAGCGTCTTGTCATTCCTACTTGCACATAAAATGTTAAAATAATACTAAGTTTAAAACGTAATTTCCCAAGAAACTGTTTCTTGAACCTCAAGCATTGTTAAAGTAGCCGTAAAATAAAAATGATTGCTTAAATGAACACTGCAAGAAATGTGCAAAGTAAACATTAAAAATTGAGCAGAACAATTAACGTAAAAGCAACTAAAACTAAAAAGAGACCATCAGCTTAAGAACTATGCTTACCTTAGCAACCAATTAAAATAGATCTGAATTATGGACGATGAAAAATGGCTTGAAATTACGAATTCGATTGTTCAGCTTTTAACCGGTCAGCAAAAGTTTCCAGGTGTTTTCCGATCCACAGTTCTGATTTTATGAAGGTAATTTCTCGATAGGTAAATTCCGGAAAGCGCATACCTTTGTGGATGGAAGAATAGGGGTTTTTCGTTCCAGTGTACCTGGAGTACTAACTTAATTTATAGAACTTTTAGACGGTAGTTTAGATTCTCTCAGATGCTTTACACTTCAGTGAACTGTTCCCTAGACTATTTGTTTCTAGTTCTGCTTTGGTTTGAGTTAACGATTGTGGCGTTTGATGGAATGTTGGGTCTTTATTCTAGTTTTTATCTATGTCGATGTTGGAGTCGTTTGTGCGTGGGCGTAAGACATAGACGACTGATCCGAGATATTGCTTGGGCAAGTTTGATAAATATTTAGCTTTATCGTTTTATTTATGATTTTCTGGAATCGGCTTATTTTACTATTTTATCAGAAATATTTTTAGATAAGAGATTGCTTAAGTCAAATTTCTTTTTTAAGCATGAGCAATGTCAAAAATTTAACGCAACGATGATTTTGGATTATAGACTCTTTCGTTTCACAAACAAAAAATATTTTTGTTTTAAATTCAATTATAATTAACCTTGCATTACTCAATAAAAATTAGCTTTTCGTTCAGGTAATTCATATCATTAATCTTATGCTTCTTTCTACCTTTATAACCATTAACACATGTTCTACTTATTCCCACAACAATAGAAGCCTACGTACTTCCCAGCCGATCTATCTTCTTGCACATTTCTTCGATAAAACATGCAATAGTTCCCTCACATTCTCAAGCACCATTAAGGGCCCCTCTGAAAACTTCCCGGCAAAAACCAAGTTGCACCTGACATTGGTAATTGATATACGACACCATTAATCACTTTGTATTTTGCTGTACAAAGTTTATGTACCTGCTTTGTACTCTATACACAACGGCAGTAAGTAACTGGAATACTCTGAACGATATTTAAAACAAATGGAATGATAGCTATAAAAAAAGGTTGCTACAACCGGAATAAATTTGCAGAATAGACCCAAAACAAAATATCATCTGCAATTAAAGCTGTTTCAAGAACAACAAAACAAAAGAATTCTATATTTATGTTGGGACGCAGATTTTTGTAATACAAATGTATTTTCCGTGGTTCCGTTCCAGTGACATTTTTGATACACCCTATCATAAATGGAAAAGGTTTGTACCGCAAAAGGTTACACAACGGCCTAAGCTACCTTTGATTTGCGTAAAATGATTAAATTGTATTTTATTTCTTTCTCTTTACTTGCTGAATATTTATTGCTTATGTATTTTTAGTCGGCTTCGTAACAAGAATCTTCAGACTTTTTCAAACAGCCCAAGTCTAGTATAAATATTAAAACCAACAAAAGTTAACCACTCCACACAATATTCTAACAACAGAAATGTGACGTAAATATACTCGAAGAGGCAGTCTATAAGGGCTATATTTCTCTGCATCGAAACTTTGCGTATCTTTACAACAAATATCAAGTCAAAGTTGTACAACATAATAGAGTTATGATATACGGAGTTTCGACTGCTAATATCAATGAATGGTGCCCTCGGGAGCCGAGCTCACTTAGAAATATCATTGAGGTTATATAGTTAGGATAGGCATACCGAAATCCCCGAAGCATTTAGTATAGTACGGGATATTATAGAGGTAAATAAATCTGTTTTGGTGTTTAGTCGTCTGGGTAATTTTATTTTCTATTTATATGTCGAGTTTCGCTTGGATTGTAGTTACTTCCTATAGCAAAACCGATACATTTTTGTTTTCTACATGTTTACTATGGTTACTAGGTATTTATATTTTTTGTCCGATTTAGTTTATGATTCCATTTTTTAATTAAAGCATAAAATCAAAATTAATCTGAGCCAAATACGGATAATGTGGATTTTCGTAAGCTTTTAGACGCACAAAATTATTTTTCAACTTAAACAACATCATTCCCTTCCATTCATACATGAGTTTACTAACTCAGATACAATTTCTCATATACCTACTATGAACAATAACTGTACAGTACTTCCAGTTTTTAGTACCGATTCCGTACTCTCTATAGGTCATGAAAACGTGAATGATACGCATTAACAATTTGGGGTCATAGTTTAACTGTTGTAGTCCGTAATTGTGGCCAGTAATTAGACAGGAGATGGTCCTCGTTTGATATTTGACCCTTCCTTTGGGCTTGTTAAGATTACTGCTTAACTTCAAATTGTCGGAGTCCTAGGTATGGTACATTAACCCTTATCATTTGTGTAAACAGTAGGGCATGAACTTCGAGGTGAGTGTTCCTGGATAAAGGGAAAATTGTGGAAGTAGATTCTATTAGGACAAGTCTTGATGATGTCATATGTTTTGAATATCATCATCGATCTTGCTACATTTTGTTGTGGTTTATTATCATTTGACCATTTCTTTACCATTTATGATTTCGGGTCAAAATTTTCTCTCAAATTAAAAACCAAAACTGTGTTCATGCTGATAAGTTTGACTCTACAAATTCCACCTCTACATAAGTTACACGTTACATCCACACCTCAATTACTACGTCCTTCATACTCTCCGTTTTGTACCCACTGCGGGCACGTATCAAATACATTTCGGAAGTGTCTTTGTCCAGTTTAAATCAAAAGCTCTCTGCATACTTCACAACTCAAAGTGAACCTGTATTCCGTATTGGATTGCAAACAGCGATGTTGATTGCGACAGTCGAGTTTCAAAGCTGCAAAGAAAACTAGTGTTGTTCAATCATTTGGTTCGCGATACTCGTGATGTGGCTCACTGGAAAGGGTATGTGGGATATAGAGATATCCTATATAATTCCTAAAAATCCTAAAGGGTATGTGGGATATAGAGGTGTGGAACTGTTACAGTGTTAGGAAAGTAGGTATGTTTAGTTCATAAGGCAGTCGATCTGGCTAGTTTCTGGGAGAAAATCATATGACAATGTAACTATCGACACGAAAAGCAGTATAACCTACAAGATGTAAGGAAATGTGAAATATAAATTGTAGAGGTTTTTGACGAAATTGATAACATTATTCAAGAAAAATGCGGATTTTCAAAAATGTTGACTTTTATTCGATATCATCTTTTGATATGAATTATTTTTGGAGGGTTGAATTTTTTTTTAATCAGAATGCGTTGTTTGGCATAAAGTTGATGATGAGATGTAAGTTTTAGGTATTATAAAATCTCTACATGCAAAGGAGACCCTTCAACCGTGTCATAATATATGTATTTCTGTTTAGTTACCTACTAGCTAATAACTGCCTTTTTAGGGCGTCACCTTTAAAATGGTATAACCTAATTGTAGAGCAAATACTAAATCTCTCAATACATGCCGAAATCGTATTACTTCGTCTGTTCTAAGCCGAGCGAGAGCCACTCGCTAACATAGTTCGACAAAGAATTGCAACTTGTTTCGGCCATAACTCAAATGTTAGCGTTTCTGCAAGAATAGAAGTTAAAAGAACAAAGAAAAGTTTACACGGATAGTTCACGCTCTGTTTCTTTTGTTTTATCTTACTCTGTAGGAAGAGGTTGTGATGTCTATGAATAAAAGTGATAGCCGAGTTATACGGAAATTGAAGAAAAATAGTTAGATATGATGCTCATTGAAAGTATGGTATGAGAAGAAGAAAGTCAGAGCAAAATGAAAGACAAGGAAGAGAAATCAGGAGAAAATAATACGTCTATTACATTGTTAAACGTCATTTTTTGAAATATCAAAATGAAAAATCAAATGAATTTTTATTTAATAGCGTAGTCTTGTTACCAAGTTAATTGATACGTTTTCTACCAGATTGCGATTAAATGCGGCACATACAAGGCACCAAAAACATGGAATAATTATTTTTGCCTGATGGCCATAAAAAAACTGTCAACATCATAATTTTATAATAATATATCTTTTTCGGACATAAAACATTATACCTAACTATAACAATACTAAGTAATAAAGTATATTCATCGTTATTAAACACAGTTTTGGCAGATCGCCATAAACTTTAAGTCTTCAATCATAATTCCGACAATATGTTCGTAACTCACCAGAAAATAACTCTTCAACTTACTCTCCTATATTATTCAAAAAAAGAAAAGTAATTTTTGATATCCACGCAATAAAAACGACCAAAATATTAAGCAAAGACTTTGAAGAAGTTTGCTTTCAAAGAGTTCGATAAATTCTACTAATATATATAGCGGTCCGACCGATTTCGGCCACGGCGGCCAGTGTTACTATGACACCAGCCAGCTACGCAGGACATATTATAGTGCACAAGCGTGTGCGCAAACACAGGTGCACTCTCTATTCCTTTACTCTCATAGCCCGATGGGACGGTAATCCGACACGACCGGAGAGAGATCAGGCGCAGGACCCACATTTTTACGTGCCTTCCGAAACACGGAAGCTGTGATATTTATTTCTTAAACGCACACAACATTCGAAAAGTCGGTGCGCGCCGTGGGGATCGAACTCAAGACCTCTGACTTAGCAGTCCTACGGTCTCGCCACTAAGCTATCACAGCTATTCTACTAATATTATAAACGCGAAAGTTTGTGTGTAGAATGGATGTTTGTTACTCTTTCACGCTCAAACGACTGAATAACTTTCGATTAAATTTGGTATGGAGCTGGCTGACACCTTAGATTAACACATAGGCTACTTTTTTACCGACGCCATTAGATCAGGTAATGTTTTTGGAGTTATAATCGACAAACACGCGGGCAAAGTCGCGGGCAACAGCTAGAAAGAAATGTTTTTGCTTGGTAACTTCGTTTCGTAAGAGCAATGTTAATAAAAGTGCATTTGAAAGGCTGCCTTGACGACTGTCGTTTGTTTTACACGTATTGTTCAAACTTTCGCTTATAATTGCTCCGGGAATAATTTTATTGCTTAAGTTGGAAATGTTTTATAAATGTTTTTGAGTGGTTTATTTTTATTACGTAATGTTTCGGTTAATGTTTATTTAGAATCTGTTAACTCTCTGCTGCTTGAGTCACTAAGAAATAAATACTTAGCATTCATTTAGGATAAACACTTAATTAATATGTCCTGCTAAACAATAATATACCCTACTGCTTTTGGTTTAAGGTACAATTTACATGAAACTTTAAACAAACAATAGAAGCTACAAAAACACTACTCATCATCGTATTTCAACATAATTATTAACAGAGTCATCAAACAGATGCACATTTACAATAAAAAAAACCTCACAAAAAACTAAATTAGTTCCCAATTAAAAGCACGAGCCAACGGAAATAATGAAACGGGGCGTGGAACGTAATTAAAAATAAATTTCCTCCTGTTTTTAACAACAATATCCGAACTATCCTATTTTAGGACTCCGTATGGCGGCAGGTGAACCGCACTCATATCTCTATCAGCAAGTACAGTGTACCACACATGTAGTTAAACAATCAAGTGAAAATCGTCCTTATTGGTTTCACTTAAGGGTGATGGTGATTTGAGTATTGCTGTTCATGTGTTGAGGACTGTATAGAAGAAAGTAGATACAGGGAAAGAAAAAACTGGTATAAGCAAATTATATCATAAGGTAGAGCTGCAAGAGGCTTTTTGTCGGTGCATATTGCGGTTTACCAAAGTGAATGTCTGCATAATTTACCAATGTTTTTTTTTAATAAAGAAATGTATTTTTTTTGTCTTTGTCAAGCAGTGGGATCTTATATAAAAAAAAAACTGCGATTGGAATCATGACTATACAAATGGGAAATTAATTTGTTTTCACATAACATTTTTTGGTTAACAAGTTATACTTAATTCAAATTAAATCTAGCAAGATTTAACACGACAAATATCTTTGCGAAACTATTCATAAATTTTCATTCACTTCAATTTAAATTTGACGACAAAATCTATTTCTAAAAATAACTTTTAATTAAGTATCGTAATAGTGTTTCGTATTAATACATTTAAGCCCTAATTAGTAACAATAAATCTCGAGTGAGATACACGAACTATAGCAGGACCAATTAGTAGGGGCTAAATATCGGTACTCGCTATTTACAACTGACGTTGATCCGGACAAGGGAACTATTATTATATGTAATTAATTATTTTGTTACTCTTTTCGATTTCAAATATTACTTGTAAAAGTGTTTTTCCGTTTTTGAATATTGTTAGTAATATACAGAGGTGTTTTTTTTAGTAATAATGATTATGAATTAAGAAAAAAATCCCAAATAATTATCCCTCTGCTAGGCAAAGGCTTCTTCTATATTAAGAAAAAACGAGCAGCATTCGAAAATCAACGATTAGTGAAAGCTTTAATTAAGTATTATGAACTGAACACCCCCCTTGCTTTGCATGGGTGCAGTTCAGATGTATTCATTGAAAAAAAAAACGCATCAAAAAAACCAATTATAGATTTTAAAGATCTAAGCATGCATGAGGACGAACAGATTCTTCATCTTCATCTTATATAAGAAGAAACATACGCTATGAAATAAAAAATAACAACAACCATCAAATTTTAATCACCAATAATTACCTACCTACCTCAAATCATTACATCATCTTTATTACATTAAAACTATTCCTAAATGTACTACATCCAAGCCACTCACAAATTGCACGAGCCCCGTTAAATGTGTCAAGTATAACTTATACACTAACTGGATAACATAACCAGGGTTCATAGCAACTTCGAATACTATCTTAGAGTAGTTCTTAACGTTGTTAGTTAGTATGCGGTAATGTGTATCATGCATGGCCTGTAAAGTATGCGGGGTATTAACATCTCGATAAATGTGAATAGGTTTAAGTAAATAGTGCGGTGAAGACAATCTCGGAGTGGCATAGATGCGATGGAAAGTTGTTGGTGATGGATTAATTTAATAATATTAATTTATGATCTTGATATTTACATTGAACATAATATGAAGATATGACCATTTACAATTCATTCAATTTAAAAATCACGCACTTTTATTTAAGGTTAATTTAGGCACCGTTTTTTTGTTGATTTTAATGTGGCTCTATATAACAAATTACAATATACGATATGTATAAGAAAATTACAATGTATGATAATACCTATTCAATTTAAAAATCACGCACTTTTTCTAGAAGAATTCATGATTTGATTCGATTTTAATGTCGCTTTAGGTTAAACGCCGTGTGAATTTAAAATAGTTAATATAAAAACAGGTAATACTAGATACCATAACAATATTCATCGGAGTTCTTTTGTTTTTTTTACTTTAGTACTATATTTCCCTAATAACGTCCGGAATCATTATTAACCTCTTTAGTAAATTCGCCCTCAATTTGCAACACAATGTATTCTATGACCTTTCTTAAAAATTCTCTATTGAATTAAATTGATTGTTGATAATACCACACGTCCCGGATCCATTAAGGCTTGTCGCGTATATACCGTTGGTAGTGTACAAAGGTGAAATAAAACATTAATTGCTGTCAGGCGGCGAGGGGCGAGACAAAAGGTTCATTTTTTCGTAACTATTGTACGTACGGGACCCTCCGTCACGGTCTGGGGCAGCCCTGTTTCGGCGCATGAAAAAGCGATGTTGATCAATTTTTTTTTTGGTACACAGCCGAAATTTGTGTCAGTTTTAACGGTGTTATTTACGGTGAGTGCGTTTCAAGTGCAAGTTTTGATATTATAATCGATCTATTAGTAGGGTTGGCATTTTGCAAATATGCCCTTTAATAGTTATATGTACAAGCAAAAGCTTCTTGGTATTGGTTTAAAATTACGTGATTGAACCGATAAACAAAATAATGTTCTTGGAATAAAATAACGAGAGGGATTTAAAGTCATTACTTAAAATTTCCAAGAAATGGGTAAAAATTAACAGTTACGAAATATTTCACAAAAACATTACTGCCAAATAAAATATTACCTGTTTATCTCAACCTACGCTGTTACAACTGGCTTTATTGGAATTAAAAATAGTTAAAAAAATGGTTTTAATAGGACTCTACTAAACGAAAAAAATGTAAAACAGACTCGTAGCCGTCCATATTATATAACTAGTAATATACTGAAAATAAGATTAAGGTATATTATGATGAAATTATGGTTTGTCGAAATTAATAAACGGCGCCGCGGGGCCAAACTAGTCCGTTCAATATTTATGATATCCCGGTATAATTCAGAGCTCATTTAGTATTACTTCTTTCCTAATTAAGAGAAACTTATCCAGGCAATAATTCGAGTCCATAATACGACCTCTTTTATCAACATATATAAAACATAATATTTATTGAGGGATAGCAGTAAGTGTTGTTTAATTAGTACTAGGTACAATAAAATTCGAATTTTACTATCTCGAAAACCAATTAAAGTGGGTTCAAACTGGTTTTTATTGTGGCCTAGTGGGTGTACAGCTAGCACTCCGTATTGCAGTACTGTAGAAATAGTGATGTGCTTGATATTGACTTATTATGTTTGTATCGATATAATATTCTTTAAATAAATTGTGACCCTGGGAGTGAATTTGGGACCGGGAAAACAGTGACGTCTTAAGGCTTAATATTAATATTGCATACGTCGATATTTTAGCAAGTAAAGAAGCTTTTAACACAGTAGTGGAACTTACAGGATCGGTATTATTATCATTAATGGCAAGTTGACACATATCGGCGTATAAAGTATAATGCAGATAAATACGGTGTAATTGGTTACTAATTATGTGAAAAATATTGAAAAATAAACACTTAAAAAATAAATGATAATGGGTATACTTAATCATTATCATCACACGTCATTCTAAATATATTTCAACTTGTCTATTATTTTAAATGTATAAACAAAAAAATAAGCTAAAAATACAAAAACTATCGACACGTCCCATCACTACCGCTCGCAGTTTGACATCGTCGACGGCGCTAGCGTTGCGTCTGACGTGTTTACGGCTTCAAGAGAATTTACAACCTTTTTGTGACTGTCAGATTGGCTGCCAGATAGTTTTACTATTATATTCTTTAATAATACTCGAGTATATGTCTTTCTTATACGTAATTGTACCTACTGTGATATAAAGTAAGGTGAAGTTCGAATGTGTTAAGAAGGATGAGGAATTAATAATTTGATTCGATTTCTGTTAGATCTGTCACGTTTATGATACATTTGAACATTATTGCAACAACGTACGCTTAGATTATTTCCATAAAAGCAGATGCATTTGCGAGTGTATTAGAAATGAATGTGGTATATTTACTTCTTAACAATCATTTTGATATGACGCTATGCGACCATGCGGTTGTATAAATTTAATAATTACTATAAATGTTATCAAAAAACAAATTAAACAGCACAAAAACACCATCGTAACGAACTTCATTATCAGAAATTCAAACTATCACAATTCTAAAAACAAAACACGACCGCTATAATAAAACTCGAATCAAATTATTTAGATCGCGTATCTGGATCAAGGATTTAAGAGAAGACATAATCGAGCAGTAAAATAACGTTTAGCGTTTATGTCTCTCCCTATAAAAATGTTGAGAACCACTCGACATTTATTTGACAGCCCTGCAGCTATGTTCGGCTGTTAACAGGGCCAGTCTATTTATAAATAAGTCTTTTTTTACCACCGCGTAAAATGAACCACAAAATCCGTGAACTAAAAGTTACGCGAGTTTGTTTTTTTCGTCGTTATATAGCTGTCCATTATACCTTTTTAAAATGTCGCGTATTAAATAATTACGAATATTAAGTCGAAAAACTACACTAAAAGATATGAAGATAAAAACATTAATATCGTAGCCGGTCAGAAATTATTCACGCGTAGCATGTAGGCAGCTACGAGACCGTAGCTATATCGTAGCGTGTGACGTCATCATATTTTTATTTATTTAAATGCGCAAAATATTTGGTGTGTCGTAGCGTCAATATTTGAGCTGTATATTTGCTGTCGTGGAAACTCCCGTATATAATATCGTGGCTCTTTTGTTTTAACAAAGAGTCATGCAAATACTAGGTGGGGACATACTAGGTAGTATTCAGAACCCAGTCGTCTGTATAGTATATTATAATTGCGGGCTTGGTATCAACACAAATCCAGGTGACCTAGTGGTATTGTTAGTCGGTAATGACGTCACACGCCCTTCAAACCGACTTCTCACGTAAATTACCGCGTACTGTCACGATAGTATGGAATGTTCTTTTTAGGAAATGTGTTTATCTTTCTAATAGAAAGGACGTATCTACTTTATTATTGTACATATTATATCCTAAAACCAACATAATTATTATATTCGTATTATTGACAATTCACTCATATGTTTCGATTAAAATAGGAAGCTTACTTGAGCTATTTTTAAACCAGAACTTTACAGAATTTTACGTGTAACCATTTTAATCCCGAGTCTGTCACTTAAATTACTTAACTTTTATTCAAATCTCAATTTAAGCGTATTTTGTCATGGATGGGGATCGAACCCACGACCTCCGGAATCGCAGTCAGGGTCGCTAGCCACTAGACCAACAGGCCAGTCAAAAGTCATCAAACTTTTGTTTCACAAAAAGATCTCACAATCTTAAATCATAACTAAATAATATGTAGTAGTGAGAAGATAATATTCTCCTGAAATTACATATCAAATTGGCAATCTCAGCATTTATTGTATCTTTGACGACCCTATCATTGTGATATTGTGTCAACTGTATTACTAGAAAGATAATATTACGACGAATAAGGTTTTATGTACGTAATGTATCATGCAATATGATTTCTATGAAGTAAAATTATCTAATAACATTGTATAAACCTCCAGACGTATAAAGTTTTTTTAAAGGATATTCTAATGTACGGTTTACATATTTTCTGAGACTCTTGGTAAAATTAGTACAATTTATCGGAAATGGTTACGAAGAAATCATATTTTTTCGAATAAAATAAAATGTTAAAAATAAAACTTGATGATCTACATAAGGTATTACGAATGATGACAGTTATATTATGTATTCATATTTATAATGCAAGTAATTTACTATTATTGAACTCTACAAAACTAAAATCTGTAACTTACGAAATGCATATACAATGTCCGATTGGCAAGTGTCTGAAATCAGAACTAATGCCATCATATATGAAAAACCGTTACTTTTGACAAACAGTTGAGTTGATTTTTGTTGCGAATATCATGTTAATGTCATCCACGTGCCAAAAGATCCTTGTACCTCTACACCACGCAAAGATCTCATATCAAATTAGCGTCCTACACAAAACCCGACTAAAACCTCGTGTAGCCGAGAATAATATGAAAACATTCCGACACGATTTAATTACAACCGCATCAACTGTTCCGAAACTTGTTGTTGAATAGATAAGCCAGTACATTGTTTAAGGCGCAGGACACACCGTCCTAATCGTGGTCGCACGTGTACACCGCAACTAATGGCGCTCGGTTTGCGACGACCGAAAGTGGACGGATTGTGTAGACTAGCCGTATTTGTTTATGCAACTCATTGAAAGATTTAAACGTGTACTATTCAGTGACTTTTTAATATGCACGTTGATTTTTTATAGTACTTATTGGTGCGAAACAAGAGTAACGGAGAGTGGATGTGGGTTATGAGATTGAAGATGGAAAACAAAAGAATGTGAGTGAAGAGTATGTTTATAAAATTTATAGAACAAATTAGTATAAGTTTCTTATGGTTCGGTTGGGAGACTGATATAGGTATAATAGAGATAATATAAAGTATTTGTTTTTGATAAGATCCCTGTTGCAACATTTTAATTAACGCATTCATTAACTGTTAGAACGAATTCAGCAAATTTAAATACCTGTACCGAAAACGCTAGTAACTATTGCTTCTACCTGTACCGTAATTGTAAGCTTTATGACTTAAAAGCTTTTTGATTGTAGCTGCAAACTTGCCATGGATTGCGAACAAGCGTACAGAGGTTTTGCGTTTCAAGGGAATTGGGTATCCACAATTTTTTGGAAAACAAAATCTGTGTCACTTTAGTAAAGAGACCTGGGTTACAAGTATTTGAATCTGGTATCGTCAAACCGCTATGAAAAAAGTGACAATCAATGCTCAATTGTTTCCCGATTGAGAAGAGTCTTTTATCCAACAGTAGGATAGTTATACGCTGATATTATTGTTCCCATCACATGATATACTAAACAATATTATATTTGTTTATTTAAGAAAGTATTCTAAGTGTAAGAATTGTGGCTTGAATGTTCCCTTGTGAAATCAATGAGTAATGGAAGCACGTCACCGTGGTATCTCTTAGCAATCCCTTGAGACGTCAATATGACAATACTTTTAAGCTTTTAATAAATACAGCCTACAAGCCTCACTTACTAAAAATGCCTAATGAAAAACACGTGGACATTTTTGCTTTGAGTTTTTTGTTAATGTGTGTAACGTTTGGTGAAAATTTTTTGAAAAATACCGAGGCACAGCAATTGTCATTACATTTTTAACGTATATTGAAATAATAGGCAGTAATGTCATTAGTGACGAAGTCACCAGAGATTTAACTAGATACAACGAATGTAGTGTCAAAATTGATAAATTTTTTTCATGCTCCTACCAACTAATGTTAAACATAAGTTTTAACGTTATGGAACTCAAAGGTCTATATGTATTAATTTTACTGTTATCATTACTTTGAGAGAAACTGTTTGTTTCCTAAATAAATAAAATAAAGTATTTTTTTTAAATCGGCGCTTAAACTTGAAACAGGACTATTAAAGTTTCGCAGACGACCATAAAAGTACCTTAAAGTGTATTTTACATGACTATAAGTGTACTCACCATCTTGCTTGACAGTATTCCCTAGCGGTCCGCAGCTCGCGACCCAGACCACGAGTATCCATCGCAGCATCAGCCCAGCCCTGCTCCTCAGCAGCTCGGGCTGGTTGTGGAAGTGACGGGCCGTCGGCCGCGGTCGCGTTGCCATGCTGATACCATCAAACTTGATACCATTGGTGGTGGTTCACATTACTTGCTCGATCTGTGGGAAATAAGGTATTCTGAGAAGATGTTACATCGTTCTTGGTGCTTGAGTTTAAAGATAATAAGTAAAAGTGATAACAAGCTCTTGCAGTTCTAGTTGTAAAACAAATGACGATCACAGTGTGGAGAGTTTTAAATCCGTGTTTTGTATTTTGGCTACGTGATGATGGATAAATAAATTTTAATATTTAGATTATGTTTTTGATGTTGGTGTATAAGAAAATGTCTTTTTGTTACTCATTCAGTTACTCGTGCAGTTAAAATAAGTTCGCAGTGTGGGGGTTCATCTATGGCTATTTGAGATCAAGCTTTTTGTAAAAAAGCGTAACACACCAAATAAAAGCTGGTACTGTTCAAAATTGTCTATCAGTTAAAATTATAGTAGGTTGCTAATTAAAATCAATCTCTATTTACACGCATTTAAAGTTCAGTTTAATTTGCATCGTCTAATTTCATGCTCCCATATTCCACTAGCTAATAATTTTAAAATATTTAATAACAAATCACCGACCTGAACAAATTGACTTAGATTTTGGGCAGCAACGTGCCGTATCGTGGCTTGTGGTCTCTATAAATTAGAAGCCTACGGGAGATTTGAAGATTAAGGCTATTTTAGGTCATTGCTGTAGTTCAAGAAATTGAATGTTGTGGGTAGTCAGCGTAAATAAGGTGACCAGGTATTCATTTTGTGCTTAAAGTTTGAACTTATAGACCATTTTTCGAAAAAAATCTTTTTTCCTTCTGGACGGTCACTCATACAGTAATTTCGATAATGTCGGCGGAGTTTCACATGTTCTTATGTGGGCAGATGGTGTGATGTACTGAACAATACATAAAAATGAGCCTTATTTTGAGGAAAGATGTCACATTTACACAAGAACATGTTAAAACTGTGCCAGAGCAAATGTCGGTTGTAACTGCAAAAAAAATGCCTAATTCTGACGCAGATGGTTAAAAAATAGCCTATGGATCACCAACTAACTAACTTTCGCGTTTTTAATGATACTAGGATTAGTATCTTAAATCTGTTAACCGTTGTAATTCTTACAAGAAATTGCAATATGATATTTTGGACGAAAACCTCAGCCCAAAATAAAGGTTCTTCACAATATCGTGATATATTTTGTATCGGCACAGTTCCGATATTGATGCTCACACGATCTTATCTCGAGATTGCGATCTTCCTCGTAGGCCGGGTCGACAGGCAGCTTGCCAAAACTCGAGAACTGCAGTTTTTCCTACTGCTGACCCGACAGGAATGTATGGACAATACATATTTCTGTTATTAATCTTTTCGGTATTTGGTTTTATTAGAGATTGTTGAGGATGAGAGATCGTCGATCGAGAAAAAAATCTCTCCACTAAGGCGATACCGGCGGGATGCTGGGGGTTTTAGTATACATACAGTTTTAGTATACCGAGAACCTCATAGCTCCCGGGGAGTTCTAAATACTCTTCCGAGTTAGAGGGGATGTGTAATGCATTTTTCTCTAGCGGAAAAAAAAGAAAGTCTAAGGTAAGATAAGACTCACACACATTCAGTGCAGTTAGATAAATAGATATGCCTTTGCTAGGAGATATAGCTAGTAGTACAAAGTATTTTTTTAAGATTTTTTGACGATATCGTTTCGCATTCGCCTCTAAGATATACTTAACAGTAAAACTAACAATTAATTAACAGACTTCCAACAATAAAACCACTCCAATTTCGTATATTTGATATGTTTCGTTCGTTGATATAGATACGTAAAATATTTTCCATATTTCTCCTTCATTTTCCGAATAATACCCATCACCAGTATTTCTTGCCATATTTTATTTAACTATACATTTTGTTTTAGAATGCAGGCTCCTACGGAAATCGAGCTGCAGGTTGTTTCCGTAGCACTCCAGTGTCCCACTGAACAAACAGAAACGTACCGTGAATTGTCTTGATAATTTTTGCTCGTGTTTCAAAGATTGGCACAAATGTACTGCAGTACTTATTTATTTATTTGCGGAAAACGGGTTAATTACTTCAGTTTTTAAAACATTTTTCTATTTGGTTAAAGCTCAGGCCAGAAATTATAGGATGTTTTTATTCCAACACCTTTTCTCAAATCATAGATAGAAGAACATAGATAGAATATTCTTTATTGCTCATATTCGCTACTTTACTAGAAGATTTCAAAATAGGACTGTTGGCGTGAAAAGGAGACAGACACCAACAGACTCACAATATAGTTTTCTGTTTCGCTTCCATATTAGTATTTCACCTACTTTATGAGCAATACAATACAGGAGCAATAAAGGTAATGAATACTGCTCATATTTAAAGCTGATCACATCGAACATCTGTTATTTATTCATTACTGTATGCATGTACCAGTTCATGTGTAATATTGCAAGTTTTTTTTTATTTAGATTTTTTTGGGTATTAATTTATTGTGTCCTATTATTTACTGCAAATTTTTGTAATTAAAACTAATTTTGTAATTATTGTATTGTCATTTGCTATGCCCTAACAGGGTCCATAATTGTACTTAGTTTTAAGCCTCTTTAATACCTATTGTAACAATATGCAACACAAATAAATACCTATATGTATAATAATGTATATGTATTAAAATTTACAAATTACTAGTTTTAAAGTAGTCCAACACATCGTCAACACAGTTTTTGTTTGGTTCTTATTGTAAGCTTGACATTCTCGTAAAATTATAAAGGCAGGTGATACACTGACTGGTCTTGTAAAAAGTATTCATCTTTAATGGCTTTCTGTGTATGTATGAAATCGATGCAAATAACTGCAATTTATTTAATAGTCTCTGTAGAAAGAGATGACTGTCAATGCTTCGTAATTAAGTAAATTATAAGGGTTCATTCCCATTCAACTGTTTATTTGATCAAAGATATGCTATAGATGCACAAATATGAGTACACGAATATATTTTTTAACGTAGCAAGTGTTTTTTTTATTTTATTACGAAATTATTAAAACATAAATGTAGTAGAATTATTTTTAAATCTAATTAATTCGACGGTCGAACAAATGAGAAAAAAAATTCTCACTAGTTCGACGGTCGAACTAATGAGAAAAAAAAATCTCACTAGTTCGACGATCGAACTGATGAATCGAACTAATGGGAATGAACCATTATAAGGACGGATTGTGAGGCCGAATTGTTGATTGAAGCTTTTGTGCCACTATGGAAAAAAACGTGTTTCTTTCTGTACGTGAAATGTTGTTTTATCAAGATTTTCTCGGAAATGGTAGCGAATACTATTTTTTACCCGACTGTCACAGAAGGGGTAATGCGACCGCTTGTGTAAATTTTTTTACGTATAAATTATTCTTTTAATACATCAAAATATGTTATCTGTTGTTTATGTAAGTATCGAATAAAAAATAATGTACCTACGGTGTACTGTATGCTCTTCACTCCAAACTAAAGAGCTTCTTTTTCCTATTTTAGTTAGTGGTTGTTTCTTGCAGTCGGGTTTTTTGTTTTTTTTTTTTTAATTATTATTTTATTGTATTTTATTTAAATGTGTACATATTATGTAGTAGTAAGTAGTTTTTATTGATTAGAAATTTACTTGATGTTATTATCTACGTAAATATACATATTTCACTCTAAGAGAAAAGTGACTAAATAAACAAGAAAAAATACACTTAAAAATTCTTCATAAATAACTTACTGCTGATAAAACTTTAAAAATAATATTAGAATAAATATCGGAAGCTTTGAACTCAAGTAACATAGAAGTTTGTTTTAATAAAACGACAACCTTCTTAGATGTTATCGTAATTTAATAATAAACTTTATAAACGTTGGCGCTGTTGTATAATTTTAGTTTTTTAGTGCTGCGATAGAGTAATTTTGCTATACAGGCGGGTTATAAGTGGTCTGCAGTGATTGTGCCTAATTAACACATAAAAAACTAAAGAAAGTTGTAGTAATTGTAATAAAAATATACTTTTAGTTAGGTTAATATTTCTTTTGGTCATATAAGCTCTTTTTTACTAGGCTTCATATTTGACTTCACGAATAGCCGAGTAGTATAGGTCACCACGCCAATTACCACTGTACGCGACATGTCGTGGGTTCGATTCCCGCTTAGGAAAAGAATTTGTGCGATCCAAAAGGCTTGTTCTGAATCTGGGTGTCTTTGTGCATGTGAAACCACCCGCGATTTAAGTAATAAATTTCTTAGTACGAGAATCGTTTGTTGAAAAAATGTTTTAGTTATCTAAATTGTTTTGAGGTCAATATTGTTAACTAAAGTGACATAATATAGGTTGTGACCTATTGTACTGTTTGTAGACATTTTTATCAGGCGTTGTGCTAATTATGCTGTTATCTTCTTACAATATATTGTTGTTTACGTTGAGATTGTTTTTAAGTACAGAAGTGTGCGACATGGCGGAAATAAGTTACTTGGTACTAGTAGATAGGTAAGCTTTACTATCAGATATATTTCGTAAGGAAAATTTTAACCTACATACGTACATTTTAACCTATCCGTGTGGTGTCCGGATATAAAGAATAGCACCACCCCATATCCTCCACTGGGTGTCGTAAAAGGCGACTAATGGACCTTAAGACCCAGTGCACTGTACCAAGCACCTTGGGTCACCCGAATGGTGGCGGGTAAACAACCAACAATCGCATTCCCAAAGAGGGTTAGTGTCAGGCAGGCGGCCGACTATAAAACCATAGCCAAAACTTTAAGCAACATGTCTAGAGGACGTGTTGCGCCGACCCCAAGTAAAAATTGGGGTAAGGGCAGGGGCATGATGATGATGACGTAGGTTTAAATTCTTGCTATCGCAATTGATGACTAAAATCCTTACGGTCAAAAGGAATCCAATAAAATATAATTCAAAAATATTTTAATTCTTCACTCTCACATAAAGCTATCCCAATTAAGATTTAAAGAAGCGGGAACAATCATGCGCTAAAGCCTTATATCAGAATGACCTACAAACGATCACGCACACCCTAAAATTTATTATCGTAATAGTAATATGATTGAACACATCGTGGTCGTAATTTCGAGCGTGGTTCCATGTCTAATAATGTTATTTTTGTTCCACCAATCAGGTGATCGCGTGTCGGGGGAATAATCCTCGCCACTTACCGTTTACGGTTACTGCGCACTTTATCTCGATGGAACAAGGTCGTAATTTGAATGGTTCGTGGTAATATAAATTTGTTCTTTTATCACAAAACTTCGTAGTACAGTGAGTTATCGTGTTGCCATTGTCTCGAAATGTCGCACTGATCGAGTGTTTTATTCTTTACTGGAATTTTAGTGGATCGAAATAGATTGCGTTTAATATTGCAGTTCAAGGAATTGAAATGCAATGCGGATCGAAAATAGAGTGAGCTAATGGATAAAAAGAAATGTATGACGTCTGTCGGGCGACGTTTTGTTATGGAACTTATAATGTAAATCTCTGAGAATATGTAATGTGATGGTTATTCTTGGAATTAGTAAAGCGTGACGAAAACTTTAAGTTTTATAAAAACCCGACGTTAAAAAACAACAAGAAGGGTAGAGCTTCCACTGCTCATATTATAGATCTACATTTTACTTCTATTCTTAACACGAAATCAGCACTTTTTATTTTGACTGCACGAATAGCCGAGTGGTACAGGTCACCACGCCAATTACTACATGGTATTTACGCCATTCGATCCCCGCGTAGGACTAGAGATCAGAGAAAAAAATCTGGAAAAGTAAGTAGGATATAGCCTTGTGCTTACTGGTTTAATTACACGTTAGTTTTTTTTTTTTCATCTTTTTTAGGAAAGACACAAAACATACCCTCTACATCATCATCAACATCATCATTCCCCTGCCCTTATCCCTTACCCTCCACATACCATTAAAATCTTTCCCAAAAATATATATTCCAATACACCCCGTCCGTCATTCGGCCTTAGCAACCTAATTACAACCAGCCGATACGAGGTAAACTTGGAAACTTCCTGACCTTCGAGCTTCTTACTTCTTTTGCCATTTACTGCCTTATTTATGTACAGTCACGAGCAAAAACATGTATACACGATTTTGACGGGCCTGTTGATCTAGTGGTTAGTGACCCTGACTGCTAAGCCGGAGGTCGTGGGTTCGATTCCCATCCAGGACAAATGTTTGTGTGATGAGCACGATTATTTGTTCTGTGTCTGGGTGTAATTTATCTATAATATGTATGTATTTAAAAATATATAAGTATGTTTCTCAGTTGTCTGTAGTAAGTTACTATCGTATACTTAATTTGAGACTAGTTGGCGTTGAATGAATGTTGAGGAATATTTATTTATTCAATAATTGAAGCTTAGTACTTAGTCAAATACTGTATAAAATCGTGCAATTTTCTTTCAAATTAATATTTTTATTCGTAGCTGACAATATAAGGAATATTCCATAGCAGCTTCAGTAGTTTCGCATAACAAATCTTCTGCAACTGTTTGGTCTTGTACACATGTTTTTGCTCGTGACCGTACACGTATAATTCCCTGTATGTATACGTTTTTGTGATTTATTGGTGGGTAAACATTGATCCTTGGAAATAGAAATGCGAAGTTTATTGTAGTTTTGTACAAATGAATAGAGAAAGAAATGTAGAGAGCAAGGAAGACTTGCTTTGCTGTAAGTTCAAGTCAAACTTTTATACATAATGTTATTGCTGGCTTTTTCCTGCTGCTCTACCCTCGTGAATGTCAATTTTAGCGGCAATACGTCCCTTATATTCTAATTTTTAGAGTTACCTACTCAAACTTAACCAAACCAGTTGAGCGGTTTAGCCAGGAACGCTTAAAAACGCTCTTGTTTTAGCATGATGATAGAATTAGACACGCCAAAGCAACTGTATGAAATCTACATATTTCATGTTTATTTGTTTTTACTATACTTTGAGCTATTATGATTAAAAGTACATTCAAAATATTACTTTCAACTGCAGATACCCATAAATAAATGAAGCTGATACTTTTAATATTACAGCAGAATAAGGTAATAAAACATTTTAAAGATCTTATAAATGTTTACGCCTGTGTTGATGGATTACTAACTCTTTACTTCGTACTTTACGTTGTTACTCTTAACTTACGAGGTTTTTAAAGCCAATAAAGTACTTAAAATTATTATGACGTCATAAAACATGATTTATGTGGAACTTTAAGATTTTAATGTATATTTGGTCTATTGTTACAGGTAGCTGGGATAACTGTAAATTTTGAATTAAATAGTGAGGTTTCCTTACAGGTCATTAAAAGAATCTCTCACAAATATATTTTTTGTAGTAAATGCAGTGTCTGATATATCAAGTATTTTGTACTAATGGGCACAAGCTGAACAATTTAAATACTGGCCTAACAATCCAGAATAAAAAAGACACCTATTCTCTATTTTCTAACGGTCTTAAATAAATAGGTACGGACATATAGAGAGAATTTCTATGAACTAACAATATTTGGTTTTGCGTTTTGCCACTCGTTACTACCGAACCATTCAAAGCTAAATTTAAAATCGGCAAAAAAGTGTTAGCAAAAAATAAACCGCATTTTTACACTTCGGAACACCTATACACACTTACACAGTATAATAGTTTTTAACAAACCATACCAACTACAAAAGGCAATAACAAAAACTAGAACAATTATCTAACACACAACCAATATTGGTGACGAGATAACATCCATTGCTAATTTTATTAACAAGGCACAAAT
Organism: Chrysodeixis includens; assembly: GCA_941860345.1. Taxonomy (NCBI): domain Eukaryota; kingdom Metazoa; phylum Arthropoda; class Insecta; order Lepidoptera; family Noctuidae; genus Chrysodeixis; species Chrysodeixis includens. The sequence goes on along the minus strand of OW796098.1, from coordinate 10,543,621 downwards.
AGGCGCGGTGAGTAAATCGTTAATGTAGATCGAAATTGCGCCAGCATTGGGGTTGTTTGGCCCATTGTTGGCAGGTAGACGATTTACACAATACGAAGGAGGTTCCATATCTTCCCATGGCTATTGATTCGTCAAATATTCGAGATGTTTGGAATGCTCTCCAATTGAAGTTGTTTAGTGAGCATTGTTGGCGTGTGTGGGAGTATTTTTATAATCTTTTTTTACTGTTACTCTTTTTGTGTTTGTTAAGCAATGATCTCGTTCGAGTTTTAATAGAGTTATGGTGTGGGCGAGGTTTAAATGCCTCGGTGTTAAAAAAGCCGAAATAGATGATGAAATTATTTAGGAATGGCTGAAAAAATATCTTTATCTTTTTGTACGATTATCTTCCAGGATTCGGCGGAGGCACCTTGACACTTACCGTTCTACCTTTTCAAAAATGTCTTGGATGCAAGATTTTCAAACTCAGAGAGAAGGGCTCTTTAACAGTAACAGTTTGTCATAGTAGTCAAAATTGGAACAACAGAGTAATTTTTTTTTTAGCAAATACTTCCTAGACTTGTGATTTAAAAAACTACTCGACTATGAAAACTTAAGAGGCATAAATAGGGCAAAGTAGCGACTAAAGATTCGCCGCATCATTGGCGGCACTAGCACATTGGATGGCAATGCTTATCCTATTACGTACATATTACGTAGAAATATAGATAGAAGGAAGAAAACCAAGCCCATGCATTCCTGGAACCAACCTCTATCACACAGCGAATGAATCTCTACAATATAAGGAAAAGCTCTTATTTCACAGCTGTATTGTTACCGATCCCGTTTTACGATGCCAATCATATTATTGTCATGTCGACCGACCATAAACAGCGGCAATCAGTATTATTGGTGTCTATGGACACTATTGTTTAGAGTTGGGTAGAGTATGCGGATAGTAATATTCATGTGATAAATATTCAGCAGTAAAAATTGTTTAAATAGATCGAGCTCACAATTATACGAATTAGAGATGTTGAAATTAATACCGATAAAATCGATTGGTCTTGCCTTATTGTGATCAGCTGATGACAACTTTTTATAGTAAGTCCTATTTCTTTCATGGAAAATGCTGTTTTCTCGGGGTCAATTTACACAGTGTGCTGATAGATGACAATGATTGTGAACAGAAAAAATATTAGACAAGAGAGGCATGAGTTGTGTTTAGAATCAGTACGGAATAACTCAAAAGTATAAAAAATTCTCAAACTATTCGCAAATAATGGTTAAATCCTCAAGACAGATCGGATAATACAAAACAAGTAGCGAAACAGTTACTGGAGCACCCTGGGTCCCCTGACAAAAATATATTCTTAGTTTAATGGGGAGCGAAACTTGAAAATTGGGACGTATTTAAATGGTACCAAGAAGATTCGGACACAAAAAAAGGAACAATGAACAACGGTTAGGGGTATAATTGCATACAAAAGATGCTACTGGCGAAAGACTTTTTTGACTATTATGATTATAGTTTAAAACAAAAAATTAGCTTAATAGTTTTTCCCACACCTAGTAACAAAATTTATTGTTAATTTACTTTTTAGCCTATGAAAGTTTATTCGAACCAAGTTTCAAGAGTCCAAAGTCCCAAATACAGATTGTATATCATTCTAAATCAGCTTACAAATTATCATACAGACGGTTAATAAAAACTGAAAGAAGTATAAATAAACAATAAAGCCGTCTGCCCACTAATCCGTATGATTCATGACAACCGGTTTGTGTGCACCTTTACTTTGAGTATTAGAATGTTAGGCAGGTGGTGTTAGTTTTTTACTTTTTCGTTATTGAATTGAAAATTTTTGGAACAATTTATTGTGACGTTCGGGAAAGGTGGTTATGTTTGGTGTTTTTAGTAACGGATATTTTATTGTGATAACAAGCTGTTTTGTTAGGTAGTTGTTGTACTAAGTTTTGCTTGTTTAACTTGTATCGATCAAGTCGTCAAGGATTGTGTTAGTAAAGGTAGAGCCAAACTAATTCCAAGTACGCAACGTCTGCAACGTATTATTAACTCCTGAATTTATTTATTTAACAATTTATATACACAGATACAATAATAAAACCACTTAAAAAAGAAAACGGTGTACAAAGGTACTGTACGGTAAGGTTTATATGAAAAACTATACAAATATGTAATTTATAAGAACTGGTAAGTTCAATACTTATAACTATAGTATGCACTGAACCGCTATTCAATCCACTTTGCGTATATTATAAAAATAAATGAATATGTGCCACACATACAGGGAGATATGTACTTCACAGTTTGTATAAAACAAAAGCGCAAAGTCTTTTGTGCTTTTAGTGTTGTTTACGCTTATATCATGACTATAAATGCAACTTTGTGCATATGGTAGGCTTGCACGACTCACCAACGTACAGTCGACTGCAAAAGTAAAAGGACTTTAGGCTTTCGATCATGGAATCTTCTGTCAAAAGACATTGCGCTAGCAACACATTTTACGAATCCATGATTGATTGAACTTTCTGTGGAACTTTGGTATAATTTTGCTAATTTAAAAAAAATACACTACTTTCAATCTTTATAACCCGGGACACATTTCCACATATTATACTAAAAATACTATATCCAATACTTTTATTGCACTCCGTATTAGCAAAGTAAATATATTTTACGTCATAGAAAAAAATCCAAACATAATTTTATTTCGCACTTTATTTTTAACCACGACTGTACTATTGCTATTCTCGAAGCGTAATCCACGTTTGAATATTAAACAAGATAGAAATCTCACGACAAGTCTTTAGTTGGCATAACAAGTGATAATATATTAAAATTCTGAACATAATATACATACTTACTGACCAGATATACCTATTTAGTGAGATGTACTGGCAATCGTCCAATTCCTTTACTTAATAAATGAGGATAGGTTTTAATGTTGGTCTTTCGTATTTCGCACTTATATTCGTTAGGTTTTAAGTAATAAGGAGTTTTAAGTAATCATTTTTCGATGGAAGAGACATGAGAGATGGAAGATAACATTAGATTAGAGGTTTTTTCACCACGTATCTTCCGAAACACGGAATCTACGTAAAATTTGGTTTCTAAAAACGCACGCAACATTCGAAAAGTTGCTACACGCCATGGGGATCGAACTCGAGACCTTTGACTTGGCTGCCTTTCGATCTTACCAGTAATCTATCATAGCTTATTTATAAATACACTTAGATGCTTGTTTAAAAAAAAAACTAACTCATGATTACTTAATAATAATATTTTTTAACAAATAAAGTAATAAGTAAGAATAGCTTTGGTAATTTCAAACGTGATTTGTGCACTTTACTCACGTTCTTCTAACATTAACTTTGTTATAATAAGTAAAACATTAACATTATCTTTCTAACCGTAAGACGTATTTAAGTAATAAATAGAACACCCATTAACAATTGGTAATTATGTCATTACCCTCGCCCACAGAAATAACAGTTCCTTGACTAAATAATGTATGTGGGAATACACACGTGACTCGTTACGTCTTAACTGTGTGAGGCTCGCGGACTCGCTTACAAAGAAAATGTTGTATTTAGACATATTAAGATATGGAAAGATATTTGAGTGTAAAAGTTAAAAGGTAGCACATATATTTTGATTGAAATTATGATTGAACTTCTTTTTACATAAACGGTTGGTTCTCGTACGCTATTGAGTGTAATTATATTGAACAATATGATTGTTACATAAACAGTTTTAAAGGATGTTGAGTGCCTAGTTAGGTACATAGTCGGATAAATATACAATGCCTGCGAATGCACTTAATTCCAAACTGTTCATTTTTACTTTTAAAATGGAGCCTTATAGAATTTTTGCTTTTAGGATTTGTAGAGCAAGAGTCGTCAAAAGAAGTAATAATATTATTTAAAAAAAAATAATACCACAAGCGTAATTAGTACAGTAATCACGTACTTAAATAGTCATTTTTAGCTCTATCGAGATAAAGCCTTAGTTATCGTGATAAGGATCTAATCGATTTAACAAAATTTGAAAGTAAAGTAAATTACAAACTTTTGTCCATAAATTAAAATAATATTCTAAAAACTTTGTGCGATAATTCTTTGATCTTTATTCCCAATATTGTCACGTTAATTTAATAGATCTAAGCTCTGTTTTTTTTTTCATGTAAAGTGTATCTGCCGTTTTGTAGCCTATTGCTGGGTGTCAAACTTCTGATTCTTCCTGAGCCCATTTTTTCCTTGCTCTATACAGAAAAGAATCCAAATGATTTACTGGATATATCACACTATCAGCTTCATTTAAAGTAACATTTTTTACCATGTTTTATCTTATTCAAGTGAATAGAATGGATCAGATTCTGTCACGCGATCCAATAATATCTTCTAGATAGTTTTATTAAAACTAGCACTCACTCTTTGTGTAGGGCAACTTTAAAAAATCCCATATTGTTTTCAACATTTGTACATCATCAAATAAAAACAAAACCTCACCAATCACAAAACATACGACAGTAGCTTACTTGTAACACATCGCATATAACTGATACAGCCCACCAAGTCATGCGTATAACGTGCTGGCTGCATCCAGCGGTCGTTTGACCGACTTGTTTCCGAGCGGATTGAGACCCCACAACGGCCTACAAAGTGCAATAAATGCTCTTTTTTCTCTCTCTAATGAATTTCTTTATTGCCTTTTTGTGGATGCTTTTTCGATTTAGTTTTGCGACGTTGCTTGTTTGTTTGTGCTTGCTGTTTGTAATGTTAGATTGTGTTTTTGGGTTTAATTTGTGATGGATTACTGATGTAAGCCGAAGTGATGAAGATTTCTTATAGATTTTTGCCCGCGGAGGTTCGATTATTAGTTTTAACAAAACTTCAACTTAGAATACCTATTAGAATAAGGAAATTTAAGATGAAGGCAAAATGAAGAACATAAAAGTATTTCATGATTTCACTGCTCTCCTTTTATTATGTTTCAAATTGAATGAGCTTCTACGATAGAAATGCAGGGTTATTTTTGTCATAATTGCGTTCAATAACATTTTTTTTTATTTAAGAGTTTAAAGAAATCATTTAATATTTAAGATCAAATCTTGCTTGTAATATGTCTAAGTCGTATCCTTTTGTTTCCTGAATGATCTAAATATGTAGAGACCTACATTAATATGAGTCACACAATTTAGTTATCGCAATTCTCGATACAGATGCCAGGACCTGTCAATCTCTGCCAAACATTGACGGGGAACATCCCCTTTCTACATTATGTAACTATTCGCACGTATTGTTGTGAATGAATCGAAAATCTGATATCTTAGTCATAACTAGTATGTATTTGAAGTTAATGATAATATTAGATAGAACATAGAATAAGGTTGATGTTTTAGCTTGTAGCGTGTTGCGCTTGTGTTTAAGAATTAATTAGCTTGTAGTTTTTAGGTATTATTAATTTCTTAAACTCTAGCTTAAAGAAGCAACTACTAAACGCGTTTTTTGTCTCTATTTAGAACCTAATGTGAATTTAAAACCGAATGATATTAAGATAAAGTTTTTGGTGGGTGAAGAATTTTATATGCGATAAATTTTAATGTTAACGCCATTTAATTTAGCCATTTTATTAAGACATCAATATGAACATTTATCAATACATAAAAAATATTTATAAACAAACCTTATTTCTAAAATACTTTTTCCCTTATCGAGTAGACAACCGTACATTACGTCATAAATATAGCATCAGATACGCCACAACTGGTGCAACTTCACAAGTCAATAACCGAAGTACAAAGTAAGTATTCTGATAATCGATTAGTTACGAACACTCGATTTACCAGGGAAATAGAATCGAGAATCGTTTGTTATTAATTGCGTTTTTGTTAAAAGCTTTGAAATTGTATTTGATAGAGACTTAGGTGTATGAATAGGGGTAGCAGTTTACTGATTTGCTATTGAAACTGTTTTAAGTTAACTTGTGTGTTTTTATGGGTTTATAATACGTCCGATTAGTAAAATGGGCTGTATTGAAATGAACGTGGTTTTTGTAACCTTTTTATAAAATAGCGATTAATTTCTATGCTTTGGATGGTTTTAAAAGAAGGTGGGAATTTAATAAACGGTTAGCGTGAATGACGGTTGGATTAAAATAGCAAAGCCCTACATATAGTAAAGTAAATCATCAAATTATAACTAACAACAAAAACCCAACATAAGTAATTAAAATATACATCAATAATTTCAATCAAATAATTAATAACTGAACAAAGCAATACGTTTCACTATCCCTATTCAACTACACAAATTAATTGATATCGACAGTTTATATTAAAACCGAAACCATGTTAGCGTTGGCGTTTAATTTTAGAAATGAAACGCACATTTTAGTGGGACGAGTGACGTCACGTGCTCGTGACAGAAGCTTAGACATTGGTACGTCCGTACGTCAATCATGGAGGCTGGAGGGAGCATTGTATTGAAAGAGACGTTCCTACGAAATTATTAATGTATTTTTCTTGTATTTGTTTTGTGACGCAGCTGTTTTGCTCTGCAGGTTGACAATTATTATTACTTTTTTTGGACCTAATATTATGTATACGAGTAAAAGTACTGGTCTTAATTTTAATAGATAGCACTGTAATTTTGTAGTCATTTTTTATAAGCAATATAAATACTGATAATGACCGTTTTTAGTGTTTGTCAGAAACATATCGACACTATATAATTAATTTTAAGTAAAAGTGAAGGAAACTTAATTTGTCAATCATCTGCTTTGCCCTTTATGCGTACTTCCAATACGTACTAAGAAGGTACGTACTCAATTTACAATAACAAATAAGTATTAACCATTAAATATACAACACAATACCAACCAACCTTTTTAGTACCAAAAAAACATAATAGCCTACCATTAATACTGGCCAAATATATATTTTCCTACAAAAAATACAGCAATGAGATAGCCAATTTATTTCTCTATTTATCTAGCCACGTCTTATTGACTTTCCAACGTATAGACGGTGTACACTCGGCTTTATCAAAGGATATTTTACTTGGGTATTACAAAAGAGTCTGTATTGAGGGTTCCTAATAAGGCACTGTGTGTTTAGGGGCTTAGCATTGGCTTAAAACTGTGCTACAAGTGTACTACGTGTAGGTATCGTGTCGGACACTGTTATGTGAGGTCTTTTAGGATTTCGAGAGGTCTACTTTTGATGTTAAGATTGATATCATTTTATATTTTTGATGTGTTAAGATTGACTGTTCTATTTTCAATTGTTTGTATAGCTATACTTTGAGTATCCAAAATAATATAATGAGAATATTTTGACACTTTTTTTCGCTGTTGTCATGCCGGTTTGACTTAGAACATGAACGTGAGAAAGTTTAATACTTGTGGAGGGTGGTGTTTTCTCTTTGAGACTTGTAGAAGTTCTCATTAAGTATATTTTTGGCTTTAATTTTCTTCCATAAATTGTCTAATGTGTGGGACATTACATAAAGTATAAAACCTATTTTCAGTACAGAACACTATAGGTAATTAGTATGACACCTATTTCGATCGACTTACAGAAATAACTACTTAATTGAATCCGTAGGTCAAAGGTGACAACAGGAACATGAAATTTAAGTCTATTTTTGACAAAATCAATTATAATTTAATTCCCATCATCAAATAATAGTTTCTAATAGTCTTGTTTTGTTAAGCTAATGGTAGCAACCTTTGTGAACGTCTATTGTGGGGCTAATACATTGGTGGTTGTGTATATGTATATGTGGGTGTTTCTCGCCTATTTGTTTAAAGGATATCTTCTAAATGTGTGGTTTTATTGCCACATAAATACTGGGCTATGGGGTACGTGTCCTGTGGGGTTTGTGTCATTGATTTTATTGTTGTATTTCTATTCTCTTTATAGTCATTAGATTTTTTAAGTATGTTTCTCTTTTGATGACATTTACACTGTCTAAAAGGTTCATGAGTTTTAAGTATCTGTATTACTTTACACTTAAAAAAGTTACCCAAATACAAAGTAAAAATGTTTTTTTTTTAAAGACAAATTAGTGTCGTTTTTTGACTTGACCTATAAGTGAAATGACTACCTAAATTTGTTTTCTTTTTTAGGCATTTTAGGTCAGGCACTTTTTTTTGTCAGAAGTCCTTCTTTAAGCTAAATGCCTCTCTTTTGCTCTAATTCTTCAGACAGCAATTTTAGTGCTCTACAAAGATATAGCACACCAACAAATTCAAAACATAAACGACAATTAACCTGGAACTCGATAAACATCAAAATATTTTTCATACTCGACATTATTTATAAACAATAATCCTACCATATTGTTATCTCTCCTACAATAACGCCAGCACAGATCTAGTTGTCCGACAGGTGGCACATAACGTCCGACAGGTTACTGTGAACAGATGCTATCTCGGCAAATTGTTCTATTTATAATGTTCTTAGTAAGCAATGTAACTGTATCCTGAGTTCTAATGTTAGAAATGTCTTTATTATTATTATATTGGGGGCGAGTCTGCATTTGTTTACGGCTGATGTAATTTTTATGACATTTATCTTGCTCTTTGGTATTTATTTATTTGTTTGTAATTCTTCTTTATTAAGAGTCTAGTAGAGAAAACAATTGAAGGAGAGTAGTAAGATCTTACCTCTACAGAAACGACTACAAGAATAAAGCTCAAGCCACAAGAGCGAACTCTTTTCCAGGTTTTGTATTAAATGCCATGACGAAAAAGATTTCATTACAAACTGCCAAAAGTATGGAGTTTTAAATTTAAAAGGTACGGAGTAATTGTAACTTAACGAATACTTTTCTGGTAGTGTTGCTATAGAGGCACTATAGAACCAATATAAGTATTGATATTGAAAATGAATCTTCGTTGTCCTTGAATTCAAATTTAAAACCAAATTAAGGTTAATGACGATTATCGGGGTGTCGAAATAGACGTCTCTGAAAATAGTTATTATAACCAAATAAGAAAGATCTTTCTAAACTTTAAAATGTTTATAAATATGATCACCACTAAGACTTCAAACGAAAAACCGTATCCTTCAAACATACTTAAGACGTATTTTAAGAGCCATACATTTTCCCTACATTTTACTTTTAGAAGCCGCTATAAGTAACCGATATTTATTGCCCTCCCATGGTGAGCGGTGTTATAAATTTTTATTGTTACCGTAATACCCCATATAATTACCATGGGAATCTGGTATCGAATTATTTTATGAACTTCATTTATTCTATGGCATATAAATATTGATCACGCTGTAAGTAATAAAACAACGTGTCTATACTGTATTTTATTCTTTTGAGTTATTCGAAAATAATGATCGTCTTTTGTTTTTGTTTTGTGTGCATTTTGATTGATGTTTAAAAGAATTTAAGTTGTGTTTCTTTGTGTGCTCAAAATGTAAAAAAATAATATTTATTTTGAATTATGCTTTTCATGTAGGTAAATTATTATGCAATATGAGAAATAAAGTTGGTTCTAAACCTAAACGAAAGTTAAGAACGCTGAGAGGATCTAACGTCTTCAACGCAGTTGGTTTGGGTTGTCACAAACGTCATATTTTTGTTGCGTAGCTTATGTGCACTAGTTTGGCTGTTAAGTTTAAATTGCTATCATACGTGCTTCGAACGGTAAAACAAACAAGTTATGATTAAGACCAACTTGTTTTATAGTCTCGAAGGTCTTGAAATAATTCAATATCTAATATATAAAATTCTCGTGTCACAGTTTTCGTTGCCATACTCCTCCGAAACGGCTGGACCGATTCCCTTGAAATTTTGTATATGCATTCAGTGGGTCTGAGAATCGGCCAACATCTATTTTTCATTCCATTTTTTTTTGTTTTTGCGAACGAAGTCGCGGGTAACAGCTAGTTTAATATAAATTTTTCATTATTTTTAATATTCTAAAAAACATTGTAGTAGTAAGTATTGTAATTACAAATCATTAAGCGTTTATCCGGATACAGAATATTTGAAAAGTGACATTTCCGTGTCGCCAATTTGTTTTTTTTTTCCCATTGAAATAAATGGCTTGCATGTTTCTATTATTCGTTGTAACCCCTACCAGTGATACACGTGGGTGCACTTCTATAGAGCCGCGGGTTTCAACCCTTCCACACACAACTGTGTAAACTGTTACTATGCTACAAATTAGTGGGAACTTTTGTCCCACGCGTTTTTCCGTTCACGTTTGTTTTTTTAACTATTTAATTTGATTAAGTAACAAATTGATTAAGACATTTTTTGTCAATTTGGAATTTGAAATTTCTGGGGGATTTTGGCCAACTGTGGAACTCGAAAAATACAAATAATGCCTAATTAACACATGTGTAGAATAAAACTAACCACTGAGCGGAGGTAAAAAAAATATCGAAATAATAATGAAAAAAAAACATTCTATGCTATTGCATTTAAAATCAAATCAAAATCTTTTTTATTTTAAAAAAGTTTTTATTTCGAGAAGGCCTTTTCAGGCACGTTCAAAACGTTACTGACTCTAGTTGCGCGGTTCTAAAATGTCATTCTTATGGAGAAGAACCGGCAAGAAACTCCATATTATTATAATAAAGTCACAGTTAGCCCACATAACCTTACTACGTAATTATTACCGTGACTAACCAGAATCATTGAAGGGAATTATAAAATCCCCCTTCTGACGTATCGCAGGGCACAACAGAGTAGGGTACTCTGGAGTGGACAGTCCCTAAAGATTTATGGGAGCCGAACTATAATTATGAATGAACTATGGTGAATCAATAATACTATGTTGCTGCTGAATTTGATTTGAATTGTTGCAATGGACTTCGTTATTTGGTAATATTTGGAAGTAGATTTTTCTGTCATTAATCAAGGATTTTTTCGTTCGTAGTTTTTTTCCAGATATACGTATTGTATATTTGTATCATGAAAAAATAATATAAAGATCTGATCTCTATAAAAAGAACAATGTCATGTATTGAAAATATCTTTTATTTAAAATTGCTCATAAAAGTTGTATAATAATCTTTGAGAGTTTTAAGCAGGCTACAAAAAGAAGCACAGCGAACCAAACTCTGGATCAGATAAAAGTAATTAGCGATGTAACACGATATCAAGCAAATGAGTTTTAATTACAGCCAGATGCTCTATTATTTCTCACAAATGTCAACTAAGCTAATAAGCATACTGACATCACGTATTTAGTACAACGTTACACGCATCGTTTACTCACACATTTTTTATCTTTTACTTATTTTAGTATTTGACGTGACACGTGCGGACCGAGCGGAGTTAGTTCATCTGTGCCTATGATTACACAATCATAATAGCTCTTATTACCTAAGCTATAAGGTCGATGTTTTTTAGCTTACTCCATCAAACGTTTAGCGAGGAAATGACAAGCAGACGTAGGTCGTTTTCTCGCATGATTGGGTTTTTTTAGGGTTAAACATTTGGCAATGAATGATTGATTCGGGACGCTGCAGTTGGGAGGGTGTACAACGTTTATTTAATAGATTATTTACCTTTTTTTGAGGAAAATACAAACAAACATTGAATATATTATATACGTAAAGGGTTCTAAAATTTGTTTTTGGTTCGGTTAATGTTTATTTACTTTGTTTTTATTGTAGTAGACATGCTCGATACCCACTTCTCACTATTTTTCTCTGCAACGGATTTTATACAAAAGATTTTACATTGAAATATCCTGCTACTATTAAGTTTCTTAGTATTAACATTCAGTGTTCATAAGATTTTTCTGTATACACAACACGTGTATACGGAAAATCTAAGCAGAAAAAAATAAGACGATTAATGTAATGCGTGTATCAAAGTTAAAACTTGAGCAATATTAAAAGATACAAACGATAACAAAATTTAGATTAATACTCTTTACATCACAAAGCGAATCAAATATAGCATCTAAAGCAACAGATCCCGTTAGACCGAAGCTCGTTGATCGCGACCAAATAAATACTAACCTGAATAAAGAAACAAAAAACATGCTGGAAACCGGTGAACTGGTCTTTATAAACTACGATGTATGTGAGCTCGTGTAGACTATAACGACTGTGTAATGAGTAAATGATGGTATCGCAATAATAAAAATTGACAATGGTGATGAGAATTATTTGAAAATAGTGGATTTGTAACTACTCAATACTGATAAAGGGAAAACTGAGGCATTAAAAATCGATAGACATGTGGGAGAGATCAAATCAACTGCTTTTTTAGAAGTTAGAATAAAATCCATTTCAGGGACTTGGAAACGACAATTGTAAGAAAAATAACAACACGCTATATTTGCATCCATATGCAGTAAATTAAAATACTCAATGAAAAAGATAAACGGGTTTACCCATTACACTAAATCTATACTAATATTATAAAGCTGAAGAGTTTGTTTGTTTGTTTGTTTGTTTGTTTGTTTGTTTGTTTGAACGCGCTAATCTCAGGAACTACTGGTTCGAATCGAAAAATTCTTTTTGTGTTGAATAGACCATTTATCGAGGAAGGCTTTAGGCTATATAATATCACGTTGCAACTATTAGGAGCGAAGAAATAATGGTAAATGTGTAAAGAAACGGGGAAAATTTTTCATCCTTGAGGGCTTCTGTTGCGTGCGCTGCGAAAACGGTTCAAGATACACACAATATATGTATGTAAGAATTATTCCTATTGAAATGATCTAAAAAAATGTCCGCGACAGTATATGTCTATCTTTTAAGATTAACTCACTAGAATCGTTTTTATGGTAATCAAATTCGATCGAAATTAATGCATCAACGCACAGCCCAAACTACTGGACGGATCGGGCTGAAATTTGGCATGCAGGTAGATGTTATGACGTAGGTATCCGCTAAGAAAGGATTTTGATAAATTCTACCCCCAAGGGGATAAAATAGGGGATGAAATTTTTTATGAAACTTTGTCAAAATTAAACCGATCGGGCTGAGACTTTACATGCACGAAAAGAAAGATTGAACATGCTAAGAAAGATTTTGATAAATTCCACACATAAGGGGATGAAATAGGGGATGTTTGTAGAAATCTTCTTAGATTTTTGACTAGCTATGACTATAAACAAGTCTCAGGGGCAAACTCTCAAATTTGCGGGTATTGACTTGAGAGAACATTGCTTCTCTCATGGGCAGTTCTATGTTGCTTGCTCACGAGTAAGTTCTCCCAGTAGCTTGATAGGTTTAGCGCCAAATGACAAATTAGTTAAGAATATTGTGTACAAGGAAGTTTTTTAGGCCCTAATTTTTACACTAACTTGCTAAACAATAATACTTCTTAACGCGTGCGAAGCCGCGGGCAAAAGCTAGTAACATAATAAATATAATATTCTAAGACTATAAACAACTTCTTACTCCAATTTCAAACAACACAAAACCAAGCAATAAATAAATAAACATTGCTCCAATAAAAACGCCACAAGAACGACGCATACGCATATACGATCTAAATGAACTCCAACAACTAAAAAAGCTCATTACAGAAGATCCATTCTGTAGAATGTATAAAACATTTTTTGCAGGCCGGATGTAAAAGCTTTAGATTTTTCTTTGCAAAAATTAGTATCTCAATTCAATTATTCTCTGAATTTGTGATGTCTTCTTTACTATGTGTCGGGTTATTCTTTTGTTTCAGTGTTGGTACTTCTGTTTATTTCTTTATATTGGAATTTATAAGAACGTCCTTATTGTTGTAGAATAACCGGTCGTTGTGATAACTTCCGGAGGAGAAATAAGTCGTCGGGATAGCTCTCGTGAGTTTTTATTTTTAAGTTCGTATGTTTTATTCTATTTTGGCATCGGAGATGTATTGGTCTTTCTTTTGTTAGACTCACGCCCGGTTTTTCATTCGAACCCAATATTATCTTGCCTTAGTACTTCTACTTAATATTTTGAGTCCATTCTTCTGTTAAAATTATTGAAAGGTAGTAAAAGTTTTACTAATTTTGTACGTACTTCCAAGTAGCACTTTATAAAGTATTTAAGTTAAAAGTTTTCAATCATTCAATATTTCTTGGAACAATGAATGCATTGCGTTTTCAGGTGTATAGTTTCAATATACAGTGCTAGAGGTGATACAATACTCTCAGTAACATTTTCGAGGTATCCTATCATATTGTACGTTAACATAGTTGTCCGTTGCAAGGCTTTGTTAGTGGATATAACGTAGCAAGCCATCAGACACAAAGGTTGCAACTATATAGGGTAATCACATTAAAACTGGAACTTCCCAAAACCTATATCTAAACTAGTAGGACCTAGTATGAAACCCTGAGGGACTCTGTATAAAACCGGCAAGATGTTGTAAATTTAAACACGAGTGCCAAGATTTTAGACCATAAAGGTAGATGTTTTATATAAAGCTTTCACATCTTGGTATGTTACTTTAAAATTTATAGGTAAAACTCGAGTAAGAATGAGTTTAAGATTGTTACCCTAGTAAATCGCTTGAATGTTTTTAAAACACATTTTGTCATCATATTATCGTTCTTAATTACGAACGAACAAAACAAGACCTACACGAAATTAGTCATAGTTTTAAAAACACAGTTCTGAAGATATTTGAGTACTTGTCCTTGAACTAAACGCTACTGTGAAATAAAGTCTTCATAGCAACAATCCTCGCAAGTAAAAAATCTACAATATTCGAGTTCTAAAAACTAGTACCTCGAATATTCGTTTGTTATCCACTTTATCAGCTCCATCGATCCCAAGGTCTAGGTCACCGAATACGTAATCCAAATTCTTAATCCTAAAATATGGATTCGTTCTGTTTCTGTAATGTTCTATTTAAATACGTTATCTATACGTCAGCGCACAAAGGGTCAGGAAGCTTATAATTGCGTTCCTTATCATCGTAATGTATTTGAATATCAGTTATTCTCGTGTTGTGAATATCCGTTGCTAATGTGGTATTTATTGAATGGATCGTTAATAGTTTTTCTATTTATAGCATCAGTAGTCATTGCTCTTATCATGTATCTGAACTTATTTTGATATGAAATTCTTCCCGTCCGGCTTTAAAAACGCTTTTGTTGACAACAATCTTTACGTAAGTAGCCTCAAAACTAGTACGATTATTTTGATTAATAATGATAGTTCCGTTTTTCTTCGTTACTTGTCATTCTATAGCTCTGCAATTATTTATAAACCAAATAGAAATTTCTCTTTCTTAACATTAAGAACGATGTCATTAAAATCCACTTCCTCAAACAAAGACCTTATTTTATTTTTCATTTAGTAAAATTCAATTATCGACAGTAATTAATGTTCTATTTAACACAAAAGTTTAAAGATCTAAGAGTTCACACCGCGTTTCTAAGAAATTGATTGTTTTCTCGACAGTCAATTTCTTCAAGCAAGACTAATAACCGATTGATTTGAAATTCAAATTGTATTTCAAATCAATCGAATCTAATACACGGATTGAGCTCGACAGATCTCCTAGATCTAACGGAGACACGTTAATAATTGGGAAAGCAGGAAATTAGAGCAAATAGACCATTGGCACAAAGGAAATGACACTACCCGTTCCTATTATGAAGCGAAAATGTTTTCAACCGAATCGTATTCTGTAAATTCGTCAACTTTGCAAAGCGTTGTTACGGATTAAGACTAAACAATGACTTCGAACTCATAATAATTCATGTTTGATTACAAAAGTATCCGAATACGAAAAATTCATAAACGAATTAGATCAGCCGCCTTAAATAACAGTCGAAACGCAGAAAAACGCCAACTTGTTAATGAAAATAGATAAAATAGTACATGCAGACGGAAAGAATATAAATTCTAGTGAATTTGCAACACAAATCGCACTGCAGTGTCTAGTGCAGAGCTTTTTGTGTGCGGGTTAAAAGAAACCAACTTATTAGCATATTCCATAGATTTCCACCCCCACACTGCGGTTGGCAAACATAATGTATTAATGCATAACATAAGCAATCCTCAAAGACGGCACATTACCGATTAAAACAGTAACAAGCGATTTATCGTTGAAAATGTTTTATATCATTATGGTTGGACGCTGCGTGATGTTCTGCTGCGATTACCACTCAGTCACTTTGTATTTCACTGTTATAGTTATTGTATAACACTTATTGATACACTACAGCACTATTGTTATTCACTTTTGGTTGATTGTTAAGATTTTGTGGTTTTTTGTTGTGTCTGTGAGGGAGCGGGGACGCGGCGCGCGTGCGTGCGCGGTGAGTACGCGCACTCGACTGAGTTAAGGCAGCCTCGCACCTACCCCTGGCTAGGGTTTACGTCCCGGCCGGCGAACTGACGTTCCGTTATACGGGAGCTATTGATTGTTTGTAAGCCAAAGTTTGTGCGGTTCATGTTGAATGACTGTATCGTTGACAGATATTTTCGTTTGACAAGTTTTATTTGTTGGTGTTTTGTAATTAAAGAAGTATGTTTAAACATATTTATGATGTTTATACTTTTTTAAAACTATTTATGAACTTCTCGCAGTTTTAATATACTTACGTTATTATCAGTTATAATAACGAAGATTTGATTTCATAGTATTAATAACTTTGTGCTGTGAAAGCGATTTAGTTGCCGTATTTACTGTGTAGATATAGTAGATATAGATATACTGTGTAGAATAGAACAATATCTTACAAGCTAGGAGTAATGAGGTTAAAATAACTTCTATTTAAACATTTCAATAGACGTTTCAAAGTTCACTTCCATCCGTTACCCGCATCTTTACGTCCATAATGTAAAGACAAGTATTTCTTAAAAATACGTTAGTGACAATAAAAAATATTTCAATTTTAAATTACCCCTATAGATATTATCTTGCTTGGTAACAGCAAACGTCAAACGTATTTCAAGTTAAGTGAAACGGAATTGGGAGAGCGGGAGCTGCACTTTCTCTCTCTTTCACTCCATCATTACAAAAGGTGACAGAGTAGTGCGTGTCCCAACCCTGTAGCTACCCTTCTCAATACATGCTCCATCACCAAAATGTCTTGAACCGCAGCGAAAAGATCGATACTCCAATTGATAGGTCAAGTTACGTTTGCTGATATAAAAGTTGCGATTTTAGGGCTAACAAATTAGAAAGGGGAAGAAAAAATGTTTAAATGTCAGGTTTACTGACATTTCGCAGGGCTATAATTAAGGTTTAGCGAGGGTCGCAAGTTGTTATCGACACACCGTTAAATTTTAAAAGCACGATTTTCTTTGCAATTAATTCCTTCAATTGGCAATAAAGGGAAATGCGTGCTTCCAGATTTTTTACGGAAATTACCTTTTATGGAGTGTTTGATCGAAATGTTTACATTGTTTATCTTTAATTAAGATCTTGATTGAGTTTCAAAAGAAATACAACGACCTTTTTTAATATAAATTCGACACCAAGCATAGGACTGAGCTTTTTCAAATATTTTATTACAACATAATTCGTGATTTAAATAATGTAATCAAATTGTAAAAAATAAAATGTATCCAATAGCTCTACATAATCTCTACAAAAACATTTACGAAAAAAAAACAATTCCACACTCAAATAACTTTCAAAAAGCTCAACGAATATAAAAAACCTATCAAAATGCACTTCAATAACATTGTTATAAAAAAACAATAACAATAGAAAGTTTCGAGTTCGTCCGCACACAATAGCGACATCTATTTTAACCTTCAAATAACGAATGGAGAAAGGTGAACCACCGATTCTACATAAACGGTCCCGAGGTTAGCTGCGGTAGTCGGCGGGTTAACTTAGAACTTACTTGTTTCGAAGTTAGGTTGGTAGATGGCGCTGTTCTCTGAAATGATACTTTTGTTTTATAGTAAGTTTTGCAAGTGGCTCTACCTGAAAAGCTATCTATATTTTATATCGATTTGTTACTCAGTAGTTTTGTGTAGCTATATACGGTAAATTTCGGGTAATTAATCGTTATGAACAAAAACTCTACTGTAATATTCTAATACTACTTTAATACCTGGTACAAATAAAAAAGACCAAGGTAGAGCATAAATAAGAATCGGAATTAATGACTTTATAATTAATTAGTTTTTGTCTATATAAATAACTTTTAGTCTCGATTTTACTTCTAACAATGTATGCAAAAAGGACGGACAGGCCTTTGGTTAAGCTCGATTTTATTAAACCTAATTTCATCAAAACCATCGAAGTAGAATAAACGATGAAAGTATAACATACAAAAATTTTTTGTTTGTTTAAATAAGATATGAGATCAATCTAATTTTATATCTAGCCTGAAGTATCCTACTGCAGAGAACGTAGGCTAACTATTCCAGGGCGGTATTTTTTTTGTGACATTTTAAAATGTATTTTTGGCTCTACATTCCAATGGACTGTGACAAAGACAGTATAATGCCTAAGGGCGACTTTTTACTCTGTTTCGTACTTCAACACGTCCACTCGCCCTTTCTTTAGTAGGCTGTCACTGATACCGATACAATGATTTCTTATTCATTTGTATTGATTTCACATGTAATTAAAGAGCATACGAATATTTCAAATATTTTATTTTTGAAACTTATAATATAAAAGGGTATACAAGTTTTGCTACACGTCACTTAAAATAACTAAGTCTATGTATAAAACACCTATTTATAATAATCAAAATTTCGCTAAAACTGACTGGTTTCCTTAGTTCATTAGCATTCACATAAAATATAATATTTACGAGATGTAAATCTCGTTCATCCACCGAGAATGATAAAATATACAAATAAATACATACAAAAATATATTTTTATATTAAATTTATTTTGTTATTTTAATTATCACTCCCATTACACTCTATCATATTGTAATTAATCTCATTCGATTTATTTATATATTTACATTATTTAGTAATACTTATTTTTAAACAGTATTTGAGAATGATTTATAAACCTTTCAAAAAATGTCCGCAAAAATAAATAATACATTTTTGAGCTTTTAAAATAAATGTACATTTATTTTTACTTGTACTTTTGTAAACAAAAAATAATTTAACACTTTATTTACAGTTATTGTTACTTATAACTAAATAAAGCTCAGTATGGACGGAAGCAATGGAACCAATGTACTTTGGCAAGTATTTTAGTATAAACAGTTAAAAAGGGTAAGAAACATAACAAAATCTCATTTTCAGTGAGTACACATTTCACAAAATGTATGTCGTCACTTAAAATAAGTATAGTATAAGTCCACTCATGAGGTAGTTTAAATTATAAACTGTTAATATAGGAAAATACGTATATAGGGAAAAAGTATACCGTAATATTCGTTGCCAAATTATTTACAAGATACCACTATCTTTTAACAAGACGTTCGAAATTATAATTACACTGGTTCTAACTGTACAACATTTGAAGGGAATCGAAGGTACAATGGTCTAGTCCAAGTTTAAAAAACACATCATCGACAAAAAAATCCATACATATTGTTGAAAGTAGTACAAGATTTAGGGAATCGAAGTCCAATTTTTTTTACTACATTCTTTGCACTACTTTTTTATTTTTGACAGCAATTTTCAAATCGATTACCGATGCTCTCAAAAAACAGATTCGACCACATTTTGATAATTTAAGACGTGCGCTTGTATTTCTTTCACGCAACGAGAGGCAAACTATTGAAATTACACTTTCTACAGTCACTGATTTCGTTTTATTTCCATTAAGGTACGCTACCAAAGTACCTTCGACTCTCCAAACAAATTAATATGATATAAAGAGTACAATCTAACATAAAGTAGAGGCTAATGCACTTTTTCCTTATCTGTAACGTCGTATATCACTTGACTGTTCGTATAACCATTTGTCAAATGACCATTCGTGTTAACATATCCATTCATGCCACGAATTTCATGTGTTGCAAACCCATTGACCTCTCCATTCCTTGCATATCCATTGACATCACCATTTTTGACATATCCATTCAAATCACCGTTCTTGGCGTATCCATTTTGTTCTCGGTTTTTGAGATGGCCATTTAAGTCACCATTTTTTATATGACCATTGGGCTCGCTCTTGATACCATTAGAAATGTGGGTTTCTTCATTATTGTTGTTGTTCACTGGCTTCGCTACACGAGTCTTTGGTTTGTCTTTGTAAGCTTGGATGTAGAAGTTCGTGAACAGAACGATGAAGATCGACGAATGGAGAATCAAACCAGATGCGATGATCCTGTAAGCAATAAAAGTATTGGTGTTAATCCGTCTGAAGATTTATGACCTGAAATTGAAATTTGACTTTTGATAGTCGGCAAAAAGTATGTTAAAAGTGCAATAAATGTCAAAGACTAGGATCGTATAGTCGCAACAGCTGTTTTAAGTAATCTGATGCTTGTTAACGTTCACTATAAAATTAATTCTCTTAATGTTTGTAGAGAGGAAGCTCTGAACTTTTCCATGATGAGAGTAGAACGCCAGTCACGTGTCGTACGATCGTCTAGCTGTTTGTTTGCTTTCTAATGCAATCTATTGTAATTATGAATGTAGTTGCTGTTGAACACTATTTATAACCGTTTGTACCGGACCAAGAATAAGTTACGATAATTATATTTAGTTTTCTAATAATTTCGTTTCATCTTTTTCCTTAATTACTTTTATATAGCCAATTATCTTTTTCTTTCAGAGGTAAACTCATTTGTCACTAGTCATAAACTTTTTTAACGCTGATGTGTGTATAGTAGGAATTAGATCATTCTCAGTTTGTGTTTGAAGATTAATAATGTATACTACTTACTTTGGATATCCACAGTCGTACACCAAAGCGCTGATCGAATGGAACAGCACCATGAAGAATTGGATCTAGAACAAAGTTGTTTGTTTGTAGTTAAGTATTAAATTTTCTGCAATACAATGTTGTTTGTCAGAAAATTATACATCAAATTAATTAATTATATATTTAGGTTCTAACTATATTGGGAACCCAGTAGTTATAAATAACACATATTCTTAAAATTAGAACATGCTTAATAAAAGCGAAAGGAAATTCACGTAAAAACTGTGAGCTAGCACAGCAAAGGCAGGTTGTTAAGATTTACGATCGCCTAACGTTCGACCTGGCTTGAATTGGTGCAAATCTAATAAATAAATATGGCTGGATGTTTGTTACTCTAATGTCTGGATCAATTTTGATGAAGAATGGAGTTAGCTGACAGTCTAAATTAAGACTTACGTTTTAGCCAACGGCGTCAGAGGGGTAATGTTTTTGCAACAATAACTGACATTTAAGCGAAGTCACGGGCAACAGCTAGGTCTTAAATATTTAAAACTTAAGGGTTCTACATAAACTATAACTATTGATCAGACAGTCAAAATGTATTTTCGACACTCTTCCTATACAAGTAAACTTCAAAACCCTTTTCGCCCAAAAAATTTGGAGAAAGTTTTGAACCTTCTCATACAAAAAGTCATGGATGGATTTTATGATTCACATAAACTGGAAGTAAGACAAGAACTGACGAATTAAGGGCTTCCATGAAACAACATTGTTTATGCCAAATGTCTTTTGTTTTTCAATCGACATCATTCTGTGCCCAAACCGTAATGGAACGGAAATTACAGCAGTAACTTGTTTTCATATTAAATTTAAACTGTATTCGCAGATCATATATATTATTTTATTTATTGTAATAAAATGCAAAGTGTTTAATTATTTTTTTATTGTTATTTCTGATGGCTGTGACCGGTTTTGTCATTTTCAGAGCATATTCAATTTGGCTGATGATGCGTGCAGTACGCAGATTGGACTCGGCAAAAAGTTTTCAATAATTATAAACCTACTTATTTCTTTTTGTTTTAGTGCGAATGTTTATATGTAATGTGATACTTGACACCTTGGTTTTGTGGACTTATGAAGATGCTGAATTATTTCTTTACCGACCTTTCGTTGAAAGCGATTTCGAGTCATTGATTAAGATCTTCGAGTTTTCTTTTTCACTTCGTGTAAATTTAATAACATACTTATTGAATACAAAACCAATCAGATTGGATGTGTATATTATACCTATTACTTCCCTTTTTTATTTTCTGATACCCGTTACATGTAGAGTTACATTTGTACAGTCTGACAAAGATTTTGAGAAGTAATAGTGAACGAAATATTAGAGTAACTTTGCTTAGAAATTTGTTTAATCAGCCAATTAATGTTGCGAAAAACAAAGATACTTAAAACGTAGGTATATTTCTACTTCCGATTCCCCATAAAATAATAAATTATTTCTAAGCAAAAATATCTTCGCAATTCTAAGCCAAGGATTAACACAACACAAGACGGTGGTACGTTAATTTAACTGTAAAATGTTTTATAGAACGTGTGTTTGCAATATAGAGAAAGGATACGGCGGTGCAGCGTTCCGTTCGCTGTTGCAACGCCGGCTAAATGTTGCCCCCGCACGCTACAGTCGTACTGCGGTTGTTGAATTGTAGAGACTGGACGATAATTAAAAGCTGGATTTATTTTAATGATTTAACCATACTTAGATGAAATGTATGTGTTGAATTAATGGGGTAGGTAAAAAACCGACAGAATGGAATAGATGGCCTACTGTGGTCAAGGTTGAAATCATGATAAAAATATGCTCTACCTTGAGTCTTGAGACGACTGACATGGTATTGTGAAGCATTAAGCTGAATGAATGGTATACTCTAATAGTTATTAACATTATAGTTAATATCCAATTACCAAAATGATCTAATATCAGACAAGATAAACAGGACCATGTCCGTTAATTAAAAGTCTACTAACATTTCTCGAAATATTTCTTTTGTCTTTTATTTTTAATTTTTGATTGGCAAAAAAATACTGTGCACTCTATCAGAAACTGTTCGTAATTTTCTTGACTAATTCTAAAATCAGAACTATTTCCTCACAGTACGCCTCTACCGTGCTCACTATATCCTAAAGCTTGCGCAAGCGCAACTCGCGGCTAGGAATTCTAGGCGCGGTGCAAGATCCTTATTGGTGGACCGCACCGGCGCATGCGCACGGCGGAAAATTATTGAGGAAGTTTGACGAGGATAAAAACAGTATTTATATTTGACGAAATTTGTGTTTTCTTACTTATTTACATTACTCATTTAGTTTTGCAGGTATGAGTAATGTTGAGTTCCGGTTTTGAAACTCGGCTAAAGAAGATATTTTTAAAGTATCGGTTTTAAATAATTGTACTTTTTAGTTGACTCACACATTTCTAGTGTTTTTCTCTTTCTCTATATTTTTAAATGGCGTATTATTGCGATTTAATTGTTAGTACCTAATCTTTTTTGCAAAAGGCATTTTTTTAAATATACGAGATCACACAATAGGTCACTTTAGCCCAACACGGCAGATTCGCATAAGAATGTTTATTAAGTTACCAAAATGGTAGTGATATGTCTCGTAATTGTTATTATCTCATAAACAGTAACATCACTTGTTAAAACAGAATGTTGTTGAAATTTTAACAAGAGTTTTATAATTTCCAAAAATCAGCGAGTTTTTTTTTAACTAAGTTAGTAAGGCGACAGTACCTACTGTAGTCCTTGTTTTAAATACTGATTTTATTCTTCTATATGTTTCCATAACATCAAAAGCTGCTTACTTCTGTAAGATTGTATGGTGAATCGACACGTAATTCCGCTTCCCATCGAAAATATTTCATTAAACAACAATTTATCCGTCAGAATATTTTGTAAGATGTCCAACAGTGAACCGGTTACTTCGTAATCATATTTTCCTTTACCTCATTGAGGTAAAAAACGAAAACAGATGACAAGAACGATGAAAAGTGATTAAACAGCCATCGATGCAATCATTTAATTGTCAGTTGTGAAATATTCTAAGAGATTTCTGTTCGTGTCTGTAATTGTTTGGGTAACTACTAAGTAGACCGTGCAAGGGGTCTACTACTATATCATAAACTAACACTATTGCAGGTGTGAAAGAGAGACGTTGCTCTACAATGTAGAGCGGTATCTCTCTTCCACAAATGCAACAGTGTTACTTCGAGAGGCAGTGGTAGGTCTGACGCTTCATCTAGATAATTTGTCTTAAGTTTAAATGTCTTGTTGGAGTTAATACGCGGTGCAGTGGATATTGCGAAATATGCGACAAACCGGTAAATGTACGCGCGTGTGTCCTAGCGTCGAGTGTTTCCTAATCAATTTATAAAGAGTTATTTTGCTTAGCGGAAAGAGGGTTATGTTTCTCGAATATTTGTATGTTTATATCTATATGTAATTAAGTACTATGTTTAGTAGTCAATAAAAGTGTTTAGTCTTCATGATTTTTTAATTGAATGATATCTTTAGATTCGTCTTAACTGCAACGTCTTCCATTTATTACAATTTTGTTACATAAAACTTTTCATTTATTTATTTACTTTTTATACTTAAGCCAGTCTGTTTAATTTCCCATAGCTGGAAAAGGCCTCTGCCCATTCGGACAAGAATTAAGTTTTAGCTGTTGACCTTGGTTGGTAAAAATAACCCATATTTATTGCGAATATTGCATATATTATTATCTACTAAAAATATTTTCAATTAAAATTCAAAATCTTTCTTCAAGAGAAAGGATGTTTTACGTCTTTTTTATGAGGTTTATTCGCTGATGTTGATTTCTCTTCTACTTATCTAGGCAATATTGGCTCTAAAGGTAGGATCAGTAGATATAAAACTTGATAAAACGTTTGAGAAAGTCAAAGGTGATGTTTGATGGATGATACTAATCTAAAACTATTCGAGTTTGGATATTCGATTTATTTGAAAGTTTCTTTTTAAACGTCAAGTTGTTACAAATCTTGTAATTATTTTGTGTTGTGGCTTCTGTGAAAGATAATCATCTTATTTGTTTGTTCAATAAAATTATGAATTATATTGTACTGCACAGTGTCTACAATTGGATTAGATACTCTTTTTTAAAGGATGACCAATTGCTCTTTTGTTACTCTTACTCAATTTCCTCATTCTACTAGAACTTTTTAAGTATTATTTTAATGTCAAACGCAAAGAACCTATGATTCAAAATCAATAGTTCCATAATACGAATGAAAAAGAAGTAAATGATGTCGTCGAATAGCGAAGAAAAAAGCGTGTTGCACTGACCCCAAGAAAAATGGGATAAGGGTAGATGATGAGTTCTTTAATAATAATAGAAAATATGTAAAACAAGACTTACAAGTTGAAGTGTAGTAAGATGCTTCTTCCACCACAGGTACTTCTGGTAGTGAGGCCCCATGGCAGCCAGCATGTAGTAGCTGTACATGATCACATGCACGAGGTTGTTCACGATGTTCGAGAAGGTTCCGTGACCGCCTAGAATGGAGAAGGACAAAAGTTAGATGGTTTTCAGTATCGATGGTAAAGTAGAGTTCGTGAGTCTAGGATAGTGGTCAAGTTAACGCCGACTTTATTGGATTGACAGACAAATTGTGGTTGTTTACTGGATTGAAAGAAAAATATTGATCGAGCCTAGAGGACGTACCATCTCTTAAAGTAGTTTTGGAAGCGTTATAGTGGATGACATTGTGTAGAGCAGTGTCTCTCTCTTCTTCTACACCTGCAGTGATATTACTTTAAGACTTGATAGCTGTAGGCCCTCAGATGTTCTGAGAGAGTACCAATTTAAGTTTTTTTGGTACATTCACATTAGTATTTTTTGACAAGTAACAACACAATTTCCTTCCGTGATCTATATCAGGGTTGTGTAATTGTAATTTTCATGTCAAGATAATAACGTCAGCTGTTAATTAATGTTTCTAATTTTTATGATAGAAATTACTCATTATTATATTTACTTTCAATTCGTAACGCTCTTTCTAATCAGCTAGCAGCCGTAACGAGGAAAGATGGTAATTCTGACACAGAAACGTCTCAAAATTAGAAAGAAATTGAAAATAATTAAATTAAGCTATCTTTATTTATTTATTTAGATTTTCAGTGTCACGAAGGTTTGGAAAGTAAGATTTTAAATGATAAGAATAATCTAGTTAGAGAGAGACTAATGGATGTGGAGACAGCTGATTTCGTATCTTATAATCTGTCTCTTGAAATTCGATGGTCAACCTTTCAATTTTTTTTGTAAACCATACACTAAAGGTTTAACTACTTCTATTTCTTGAAACAAATTCAAGCTCTAAGGCGCTACAACACATTTCTAACAGACATCATCACAATAGAAATTTAACTTATGATCTCACCTTTGTCAGTTCCTGACACAAAAGATGGATTTGGTAACAAATAATCTAAAATGAACTTAAAGATTTACATTTGTAAGTTCAATATTCTATACAACACCTATTTTAATAATAGATGCATCTTTTCTCATTTAGCAGTCGAATATTAGCACTATTGCTATTTTGGTTTGATACAACCATTAATTTACTACATTTAACTGCTGACACGCTGCGCGGACCCCAAATAAGAATAGGGCTGGCAGGGAAATGATGATAATGATGACGATGATTTAACTGTGACGTCACAGGCTAGATTGACCCTTCAAAAGCCACTTACCAGCAATGAACTTAACAAGCAGCCATGCCTCGAAGGGGGTCAGCGAGTGATGGTAGAGATGCAGCCAAGTGATCTGACTCTTCTTCTTACGGAGCACGAAGAACACGGTGTCCGCGAACTCTGACAGCTTGGAGAAGTAGTACACCCAACAGAGGTGGAGCATCTGAGGAAGAGGAACGTTGTAAGTCGTCGTTTTTATGTTTGTGTCAACTTGATGGCGATTGAGAGCTTTTGTTTTAAATTGGGGGATTCTGTGATTCTGTAGATCGAGAACAAATTACCTGCTTTTAAGGTATTTAATGTATCAAAATGATCGATACGATAATTACGGGTTTTAATCATTACAGTATTTTTTCGGAATTTCAGTATAAACGATAATGAACAGCAATACAACGACAGATTTTATGGGTTTCTGAAGTTAATGTTGTTTTTATCTAGGTATTTATTCGTAGTCCATAAAGAGAATATTCGGATAAAGTTATCAACGTAATAAATTATATTGAAATACCCCTTTATTGCTAGTAAGCTACCACTATACTCAAAAATTATACGTTGAAATGAACATTGAGCATATCAACAATCATTTTAATACACATGACTGTGCTACATGTGGGCGCAAGAGATACAATCATACGTACTTAAAATATCATTTGCTACGTGCGTAATACTTTTAATTCCTGATAATCAGCATCTTTTTGCTTGGGAACAGATTGTGAGACATGCCAACAGTGCCAAGACAACCGGAATGCCTGCTTAATGATTGGTTTCTATAATCTTTGACTTTCTTTTTTGAATTACGACGTGTTATGCTGATTATGATAGTATTTTTAGAGCGTGCGTTCAGGTTTTTTGTTCAGACTTAGGTGTCTATGAATGTTTAACTTCATTCGATTTCAATCATGAGAAATAAACGATTTGATTTTAGAGACACTGGACATCAAAGGGCCTACCATCATTTGATTACACAGACAAACCATTACTACGGTTTTGTGGGACTTAGTTTATAAGAAACTTACCCTTAAGAAATAAAGACAAATAATACATGAAGTCTTACAGTAATATTATTGCAGCAATAAGATTTAGTGGTAGGTGCTCAGGGCTCCACACTTAATAGAAAGAGGGAAGTGAGACCTTGCCCAATTGGCCTGCATCAGGCTAAAACATAGTAGTTTGATCCATCGAGTACATTTACATTTAACAAAAAAAAAAACTTCAGAGGTTTTTTAAAGGCTTCGTTTAACGATCATTATCGACCCAAAATCTCAAAACGTAAATGTTTTACAAATTCCAAGTCGTCCCACGATTCAAATCGTATTAAATAACCAGCATTACGTTAAGGCCAGCCTCGCACTTGACCGTACCAATGAACTTGCTTCCGCGTAGTGAAAGCTCTGTCAGCTGATCTTACGTCACATCGAAAGTGAAACTGAGTTTATCTCGTCTTTTTAGCTCCATTGATGCGAAATTGTTTGTATTGGGAATTGTGTGTGAGAATTTGATTTTTGCGGTACGCAAAGAGGTTAGTAGTTTGTGGTAGAGTACTTTTTTGTTTAGTGTAATGTAATGTGTTATGGGAAAAGAACGAACAGTGTTTTTGTTATTTTTTTTTTGGTTGGTTAAACTGTACTTCTGATGATGTAGCTTACAAAGTATGTATTTAATTTATTTTTGTAAGCGATTTTGTTTTTTATGAAATATGTAACTGTCATTTTCAATCATATTTAGTTCTATAAATGTATCTCAAAACAATTACAAAACGTAGAATATTAATTTTATTTCTCAAAGAGCGTATTCGTGATTTTAGACTGGATAATAATAATTTACATCCACAACTCATCTTTAAGTAAAGGGCACCCTTTCATTCTCCATCGTAATAGGTTACTTGTAAACTTGCTTAATTTATGCACATTTTGTAAGATCCTCATGGGACCTACTATCTCTTAAAGTAATATCTGTTGCAGTTGTGGAAACGTGACAGCGCTCTACAAGGTGTGGTGCGTTGTCTCTTCTCCACAACTGCATTTATAGCCGTAGCCACGATCGACACTTAGATAAGTGAAGTTCTAACATGACTATTGTTTTTACATTCTGCTAGAATGATCTAGAAATATAGTACATTAGGGCAATATTTTGCTATGCGTCACTTTTGATAACGGCTACAGTTTTGGTACGCCCTCAGGACGTTCTAATTTCTATTATATCTGGTGATAATAAATGGGTTATAACGGAACTGCAAACGTCGTTTTTGACATGCTTCTGTCTACTAAGAGAAATGAATAACTCGCTTTAGAGACTCCGAGTGTTTGTTCTATTTATTACCTACTTTTAGGCATCAGTTTCAAGTATAAGAAAGTAAATCTGCATAATTAATATAATTATCTACAATTAGTGATGTTATCATTCAAAAATATGTTAAACTACATATTTGAATAATTCTGCCAGCCAACATCATGTTTTTTTGCATTTTTACCGTCTAATTTGCAAAATATGTAAATGCAGAAAAATGAGTTAATTTTTATTGTACCGTAAAAATCTTAAAACACAAATAAAAATAGATTTTCTTATAATATAAAAGCCTAAACTAAAGCAACAATAAAAATAAATTTGATCTACATCTCGGTTAGAAATTATGCCCAATAGGCATAACACGATCTCTATTTACAAAAGATTATAATTCACTTAAGGTTGTCCCAAATTGATTTTTTGATAAATTAAATACTAGCTTTTTTTGTTAAAGAACATTAAGTACACACTGTATCTTAGGCTTAATAAGAATAGAAGTGGGACAATAGGCTAGGGAAAAAAAAGAATAGAAGAAAAATCAAATAGAAGGTGTTTCGAAAAACACATTAACCGGAATACCGGGCGGACTCACAGATAATCCGTTACGTTTCTCTTTTTTGCCTAATCACGAGCACCTCTTTAATCTATGCTGGTCTCAAAATACTTTCTAAACTTTTGACTCTTTCGTAAGTCAAAATAGAAATTATATATTTTGAGTAGGTTGAATTTCTTTTGTGTATTTGTAATTTCATTTTTATAGCTATCTTTTGTGATATATGTTCAAGTTATAATTTTGATAATTTGTTCATCAAATTTTGATGATCAAATTATTATCAGAATCTTTATGTGTGATGACTAAGCCGTCGGTGTATCCTTCGTGATAAATTAATACATCATTCTTGTGGCACTACGCAAGACCTATAGTTATATACCAATTTCTATGGCATAGTATTAGTCGAGATATGTATGCTTTATATTTGTTAATTGTCAAATTAATTTGACATACCCGTATATAATTTTAATTTACGTTACTTTCCCACTTAGCATAGAATTAAGGAAATTGATTGACACGTTGACAAATCTTATCTTTACAAGTTACAAAAAATATTTTTTAAATTGTATAAAATAAAACATGTTTTAGTATCAATGATCGGCCATGACATTGCCTTGAATGATATAGTAAACAAATCGTTAATGTTGGCTGCAGAACGAGTTTGAATTATGTAACGAAAAGAATTCGCTATGTCCGAGGTCGAGGATGTTAGTGAATTACCATATAAGAGATTATTGAAGGTACGTAGAGAAAATATCTGTTGGTTTTTGAACCGATGTGGTTATAAAAATATAAATTTTGTTCGAACCATTCATCGATAAATACAAAGGGAAAATTGTGAAATTTTCGGATTTCCGGGGGGGCTACGTGACTATTTTATTAACACTACACCGGGGGGGGGGGGGGTATGGGGTTATAAATATTATTTAGAGTTTACGGCGTTTTGCGATTGCAGGTGTCATGATCAGGGTCAGATTATAGATGTTTGTACTGGATAAACTAAATAGGACTAAGTACATCAATCTACTATTCATGAGATCACCAAATCTAAAATCAAGTTACACTGTTTACATGTTAATGATTTTAAAATTGGTAAATTACACCTGAATTATGAGTGAAACCATGCATAGATGAAATTGTAGATTATTAATTATAACAGGCTATAAATCATTAAGGTTCGGTAGCAATACATTTACGCTTATCTCAATTATAACTGTCTAAAGTAATTAAAATCTCGTAATTTTTTATGAAGGTTTGATTACATTTTGTTTTCGTATATACGGTCATGGTTAGGTATTTGTATGTCTTAAAAAAAATACGGTCATGGTAATTTGTATGTTTTATAAAATAAATTATTTTTTTGTACTAAATTATATTTCATTTTTTATAATTTGTATTAAAATTAGAAAAGAACAAATAAAAGCAAATAGGAAGCCGGGAAGATAAAGAAGAGTTTAGGAAAGGAAAAAAGAGAAATGAAAGCAATGCAGGCAAGGAACAGAGGTGAAAGAACTAGCTTTAGATAGGAAGAAATGGAAGTTGCAATATGCACAAGAGCCTAGCACTTCAATACATCTATAATAGTTATTTATATTTATCAGAGTTATAAATGAGGAAAATAGCTTTTTGCTCTAAATGTCGTTTGTACGATTTTACATTCAACCAAATATTTGTCAGTATGATAATCTACCATTTCACTTTTGCGGTTTACGCATGTTTTTCACACCAACACAGTCCAAATATTTGCAGATAATAAGCGGAACTCTCTAAATGATAATGCCTATATACTCTTAAACTATTTTATTTTTCCAATAGATTTACGGGAATGTGATAATTGTTACCCACATTGGAAATATTTTTGACATTAACGTAATCTTTACACAGCTTCGCAGTTTCACTTTTACTATATAAACAAAATATTCGAAAGCTAAGTGTGTCGAGAAGTCGGTACCGTTGAAGGCATTGAACGATCTTGACAGCTAGGCATAGAGTAATAAATAACTCAGATGTGTCATTTAACCTTTGGTTTTATGCCTATCGGTACAGGTCTTTTGATGACCCCACAATGTAACGTTTTCTTTTGTTTGACATTCGCTACGAATATACAGTTTGTCTAAATTGCAACTCGTAGCCGCTACGCATTGCGTAAGTTTTAGAATCTATTTATTTTTCTTGTTAACATAAAGAAAGGTAATCACGGCCGTAGTCATAATTACATAATTTTTCAATTGGAATTATTTGCTACGAATGTAACGCATGTCTAATGACAACATTAGTTATGTAAGTCCATTCAGAATGTCATTAGTGGCTTGCGATGGGACGGAATGTGTGAATGGGATGAATGTGCAGGTTGGATAATTGTCGCCATTCACGTTAAAGACGTGACGTCTTATTTTGCTAGTTATTGCGGTTTGTGAAGGTTTTTAATGATTATAAGGAATATCGTCTTGAAAGGTATCGAGAACTTTCTCAGTACTGTATTAGCTTTGTGTGGTTTTAAAGTAACACTTCTAATTTTAGCAATGGCTAAGTTTTTGCGTTTTGGCCTATACGTTCACAAACTAGCAAATGTATAGTTGAATTAATCGTTTAATTTTAAAATATTGTTATGATTAATGGTGTCAATATGCAACTATAAACAACTCTGTAAATATCATTATTCACATTTGACGAAAACCCAAGTAGTTCCACATACATATTTTTTAACCATTAGAATAAAAATGATCATACTGTATCTCAAAATTAGACAATTTTATCATGTACCATCACGATGACGTAACCTACAATTACTTTTAGAAAAGCATAAACACATTTTATCTCAGATCTATTAACAATTAAATAACACACCACACATTCATTAACAAGAAAAATACGTAACGTCATTTAAAAATGAGTTAACAGGCAATTTTAAGAACTCTACGTTACCATAAATAAAAAAGCAAGTAGGTATAATATTAATATGATTGTACGAAATGTACCCTCTGCATAATAATCTACAATAGTTATGTTATAATGGTCACTTTGGTACTTTCTACACCTTAAGAGAGTTACTCGTTAGGCTTCGATACGTTTAATAAAGGTACGTACATCGTGTAATATATGTAGAAAGTTACATTTGTATTGTGATTTGTGAAGCTAGTGACGTTTAGGTACATAAACAGATTGGTTTTTTAATAGGGATGATGTTCGTCAGATAATTAATTAAAACATATTAGACACGTGTTTTACAGTTTATCTGAACAATTCAAAATGACAAAGATAAGCTATACTTTAAAGTTCAGGAGAGGGCTTGTAACGTAACGCATTCGAAAAATGTGTACTTTGGTCAAATTTAGTTTGTGCGACAAAAGAAAACAGTCGTATTCAATGTTACTAACTACTTTACGACAGATATTAAAACAAAAATTGTCACCATCCCTATATAGTATGGTGTATTAGTATATATGTATGTATAGAATGAGATTGTTTGCTGATTTTTAAGAGGCTGGTTTTAAGCATATTATTTGACCTATATTTAAGGTAGAGTCATTTTTGCTTTAGTCAGTGTATTGATGTGTGACTTTTCGAAAATGTTACACGGTATCTTTGTTCTGACTATTTTATTTTCAGGGATTTATTTACGCTATTATGTACAATAAAGCTTAAAAAATACTACGCATATTTATATTTTTTATGAATAGTCACAAGCAAAAACATATTGAATTAACGATTTAACAATTGAAGTTCAAGTCCTTGACAAATGATTAACATCGTGAAATATTCTTTCAAATAAAACATTTCATGTTTAACTTACTATATCAGGGATATTCCATAACAGGTTTTGCATAAGAAATCTACTGCAATTTAGTCGTGTACACATGTTTTGTCTCGTGACTAAACTCACAGTATTATTAAATAACTTTTTATAACAATAATACTTTACTACTTATTGTTTTCAGCGAACCTTTTCTCATAGATGCCTTAACAAATTTCCCACGAAACTTTATGTCTGGTATTTACAATGACCTTGACTCATCTTCTTTTATCTGCCACGTGATATTTGGCACGAGACTTTTAGATAGATACTAATAATGTCCGGACCAATTTCGGCCACGGCGGCTAGTGTTACTATGGCACCAGCCAGCTACGCGGGATATATTAGGTCGGGGAAAAAGTTTTTTCGCATTATAATTTGTATGAACTTGTAATATTTTTTTGGCTATAGTATTTATATCTGGCTAGTTTTGGTATAATTGAAAGTTAAAATTTTAAATAACATAATTCCAAATTCTAATTTTATTAGAGAGAGAAAGATTTTATTACAAGTTCATACAAACTATAATGCGAAAAGACTTTTTCCCGACCTATTATTATAATGCACAATCGTGTGCACAAACTCTCATAGCCCGCTGGAATGAGACTAGATATTAATAGAAATGGGAAAAAGGTTTTATTGCTTACCCGTCTCGCTTTGTCGCTGTCGCTGTAGTCCACAGGCTGGCACGATAGGCTGTAGTCACCCCACCATCCCGACATCAGGTGCTGGGAACAAAACAAATAACACAATCAATATTTAATTTACTGAAGTTTTCGTAAACATATTGTATTTTATTAACATTTTACATCAGTCGTAAGTTGACTGTTATGAGGTCTTGAAGTAGAATTGTTGCCAAGGTGTCAGCTAAACGTTTACAGGAGCACGATAGTGTGCCCTCAAACTTCTATAGTGATAAAACAGTGACATACACGGTACAAAAACCAGTTACAGTTTTAAATCTTTTACCAAACGATCTTTTGTTTAGTCTTTTGTTTACATTGCTTGGTATTCTTTCTACGAAAAAAGGGTTTTGGAAAGACTTCTCAACTAAACCCTTACAGGCTGTCCATATATCACGTGATCTTACTTTTGCATTTAAGCCCCCTCTTTATTCCGGCGATATGTAGTGAGGTTTTAGACTACCCCCTCCTCCAGAAGTAACATCACATGTAGTTTTAGTACTTTGAATTAATGTTATTCAGAATTTCATTTTTTAATATATACACGTAGGTAATAACCTTCCATTTGTAAGACAAGAGGTCTTTCTTCAAACTCTATCCCTTTTTCAAGTCTCACGTGAGTAATGGACGGCATAACCTTTTACCTACTACATATCTCAATATTTAAAACATCGATCGATAAGCAACATGCACAGCCAGCCTTATTTACATATGCGTAATACATTTTATTCACGCACAACAATAGCGTGCAAATCAATCTGTCTAACAATTCGTTCTAACAATTAACTAACTGTAACAGTAACGTTATTGATAATAGTTATTCGGTAACTTTTATTTCTTATTATGTCTATTGTAGATATCTGACCGCCTTGACCGAATTGGAAGGAATTTTGCAGTCTAAGAGAACGTCAGTTTAATAATATTAATGTTGTAAATTAGTGCTTGTTGGGAATTACGAGTACCTAGTATATTAATTATGATATTATAAGCGGTTTTCAGAGGTATATTGAATTTTATGATTTAAAAAAAAAAGGTTTTGGTGTTAATAGCCTAAATATATCATACAAAATTTTAATGTAATCGGTGGATGATTAGTATGTGTCCTACTGTGCGAGAGGAGATGTTTTTTAGCTAGGGGGACTCGACCAAAGTATGGATAATATGTGTGCTATGTTGTAAAGCTGAATCAATATGTATGGTGTGCTGTGTACTGTGCGAGAAGAGATATTTTTAACAATTTAGCTTTGGGAACTCAACCAAAGCAGAGATATGTGCGGTGTATAATAATTGTGCTTGTTGTGTTAAAAAAAACTTCTACTTTCCGCTCGTTACGTTTTAGCTTTGTTGTTGTCCTGGCTATTTCGTGTCGATAGTAACTATAGTATAGATTGCTTTACAATTTATTTCTTCCAATTGATTTATCTTTCACAAACTTTGAAACCCAATAAAAAACAAAAACTAAGAATAAAATAGCAATAAACTGCAGTCGCCTTGACCCTATTGCAGAGCGGGTATATTTAGCAGTAGTCTTACACTCGGATATGCTTGCGTAAATGTGGCCAATGAACCGTGCTGTTACGCGCCGCGGGTTCGTGAGCACATAGGTAAGATCTTATTTATAAGAGATACTTTCTAGATAAATCTGGGTGTTTCTAGTTCCTTCTATAGGAACCAAAACAATTGTAAAACGATCGGTAAAAGTACAAAAAAAAATACAGTAAACCATAATAGAATCACTTCTGTTTTGGATGTCGATTGACAAACGTAATCACTAAAGACATTAACGATTAATACATTTTTGTGATAAATAATTACGTACAACTATTTTTTTTTTTATGTTATTTGGATTTTTGAACTGTTACGAGCTTAAAGAGATTATTTTCTATGAGAACCTTAATTATATAAAGAAACGAGTTTATCGTCTATCGGTTCTTAAAATAATGTCCTTTAAGAAAAAGTCACTTTTACTAAATCAGCTTAACCTTTGCGTTTAACTCTCGATATTACTAAATTATAAAGTACTACGCAAGTATAAAAAATTTTCGAAAACGTCTGTACTGACTGCTGCACTTTATTATCAAGTAAAGGAAACTGTATCAAATCCTTTCACTCGCAGACCCTTTCTCTTGGATAACAAGTATCTTTGCTTTTATTTTGACCGGTTTTTTTTGGCTTCAATACTTGCAGGAATCATATGTGTATTTTCTCTTTAAGACAATACTAGTATGGTGGTAAAACTGTAGGACTGCCAAATCAAAGGTCTCGACTTTGATCCCCATGTCGCGTACCAACTTTTGAATTATATTATTTGTGTGTTTTGTTGTGTGCGCATTAGAAATAAACATCACAACTTCCGTGTTCCGGAAGATTTACGTCGGTTCGTATCAGCGGCCGTGTCGGATTGCCGTCCCGTCGGACTATTGAAGTAAAGGGATAGCAATTGTGTTTATATTCACGCTTGTGCACTATAATTTGTCCCGAGTAGGTGGCTAGTGTCATGGTAACACTAGCTGCCCTGGTCGAAATCGGTCCGGACATTATAGTTATTACGGTATATTGACTATCATAGACAATAAAATGAAATAAATTATTCTATCGCTTTTACATGTCTTAGATACTACTTCTTGGTTTAATTGTTTGTTTTTGTTCTTTACGCATCTCAACCATACAATATGAATCATAAATGTTTGAAGTATTGCGATCCCGTTTGCTCGCAAGCTGTCATCCGTCGGATACTGACCTTGTTTCTCCAAACCTGATACCCGATACAAACAGGTTAGATCTACATATAAATCTAGTTACAGACAGGTAGGATACAGGTAAGTTATCACTCTTACTATCTCTTCTAGTAGAAATTAACTTAATTGAGTTAGATATTTATCATATTAGTGATCGATCTGTATCTATAATCAGAGGGTCTACCACCACCGTCTTATGTCAAATTAATAATAAAAAAATATTTTCTACGAGTTTCACACAACACCTAAGCAGAACTTGTATTATGAATTACACGCAGACACAGAACAAATGATCATGCTCATCAGTTGTCTTGGGTAGGAGTCGAACTCACTACCTCTGGTATAGCAGTCAGGGCCACTAGCCACTAGACCAACAGGTCAGTCAAATTATCGGAGTTGTGGAAGAGAGACGCCGCTCTACGCCAAGCAGTACTTTGCCGCACTTCCACACCAGACTGAAGAGTTGGCAAGCCACATTAGCACAATTTAAGCACACAAATTAACTATTATTTCAGTAATACGAAAATTAAATTTAAACAACCGATTGCTGTTTTCCTAAATTGATGTATTTACAGCAATAATAAAATCATAACCTTAATTAGGTCTATTAAAGTATCTAATAGACTACACGTTCTAATACTGTCAAGGATAGAAATAAAATAAGTCTTTGACAAGTTATGTAGTAGAAAAAATGATGGGTTTTTTTTGTGTACTGAACGGAAGATTTATTTGACTTTCTCTTGAGAGTTCACCCGTTTATCTTATTACGCCTACGTTAGTCATACTTGTTTCAAATTATCATATTGACATTCCTATAATGACGGGCCTGTTGGTCTAGTGGTTAGTGACCCTGACTGCTAAACCGGAGGGCGTGGGTTCGATTCCCACCCAGGACAAATGTTTGTGTGATGAGCACGATCATTAGTTCTGTCTTGGAGTGATTTATCTGTAATATGCATATTATTATATTACTACCTATGCTTTCATACTTCTACGAACCGTATCAATTTAGTTCAACGATATCTATTGATCTCAGGCAATTCACTTTCACAGAACTTCAAACATATAGCTCGTGGAAAATTTAAACCATTTTCAATTCTAACAACACACCATAAGTGTCAAGATTGCATGTCACATCGTCATGGGCTCATGAAATTGTCAAACAGCCTTGACATGTTTTTAAACCATGCGATTCTTTGGCGATTGTGTCGAACAATTGATTACCTGATAATTTTGTGCTTTGTTTCTACAAGTATTTATGTTTGAGTATGAATAAGACAAAGATTAGAATTGTCAAGACTGTTATGACATGTGGATTGTATGTGGAAACGGGATTTTACATTAAAAACAAATAATAAACGACGAAAATGACGAACTTACTATTTCTGAAAGCAGTAGCGTTATCAAATAAGGTACTCATTTGCAGGTACCCATGCATATAAATAATTTAACTTGTTAAAATATCAATGTTTTGTTTTGGACAGGATAATAGGTCATCCGTTCTCGTTTTCTCCTTTACATAATTTGTACGAATATTTTGGCGATAAGGTGAAGATCGGCAAATAATTTCAATTTATTTTAAAGGTGTCGATGTTTAAAAAAGGTTATAATGTAAAAATTGAAAATAAATTTCCTACCTATTACGTCCAATCATATTACATTATCATGACTAAATACGGAATAAAATCCTAAATTAGTATTTTTCTGTTATAATAAATTATTAGTCTTCTGTCTCATGAAAGTGTCACCATACTCTTTATGAGATAGAAGCAACGGACAAATTCAGATTCGTCATTCAAAACTATACATTGTCTCATTCATACTTCATGTCAAAATACTTTTTTGTGCGTATGTTAACGATTACTTTACAAGCTTTACGGAAATTAACAATGGCTTTGTTAATTTGTGGGTGTTATTTTAATTGAGCGATTAATTCGATAAGAGTTGTGTGAATATAACCAATTGATTATGTACGTTCATTACGCACTAAACAATTAATGTTTGCGTTTTGTAAATGTAAATATTGGGTTAACAATAATGAGTTAATGCTTTTTGACTACCATTGCAGACGTATTATTTGTTGTTGCTATAACTGACTAGTTAAAAAGTTGGTGATTTGTAACTAAACATATTTGCCAATTTCTACACAAAGACATTTTAAGATACACGCTGAATTGTTGATATCAAAAACTGAAATATAACCAATCCCGATGTACGAATATGATCGCTGTGAAGCAAGACATCTTACTGATATTCAAATCACGTGCGCAAAAATACCTAAATGTAGAGTCGCCAAAAGCTATAGAAATTTTACCGGTGCCGATCCTTACATTAAGCAGTTGAGGACCACACAAATGTTTGTCCTATGCGGGGATCGAATTCAGAACTGCATAATGCGAGCAATGGAAACTGCCGTACTGTCCTGTCTACCCCTCCACCACCGGGCTACTCGGTTATCTGCAGTCAACATCTGAAGGCTAAGTAGTCACTATCCGGTGCATGATCTTTGCTCAGTGCCTACAAAAGGCGGTCAATATTTGAACGTAATTTCTTCTTGTTAAAGCCTTATTCAGCTCCTTTTTAGGTGCCAAGGATGCAGGATGTTTGGTGTCGAGTTTCTTTGCTTAGCAAGACAATGACTATGGAAATGATGTAATTGAAAACAAGCATCGACAGAGGTCGCAGAAGAAGGATTATTGATTTAGTATTTGAAGCCTAAATGTGACGTTGTAAAAAAAAGTTGATTTTAGACACTGTTTTCCATAGTATTACTAGCAGTTTCCCGCGACTTAGTTCGCAAAAAAAAAATAGGGATCCAAAATAGATACCTAGTAGATTCTCAGACCTACTGAATACGCATTTTTTTTTTGTATAAATCGGTTAAGCCGTTTTGGAGGAGTTCCGTAAGTAACATTGTAAGTATTGTGACACGGGAATTTTATGTATAAGATGATGCATCTATATTGTACTTAAATACATTTTCGGTGGTGTGCCTGCTGAGGGCTTTGCATTTTGTTTTAAGAATGTGGAAATTATAAGTTAACGTCGGAGAAATTTTAAGAATGACGTATAACTGACAGTTCATGCTATATTTGGCAACTGAAATGAGCAAAAGTTAACCTTTTAATGTTTTTAAATTAACACAAATTAGTTAAATCTGCATTATACGGTTTTCATCGTAAAGCATTTAATTGCAACACATTTTCCAAAAAAAAAAACTATCTTGTACCAATACCATATGCACTTAGAGCCGAAGCTGGCAATGTGGGAAAATGGCCTAACTACCTTACTTAAAACAACGGCAACAGGCCCAGGTAACAGTACAGGCTTAAGTAGTAGAAGGGGCCCGGGGTGTTTTAAGTCGGTGGGAGTCCGACTTAAAACACCCTGCTTGGGTTGAAATCATAAGCGCTTCACTACGGAAAACAAAAAAAGGTCCAATAACAAAAGCAGATACAACTCACCTCATAAAACATATACAGCGACAGAAGCACCTGGAAGGCGTTGTACCAGACCAGCGTGTTCTGGATCTGGAACGGCTTCCTGTTGGCCATGTACAGCGGCCCGCACACCATGACGAAGGCGAGGTATACGCAGACCATCGCCAGCGTCGGGAGCGGCGTGTCGAACAGGAACCATCCTTGGACTCTCGGGTCTGGGGAGGAAGATATGGTGTGAGTTGTTGTTGCATGTTGGTTTTTGAGGATTTTGTGTACTTTTGGTTGAATTTAGTTGTGATTTTTGTGATTGAAAGTCTTGTATTGGTTTTAGTTAATAGTAAAGGAATAATCAAAGAATATCTACGGTAAAAAATTTAGATATTTTTCATTGTGTTTTTACAAGTTTAATTTGTTTTAGAGTCAAATAGTGTAATGTCAAATTGAATGCCTAATCATACGAAAATCAAATGCTTCAAGAAATGTTCCTTTGATAATGTTATTAACTTTAATTGATTAGAGACATCAACCGGAAGCGGTATTATTTTACTTTCAAAAGCGGTTAGCGATATCGTAGTCAAAAATGTTAAATATACAATATAGTCCAGTCATTTGGTAGTTTTACCTGGAAAGTTTTCCGGGAGTTTTGAAAATTGGGTATTTTATAGATTTCGATATGCTCTTTTCGAATTTTAACTTTGCCACCTCGTACCACCGCCGCTCGCACCGCCATTTTGAAAAAATGGCGCCCAAAAACGGTTTTTGGGAATATCTCCTTTCCGACGCATTTTACGAAAAAAATGTTTTCTACAAAATTAATCTAGAAAAAATTAAATCTAGTAAAATGCCTCAGAAAGGAGATATTCCCAAAAAACCGTTTTTGGGCGCCATTTTTTCAAAATGGCGGCGCGAGCGGCGGTCCTACGAGGTGGCAAAGTTAAAATTCGAAAAGTGCATATCCAAATCTATAAAACACCCAATTTTCTAAGCTCCCGGAAAACTTTCCAGGTAACCCCCTTATTTTCTACCAAATGACTGGACTAATAATATTCTTAAAAAAGACTAAGTTACTCTTTATGACATCAGCTATTATTTTGGTGTATGCACCGTCTATTAGTAGAAACTTATTTTTTTCAATATTACACAGAGAAACACTAATTTTATTATATGTATGGATTTTTCATTAAAATATCATTTTGACAGCATCTCGCGTTTCTTTTGAATCTGAAATAACACAACTACTGGCTTGATCTTAACACTGACAACACCAACTCAAAATATGCAAAACATTTTAAGTACACGTTTTGGGCACAGATTCTCGTAATGAGCTCTATACGAAGAAATGTTAATGGCTGTATCATTGTTGCTCTCGCTTCAACGTCCGGAACTTGCCGAGCATTCCCGACATGTGACGGAAATTGTACGCGCTCTTACATTCTACACATATTTCTTGTATTACTTTATTTATTTAAGGGCCATGGGTTAAAGAAAATCTGTGAAGGTTCTTGGCTTTTATATTGTGGTGTATGGTGGTCCAGTCGTTTAAACTTCCAAATACACCACATTTTATTTAGACTTCGCCTTGTATATTAATTGAATGGTCGTGTACAAATAAGAAAATATTACATTTATTGTTTTTTTTCTTTCTTGCAACAAACAATGTAGGAATCATAATATGACCAGCTTTTTTTTTATAAAAAACATTCCAAAAAAAATTGTAACTAGACACTTTCTTTAAATTACCACATTTTGAAAAATTAAACCAAATTCAATTAGTTACCATTTTTAATTGCAATTAAAAAATAAATCCACTTTTCAACTTAGTTTTATCATATTCCTATTTTTTTAACACTTAGAAACAACACATACGTAGAACAATTAAACCAAAATAGAAAGTTACTTGTACGTGAAGAGAGAATCCAATTACAGTAGTAGTAAGTAATGATGTAGCGGTTAAAGGTAATTACATTGTTATATTATACAATTTACAACTTTGCTACGATGTACTACAAGCCCTTGAAGGTGAAAGTATGGATCGGTCAGTGACTTGGTGCAGAATGTAGGCTTAACAAGGGTCGAACGATTTAATTATGAAGCTTGAATGAAACAGGTACGAACTCGCTGATATAGTTTAAATGAACTCTTTCTTAATAAATTTCACTTTTTTTAATTGCAATAAACTTGTTATGGGTTGTAAGCATTTTTTTTTACTAAAGGTGAGTAACTGCTATATGAAATCATATTCAGTGATGTAACTTAAAAATAATAAAATTAATACAAATAAATAATTAAAAAAAAATACAACAAAAGTAAGTATACAATTATTTTTACTAACAATGTACATTATTAATAATAACGATTGCATAATGTATGGTTTTTTGCCTTTCGCGTCACTATAATTTTCTTTAGTGAGTTGCGTTTTCATAGAAAAGACATCAACGTGCGCGCTGGCACCATTTTCCTGTTATGATTATTACTTTTTACATAATTGTAACGCATGTACTTAATTCAAATAATTGGATTGATTTTCACTACTGTCTTTTTAAAATATTGAATAATTTTATTCATTTATACAATATCTAATAATTGCATTGCGAATTGTTGTCTAGGTAATAAATCTATTCAGATTCTCAAAACTGTAATTCTGAGGTCTACAAAAGTGATTTTGATGTTTGTTAAAATTCGTTTTAGAGCAAAAATGCGAGACAGACGCTTTTTTTTTTCAAAAATCTTTCTTTTTGAGTTCAAAATTAACATTAAATTATAATAACAGACCTCATTATGTTCGAATGTAACATGTGGTCACAAAACCGTGGTCAGCGTAGCTTACTGCGTGAAATCAGAATGTGAAAGTATCATTGTTCTTTAGATCTTCTAAGATGAATTTTGCTTTCTATCACATACGTTTAGGTTATACATTATACATCAATTTATGGATAACAATGGAAAAAAAAAATAATTAATGTCTTCGATTTTATTGAATATAAATCTCTTGGTTTATATATTTTTTTTAAATAAGCATAATTGAGAAACGTTTTATGATTCGTCAAACCGTGTTAATGTATTAGGAGAGAGTTTGTCGGAACTAAAGCGTTTCTTGACAAGGTATGGTCGAATTGGTCAAATATCTAATTGAGCTTGTCCTTGGCATTTTAACTAATGTGTTAAGAGTAAGAAGCTTTTGATATATAAGAGTAATTATATTAATTAGTGTGTTTGTGTATATGGATTGAGTGATTGTAAAAGCTTTTACGTCATAGAAGATAAATTCGTATAACTTAAATGATTTCAAAATAAAATTGTTCTAAAATACGGTCTTATTTACCTATAATTATTACGAATACTAATTTACTTAAAACTCTGTCTCTCAAAAAGATAATTAC
The DNA here is from genome assembly GCA_941860345.1 of Chrysodeixis includens. NCBI lineage: Eukaryota > Metazoa > Arthropoda > Insecta > Lepidoptera > Noctuidae > Chrysodeixis > Chrysodeixis includens. Next base: position 10,500,248 of record OW796098.1, on the reverse strand, counting down.
GTAGCTTATCTGCAACAATTTGTAAATCCTTTAATTCTAACTATACGAAAACTTACTGAATCGGCATGTAAAGCTAAAATTTAATATTCTGATAACTCAGCAATTCGCAGTTATTCAACAAATGCCGAACATTCGATCTGACATTGACACGGAAACCTAGTAATTGTGTTATGCGTTATGTCTTACACGAGCATTGCTCTTATATTTTCAGACAGTAGGTAATTATATCAATTAATTTTAAACGTGAAATCTCATTTTATCAAAACGAAAAGATTTACTGAAAAAAAAAATCTAAGCCTATTCTAAAGCCTTTGCTATATGTGAACATAGGAAAGTAAAACCATCCCAGTATATTGGTCAAAAGTGTATTATGAGACATAGGCCCAGCAGTATTACATTTACAATCTACATATTGAAATTATTCTATGTACGAGTACAGTGAGCGACGGCAAAGGAAGGAAGCGTTTTGAATACATCTATTCACTTTCGTTTTAATTACATACTGTTCTACTTCCTTCGTCATTAAAAAGCAAGAGTATATCTTGTGTCTATTCAGGATCGCTATCTTGTTTTAACTTAACCAATAATGTAATTAAAACTAAGTCGGTTAAAAAGAATAAAAAAGAAAAATAAACCTTATTTTTTTTAGTAATATAATAGAATCTATTTTTTTATATTCTTTACCGGAATATTAATTTTCTTAATACCTACCGAGTAAAAACTCTGTATAGAACAGTATGTAGGTATGCAAGGGCCATGAGTAATGCTCGTTAGGATTCTTTGCAAGTTAGTTTAAAATCAAATTAGCATCAAAATCAGTAATAAAAGTTTGTGCACAACAGGATAAATTAAAGTGTTAAGCTATACTAATGCAACACCCTTTACTACGCACGTGTATTAATAGTAAATACAGCATTATTGTTATCCCTTTGAATACATCATTAAGTCTGGAAGAAAAGCTTTATTTCCGCTCCTAGTTATGTTTAAGTTACCTAGAGTCTAGTCAACCCGTCATCTCAGCACACGGTGTGTCCACTAACACACTTCCACCGGTTTTTCCGGTTCACAAACCGGTGTTTTACAACATATTCCGTTTCTCTATTGATTAACAAGAGGATTACTTTTACTAATTTAAACAAATGCGTTTTTATTGATTATACGAGTTTATGGCTTGTACTTGATACTTGTACTTGCGATTTTTTAGGTGTTTTTTTTCCTATTTGTAATAAAACCTCCTATTTTACTTTTGCTATTAGTTTAATGGTGTTCAATGCTGCCCAAATCCATCAAATGTTTTATAAAAAAAATAGGTCAAATTAAAAAAACTACATGTCTTTTTTAAAGACTTTTATGCAGCTTTATCCATAAAATTTGCATCTTAAATTTTCAATTCAATCTAATAATAATAATATAATGTCCGGATACAATATGGTGTCAAAAAAAACACAAATGGCGACAGTTTGACTAAAAGCCTAGAAACCAATCACATGACATGAGGATTGACAGCTGACTAATACATATATTTTCTTGCTAGAAACTGCACTGCGTTTAGAAACTGGGGGTCAAATTAAATGAAATCAATATTGTATGTTCTCATTTTTTTAATATCACATTTGGCCCGTTGAGATAGATTTGATTAGTAAAGAAAATGAAAGTTAAGTCTGTCATTCTAGTTCGAGATGGTCGATAGAGAGTCGTAGGATTTGGTCTCTACCCAGTAGTGGAACTTTGTAGTCTAGGAGAAAAATCTGTCATTTGATTTATTAGTGTAGTAAAAAAATCTTTGAAAGAAGAGCTCGTTTGATAAATTAACTTACGTTTTCTTCAAGACCTAAGCTAGAACATAAATAAATATAATTACAGGTACACCTGTCGGAAGCAATTCGCTATTGTTGACTGCCTAGTTACATAAGTGACCATCGCGTGTCAGGTACAACCAGGTTCATTGTTCACCAAAGAGGTTTTATACCTGACAAGTATCTATACCTAATTAGACTTAAAGAAGTAGAAAGGAGTTTTTAATACTAGTAATGATTATAGGTCTAAGCTAAGATACACTGGTAATGCTTTTTGGACTGATTGTAGAAAGAAAGAGATTTAAAAATCTATCTTTTGTTTTTATGTATTTATAGAAGAAGGAACGAGTTTTTAATACTCCGATAGTAAATACTACGAATGTAAAAAGGAGGTTTACAAATCTATCTTTTGTTTTAATACTAGTTCCGTTTGATGATTTTTGAATTGGTTTGTCGTTTTTTTGAAAAAGGTTTTAATGTTATTTTAATAGTAGGTACGAGTGTTGTAAGTAGTGTAAATAGTAGTTGCGGTTTTAACCTAAATAAATGTAAAAATATTACTCAGAAAGTATATTTTGATCTTCACAAATGTAGTAGCAATATACTTTACTTACTTTAAATGTGACATGTGGACATAAAAATTAGATAAAAAAAGACATAATTACAGCAATTTCAGTACATTCATGAAATCGTTTCGGGATTTCCTATGCATCATCACATTGAGTTATCATTACATTTATTTATACATGTAACCACTAACACTTAATCTTTCGACAGTTAATTTTGATTCTACTTGAAACTGGCTCTTGTTAGTTTCTATTATTTAAAAGACTGTCATTGATTTAGTATCCACATTGTTTTATTTGATGTCTTGTCCATTGTACCGTGAAAGCCTAGCTCACAAGAATAAACTTTCTTCGATGACTTTTAATGTTTGAATATAAAACGAGTTATTGTTTTAATATGTTTTTATAGAACTGGTTTTGTATAAGGAAAGGTGGAAGAGTGATATTGTTTTTTTTTGCAGTTGTTTTTGTATGTTTATTATTTTTTATTCGCATTGTCATTGATATTTTATTTTTAATGTTGTTACAATTATTTGCAAAAACTTTCAAGTTTTTTTTAAATAAAATTTTTGGTTGACAATGACTCTCGCGTTAGTGAGACAAAAAAAACTAGGTTATCTTTAGAAAAATAGCTTAGTATGAAAAGAGGGTTTTCCCAGCATTAGGACTTAATAGACTTAAAAAAATAAATAAAATAATAATAAAAATAAATATTTACCTGACACTCGTTCTGCTAGCATCCAATATTTATTAATAATCGTCGTCCAATTGCTGTCCGAATAGTAATCGTCGATAGCAATTTTCACAAAACCGGTCATTTTGGCAAATTTTTTTAGTCACTTAACTATAGACAAATAATTATAATTATTTCTTCAGTCTCACTTCTCACTTTACACTTCACTTTAATGAAGTTTTTTCGTTGACAGTCCTGGTAACAATTTGCCGAAAGCAAGATGTCACCTGAAAATAAAAAATATATGTCAAAATAATTACATTAAATAAAAATACATGTTAAAATAATTATAAAAGAAAGTGAAAGTTGAAATACACTGAATTATTTACATTGTGGTTGACTATTTTTATTTTAACCTAAATTATTTTTGTTTGGTTGCAAAAAAATATATATTTTCTTTTATTTAGAAATTATTATTAAAATACATATGTTTTGTATTAAGTGATTTAAAAAATATTACAAATATTGTACATTGCACAAAATATTTTTACACAATTTAATTTTATTCATACCTATAGTATTTGGTGAGCAGCATTTTATTATAAATAACAATAAATGACCACAATATACTAAACACGTGCGCACCTCATCTCAGCGGATGAAAGCGAAAACTTAACTGAAGTTTTGCGAAAGTGCGCGCGCGCTGCTCTCCGAGCCACAATTGAATAGCCCGCGCTTGCTCCGCCAATCACATGCCTTCCTACTCCCACGCTCACACAAGGACACAAGTCTCACGACACGACCAAAGAATATCGAACCTCCGGCCCTTAACAAAAAGTCGGTTTTTCCTTACCCAGCGATCGGTCAGATTTCTTGCGGAGTTCAAAGTGCATTCATTTTTATAACTTAACAAGTACAGGGATACGTTTTTGTTTTGATTTGCTAGTTTTTGTTAATTAACTGAAATTATTAAATAATCAACTAAAAAATTGTTTTCATGTTTAGTTACACCGGATTTCGTCGTCCTTACAAATGTTTCTGGTGAGTTCATTCCACCTCCAGTTCAAGTCAAAGTATCAATTAATTAAAGTACTATTGCGAAATTAAAAGGCGCTAGCTTAGCTACCTTCACAAATACCAGGTTAATTAGAACAGATTTACGTGAGAAATGGTGATTAAGACAAAGAACGTGTGTCCCTGACACTACGTGTGTTAGCGGCGACGACAAATAAAAGTAATTATGATAAACATGACAGGTCTACCCGTGACAAAGGATCGCGGCGAGGTTGGACTGGCCGAGTGTTGGCAAATACGACGCCTGCGTGTTTTCTCTCATTTGTTTACAATGTACATTGTACATACTCAATAGTTATAGATATGAAGGGAAAAGAAGAGAGAAATATTCAAAATATTCATTGTAGCTTTCAATTTTCACAATGGAACCTACTTGGTACTTGATGGCGGGCACCATTTTCCGCACGTATGCTCCTGTGGCCCGTTGTGAGTCAATCGAGCATACTCAATGTATTGTATTATATTATGTGTTTTCTGCAAAAAGCTTATGAAAACAATACTTGCTAAAATATTATGTAATTAATTTCATTTTGCACTTTTTTGGAGCGCATACTCTTCAGCACTTTTGTGGTTGAAGTGGTCTTTTCCACCCTAATTCTATTTAATTATGGATACGAAAAATCACTGCATTTGTTAATCTGTGTCAGGATAGTCCCAATATGAAAAGGTCTCTTATTAAATTGAGTCGATACATTTCAAATACAAACGAATAAATCCTCTTTACGCACATCTAAACGTTCTAGTTATAAACAATATTCTATGCACGATAATTTTATGCTGTATTTAATAACATTTAATAGAAAAGTGATTAAAACTAGATTCCATACAGCTAATTAGGTAGTCAAAAAAAAGATTCGGATGTGCTTTCTACACGTTAATATAGAACTCGTGACGAATGAATATATGAATAACATTAAGTCATAACAATTTTATCGTATTTATTCATCGTTATACCGGTTTCAAACTTGAACATTTTTGAAACTGAATTCTTTTATTTTAGACTTGTCTCGTCCTTTGCAATGACCTAAATAGGTTAACAAAATTATATCCCTTAAAGAATCATTCAAAAGCTTTTTATGTCAAATTTTGACATTCATGTTTTCATTCAGCCAATAATTATCTGTAATAATTATCTACATTTTTGAGATCTAAATATTTATTTACATAAATCTAAGTCAGAACGAGTCTAAAACGGAGGTAGTAAAAGTTACACACATAAATATATCAAAGACAAATTTGCGCTCGCCTCTCATCGCTCGACAAATATTGCACAACATTTCGGACGCACAAGTGATTGCGATTTGGACATATATCTTAAGACCAACCTCCAGATATTTGTAATGTTTGCCCGATACATTGACAAAGACTGTCATGGTTCTATGTAAGCTGTTGACAAGGTTATGGGAAAATAATGGAAAAAAAATTACATATAGTTTTTTTTGCGTTATAATATTTTGCTTCTCCAAAATACGTATTTTATTATTAATTTACAATGGATGATAGAAACGATATTATTAAATATTAAAATATCTACATGTAAAACTAAGCGTAGGTATTTTAGGTTTTGATTGATTTTTGTCGTAAAAATGAAGATACAAAGGTGTTTAAAATAAAACGTAAATCCTATCTTTCTTGTTGAGTACTGGTAAGTAATAAATAACAAAACTAATTTTCATTGATTGACTGTGTGAACTTCTTGCGACAAAAACGTGTGGGTAATGTACAAAAAAAGTATTTTTTTATTAACAAATCAAACAACAAATAGCACTTAGCAATTATTTTTTTACATATGATCTTTATTTAATATACAGTGCAAAAACAATGAAACAAAACAGACAATTACCTCATCGGGTTTACCATAGCTTTTACTTATAGTAATACGATAATCATAAAAAATCGTGGCAACCTTGTGGATCTGTGAATGGATTTGTATGCACGAGGTGCAGGTTCAATTCCCAGCACAAGCAAGTAACAATGTATTTTTTTCTTTACGGGAAGAGGCTTGTGTCCAGCAGTAGGACGTATATAGGCTGGTTTATTCTTTTAATACGTTAATTATATTTTAGCTGCGTAATAAGAATTGACATCATCTAGTTAGTTCCGGGCATTATAATGGTGTTATTATTCGTTATTAACATTTTTTATTGCACACACCGTTTGTTGCAACGGTCTATATCAAATTTAAGAGGCCTGTATGTGATTCATTACATTATCAAAAAAAAAAAAAATAAGCGTCATAAATTTGGTTTAGTGTTTACTTAGGTAAATGATAAATATAAAAAAAAATGTTTTTAAAATAATGCACGTCTATTTGTAAATCGTCATATTTTGTGTTTGTAAAATGAAATTTTCTTGAAATTCTCAAACTAACCTAATTTTGTATTCTAATTAGTGATTTTGGAGACCAATAAACAGGTATTTCGTTAACAAGAATAAGGGCCCATAACCCTTAATGTTTATTACTTTTTAACGCTTTGAACTTGCCTCTCATTTGAATAATAAATGCATCTACATTTTTTATTGCTAACAATTGGTGAAAACTCATAAGTAAGTCTTATACTCAAGCATCAGATTTGTAGAATGCCAGTTGATGAAGACTGGATTATTCCCAGCTGTGGGTTCTACTTGTAAATTTACGAGCAAAAACATGTATGCACGATTAAACAATTGAAGTTTAAGTCCTACTCAAGTTATTTATGAAACCGTGGAATTTTCTTTTAAGAAAAACATTTTATGCTTAGCTTACAATATCAGCAATACTCCATTAACTTCTGAAATTTCGCATAACAAATCTAGTGCAACTGTTTGGTCGTGTATTTGCTCGTGACTATGCGAGATCAACTCATCGACAATATAAACATGTTTGTCTGTTACATTCAGTAGTGTACTATAAAAAGTAGCATGTTGTAGAGGTGAGGTCGGATATAATCAAGATTAATCGATCCTAGTGAATGTGAGAGCATTACCTTTAGCTACAAATTGAATGGAAAATTTTGCGTCTATTTTAGGCTGTAAGAGAAAGTTTGCCCTGAGGCGTAAAGTATTTACTAAGAGAACGAACTTGTCAAAAAAACCTTATACTTTCAAGCCTATCTTAAGTTGTTGTCAATGCAATTTAGTAAAGCTAATTACGACAAAAATATTTTTGACGCCGTATAGGAAAAATGTTGTGTAGCTTAGATATTCGCATAACAAACGAATTTTGAATCCATTTACAAGATCATAATAATACTATTATTTTTAAAGTTTCTAAAATAACACGTGTTTTTCTGCATCCATAAATTCATCAAAACACTCTTTTCAATCTCAATCAAAATCGGATATCTCAAGACATATCTCAGACATTCACTTCTCGTGTGAACCGTTTTTAGTTCACCAAAGCTCCGCTAGTTGGCAGCACTTGTCACTTTCACCACAACTGCACATATTTGTATGAACTTGTAACACTTTTCTCACAGTCAATGTCAGTCCACACGTTTTGTAATAGAAAACGTATGTTCTGCGTGTTCTTTGATCTTAAATATTATATTTATGTATAATTATTTAGATGAGTCGGTATTAAGTGGCTTTTGTGTATTTTAATGCAAATGTATTTATAACAATGTGAATTTTTGGTAGAAGGACGAATGTAATGTGTCTATTAATAATGTCGTTGTGTCTATAAATACTGTTGCTTCATGATTTCACAAATTGCATGTTATTAAAATAGGTCATAAATAGGAGGACTGAGATTTCAGATGTTATAAGAGTATGATTTTAAATCAAGTCTTGGTATTGAATGTATGGAGTATTTGTAATAGAAATATTTTTAAATATTTTTAAGTCCCAAAAATACTGAAGACGTTTTAAAACTAATTAATAGTTACATATTTACATTCCCATTAATTACGACACTTGTAAGAACGCTGTCAAGACTTCTTCTACGCAATGATCGAACCCGCAACGCATCGCGCACCGTACCCATAATTGGCATAGTAAGCTACACCAATCGTATATCCTTGCAATTGTGCAATTATAATAATCAGAAGTGGAACATCCGAATTCAATACATCACTTATAATGATCTATTGACCGACATAAACTGCCTAAATAAAGCACTTGCTAAAATAGCAGCAGGTTCCGTTATAAGTCAGTTTTCTCATTTACATTGATTTATTTGGTGTCGTGACGAGAGAACAATAAATATATTATCACTCTTTGTTAAAAAAGGGGTTGATCTGTTGTCTTAACAAAGTGGATTGTAATTATAAGATAGCAATCAATATAATGTTCATAAATTAATTATTAATTCTTATCTTGTTTTTATCTCACAATTGATTAAATGTTTCCACGGTTCGTTGGACAAGTGCCAGTAAAGTGTGTTACTCTTATAATTAATCTCTTAACCAGGCCATTAATCTGTAGTTTAAAACAATGAGTTGAATGCTAATGTGTGGTTATTCATTAATGTGTATTTCTGATCAAGATTATGTCTGATCTATAACTTTATTATGACAATTATGTTGTTTTTATAAAGTGAGAACAAATTGTCACATAATTATGATTTTTTACGAGACTAAACGGCTAGAAAAATAAATTATGATATAAAACATTTTGTTGAACCAAGATAGAGTAGGTAGCTATTTGTTGCAGACTCAAGTATAATCGATGTAAATGTAAAGTCTTATCTACATATTATATCTCTCACCGAAAATGGGTGTCACTCTCATGTCTAAAACAAGACTTTCAAATCCAAACAGCTAATCTAATTAGTTTCAGATACTAAAAATTAACTTTATTAGTTTAAACAGTAACCACTGAAACTAAAAATAAGCAGACACAAATTTCATTCATTTTCTTCGGAATCACAATAACACGTGGGCCAAGTCATATGTTACCTGACCTCCACCCACTAACAGTGCTAAACACTATGACATTCGTATATTTCTCATTTCATCATTGTATAGAAAAATGTAAATAAAGGTGCGATAAACGACTATTGACTTTCAAAGAAAAACTTTTAATGTAAATTATCAAGGTGACAATGCACAGGTACTGATTAAGAAATGTTTATAATAAAACCGTAAGGTTTAACAAATACCCTACTGCCATACAAACTCATAGAAGTTCGTACAGTAACGAGCAATAACTTTAGTCTGATTATTAGACGTTTATACAAAAAAAATGTGGTCAAATTTGGTTAGGGCGAACTTTGGCAGTTGGCTTGGGCTTGCAGTAATGTTTTGGCAAAGAAATTCATCCCTACTTAAAACATGTTTGATTGTTTACTACAATATAACCGTAGTATTACCTATACATTTGTGATCTAAGATCTTTACGGTAGCCATTATAATGATGTCATTGTACACAATATTTCTTACATTAAAAAAGGGAAAAAACTGCGCAAGATTAGTCAAAGATTAAAGTAAGGAAAATGATCAAAAGACTACTTCCTAGTTTGTTTAGATAAATACAGCTTTATGTTTGTCATTTGTTGAAGTTGTTTGTTGTTATTATTTATGGAGTTTAAGTTAAATGCCTGTAAAGGTAGCAGGAAGAATTATATAATAATTGATTTGATAATACCTATTGAATGATATTAAGTAATGCAGGACGGTTTTGCTCTTAAATGTTAAAGAATCTGTTGAAAAAGTGTACTAAATTATAAATTGAAGAATGGTATTTCATCTCCACTCGAGCTCACGGAACTAAATTCTTGCATTCGCCAAACAGTTTCACAAACTTTCGCAGCACATGCACAAAGTCACCTAGACTCAGAAGAAGAAATTCAGGATCACACAATCTCTTGTCTTATGCGAAACTCGATTTAACGGCATGTCTCGCACGTGTTGCCTTTATTATACATATAGGTACCCTTAAATCTATAAAATAAATATGAAGAATCATTATGAAGGATCATTTTGAAGAAAACTAATGAAAATCAAAACGGTACTTTTAACAGATTTTTTAGCCTGCAGGTTTTGACTACTTCATCACTGCAATATTTAATTTGTTAAAACATTATCAATTGATACATCACAAAACGATCCTTTTATTTCATCAATTCAGGTAGTTATTAAAACAGTTCCAACCTGTAAAACCTTCGCAATGTATTAATTTCGCAAGGAGTTGCGTTTCCTCAGCTCTTATCTTCATTTGATTTATTCGTTTTGTTTACTCGGACGTGAGAGGCTTAACCGTTTGCTAATTAGTAGATACTAGTACTGCTTGGTACTTAATATCAGTTAGATACCATCGTGGTCTGATTTTCTGAGAATAAACTTAAGAATGCTCGTTTGTTTAATCGTCAAGATAGGCTACTAAGTAACACTTCTTGAACGTCAAAAAAAAAAAAAACAATTAAACATCATCCCGTATTGCCAATCCTTAACCTCTTCTGCTTTATCTGTGGAGAACATACGGCGCAACAAACTACACAACACAGCCCGTTGTCACTCTCTTTATAATATAACGTAAAATTACAAATGGAGGAAACTAATACGAATCGAGAAATATAAGATCAATTAACTCCCGGACTATTTTATGCAAAACGAAAGTCGCGGGAGCTTCATAACTGTTTAAATAAGATTATATTATATATCAAAAGCATGTAGAGTACCCAGACTTTGAACAAGCATGAACAGACATGTGGAAAACATCCCCACAGCATGTCGTTCACAGTGATCATTAGTGTGGTAGCCAATCGGTTATTCTGGCTCAGCATTTTTGTTTCAAACTTCATGATTACAATTATTATCTACAAAGTTGAATCTATCGAACATCATGGAAAGTTCAATTTAGAACAGCAATTGGGGCGTTATATCCTAAGTTATCGTGTTAAACTCGCATGAATAACTGTTATCGGGCTCACAGGGTCAGTCACTTGAGCGGAACATTAAATCATAATGGTTAGTCTTGATCATTTCCATCTGTCATAATTAGATGCACGCAAGACCTTCAAATGCCCTACAGTTAACTCTACAAATAAGGTAGAGTTGTGCAAGAGAGACGTCGCTCTACATTTTGTAGCTTGCCATCTCGCTTCAACAGTAACTACAGTTTTACCTTTAGAGCTGATAATAGGCATTCAGAAGGTTTTTTAAAGTCCAGATAATGTAAAACGGTCTATTACGAGACCTTAGTATTAGGTATTATTTTTCCTTTCGGGAAATAGTATTGTTTAATTATCAGTTATTAGGTTATGATTGTCTTTGATCGGAAACTACTTACGATATTGTGGTTTTACGTTAAAACGCTTTGAAATGACAACGACTGATTAATTACAATTTATAGACTTTATAAAACAAACAAAGTTCTACAAAACTGCATACGTTAACTTTTGATTACCTAAGTTATATCTAAGTTTGAAATTCAAACCTAATTCTCACTTTAAGCAGGTCTTAGATTCTTTGTGTGCTGACGTTTATGAAAACTCTAACCATTTTTTTTAATGTAGAGGCATAGAATCAAAATATAAATAGCTCAAAATATTCTTTCAGCTTGAATCAAACATTAATAACCTTTAATTCACTGATTTCAAACTATCACATTTCACAGCGTCGACTAATGCTAATCGTGATAAATAAATCCATAATTACCAAAAAAAATCGTATTAATTGGACATGGACACCCAAAAATTAACACACCTTTTACAACGAAAAACAATAAATTGGTCAAGTTCAGACATGATGTAACACCACGCTCTGATAGCGCCACCAGACAAATAGAGCAAATTACACACTGCGAAATAAAAGCTTTCTTCTACAAAAACTGTTTAGTAATCTATTTTCTCAACGATCAGACGACTGAAACCATGAAAGTCTTTCGTCATAACTCATTTATGACGAAGTCTTTTATAGTTTTCGACAGTTAGACACAGTGACCTAGATAATGTTATTAGATCAGACGATTGTATAGTGTTCAGATTTTGGTAAGATTGGAATAATTTAAAATTGGTTTGCTTTTTGAATGATGATGATCACTTTATGAAAAAGCAAAAAGCAAAAAGACACTAAAATGTTGACTAATTATAGATATATGACACCCAGACACGAAACAAATGATTAAACTCATCAAACAAACATTTGTTCTAGGTGGGAATCGAAGCCACGAACTCCAGTGTAACAGTCAGGGTCACTCACCACTAGACCAACCCAACAGGCCCGTCGTAGTTTAGAAACGTCCACATATTACAATACTGCGATTTAATAGACGATAAAAACGGCGGTATTATCACTGTTAGAACTCTTGTATATAGTGATAGTGATAGTTGTATAGTGATGATTCCTATGTACTTCCTAGTGAGGAAGTACATAGGAATCATCTCGTTGAAAAATCATCTTTATTGTATCACGGCAACAATTAATACCAATTTAAAAGACACCGAAAGGCCTTCAATCCATACCTAGGTCACAACAACAAAGAAATTCCTTATCAAACAAATGAAAAACCACCAGGAATCTGCATTCAAAACAAATTGACATACAGCTCTTATTGCTCTATGCCTACAGCTATTAATAAAAACAAAAGAAAAATCTAATTAATAATACCATTGTAAGGAAACAAGTTTCAATGTCACATAACATTCAGAGCATAAAACATTAGAGAGGTGTCTTTAAAACTGTCACTTGCGTTATTAATAACATTATGGCTCTTTATACGCGAGGTAACGCAAGCCTTTGATACCCGGCGAATTTAGTCCTCAGCAACGTTTGCTTATGAAGGAAACTTTTAAATAATAAAGAATAGCACCACCCCATATCCTCCACTGGGTGTCGTAAAAGGCGACTAATGGACCTTAAGACCCAGTGCACTGTACCAAGCCCCTTGGGTCACCCGAATGGTGGCGGGTAAACAACCAACAATCGCATTCCCAATGACAGTATAGTGTTACAAGGATCTTTGGCCCGAGGCAAAAATTTGAACTAATGCCGTCATATACAAAAGCTATCACTAATTTATTTATTTATGCTTCTTATACAAATAATGTAAAATAGCAGACTTAATGCCTGTCATTCTTTACCAGTCAACCATAGGGGGTGCAGAGAAATACAAGAGTAGGTGCATAATAAAAAAATAGAGTGGTAAAAAAAAAACCCGAAATGATAGTTGAGTTGTTCTTTGTAAAATATGTCTACTAACGCTCTCATGTTAATGGCATCCACGCCATGGCCAAAACATCTTTGTAGCTCTACATCTTGGAGATTCATCACATAACAGAGACTTGCGCTGTCAGTTGTACAAAGGGCCATAAGTTTTAAGTAATGTTGAGCTTCTTAATAATAACAAAAGACTGATGATGTTTTGCAACTCGGCCTTCTTGTAGTAGGTTACTTTGATATGAGAATGGAAACAGCCCTAATGTGAGTGGTCAGCGTGAAACTGGTTCTGATAAAGGTCTGGATATGGAAATTGTGGAAAATGCATGCTTCTAGCTAAAATTCTTATAAAGATTGTGTAATTTTTGTACTTGTTAATGGTTGTTATAAACTGTAATGTAATGTATGACAACGTTTTTTATCTTGAATCTTAGGTAAGGCTAATAAATTATCGATGAAAAATATAAGACAAAAAAATACGCGTAGATCTGTATCGGAACATATTGAGGCTATTGAATCGTAAATGACATATTAAATAACCCCGCCAGCTGCTGTGGGCGCAGCAGGAGGGAGTGTCAGACTTTTACTGACTAAAACCCACTATGTGCCTCCTGGAGCCCTTTGGGTGCCAGGGTCGCAGTAACTCTTACTCCCGCAAGATCTAGTCAATGGCTTGTGATATTCTTAGCTAGTTACACGAATACAAGTCACGTAGAAAGACCTTCTAGAAATAATCGGCTCCTTCATCAATATTTAATATACAAAATAGGAAGAAGTGTCTTGTTTATTACTAGAACCGGAAGCCTAAAAATTATATTTGAGAGCTGTGCACTTATGCGTTAAACATATTTACATAGCCTTAACGTATTTCCTACTAAGACATTAACCTACCATATTTTTCTATCAGTATTTGTTAATCGATTTGTCCTTTTGAATAAGCAATTCATTGTGCGTGAAAAGGCGATGTGTTTTTTACGAAAGGCGTTTATTTAAAGTGGTAATAAATAAAAAGCAAATTTATCTATTTTAGTAGTTTCAGCACTATTGTAGTGTAATCAGTGTTTTAATTATGATTAATATGGTTTAATAGCGTACTACGGGTAATAACAATAATTTACTTAAATTAACTGGTAACGCTTGAACACTTGAATAATATAATTAATTACGTATGATGAACTGGATAGATAAGGGCACTTAACCGCATGGTTAAGTACGCATGCACTTTAGCTTTAGTGTAAGAAGTTTTCTGGTTTTTGGAATGACAAATTCAGTTTATTCAAAGTTGTGATAAGTTCTTACGGATTTAATTTAGTTTTCACAAATCAATGGTTACCGAAAATATTTTTCTCAAATTGTTTAGAATCAAATTTTAATATTGATGGGTCGATACGGTTTTCATTCAGAGGTATGTTTTTTCTATTTATGAATCAAGGTCTACTATTATCCTCACTAAATTTGGTGCCTAATGTAAAACCAGAGTCTTTAATCAAAATAAGATAAAAAATATGACAGAAAAAATATACCATCTCTGGCAAAAACAAATGACATAAGCTTATTTAATTGTTCTATAGGCATTTCGTTATCTCTTATGGGTCCGCGAGACGATCAAGTGCGCTTGACAAGTCTACGTGCTTGAAATGAATATTGATCGTTTACAGCGTTGACTTGACAAGTCCCGTCAAGTATCTACGGGCTGGACCATAATTGTCAAATTGCGTCAAGTCGCTTGATGCGACTTAACAAGTTTTATTCATTTGCGACCGGAACATCAAAGATGGCGGACGACGGACCGGACCGAGACGTTCTTTTCTCTTTTTCTGTGATAGATACCGCTAGAGTTATAGCAAGGAATGCCTTGTCTGCGTTGGAAACCATTATTAATTTTTGCGACGACCACTTTCCTGAGCACAGGCCGGTGAACGACTGCGGCATGTGGACTTGACGGCACCTTCAAGTCGCGTCAAGTCCCTGGTCAAGTGAAATCGTCGTAGACTTGTCAAGCGCACTTGATCGTCTCGCGGACCCATTACTTCTACGTCACACAGAAAACATATAAATAAAAACATGCATTAGTGGAAGCATTGTGCAATACGATCGCGCCAGTGGTTAAGCACACGCAATTTAGCCGGATATTGCAGGCACCGGCGCACTCAAGGACCGCGGCGAAAACCCAGTGAGTTCCGATGGTACAGCCTAAAGTGTTAAGGATAGGCACAGTGAGGTAATGAGTGCAATAAAAGTGAGATATCATAGTTATGTTTTGAATGATTAATTGGACATATTTATACAGGTTGTTTTAATTTCGCATAAATAAACTGGACGTACGGCAGCGTATCAAGCCAAGTTTAAGTCGAACTAGCAAGCAGCAGAATATTGCATGAATCATAATATGGAGTCATTTTTGATAAATTAGTTTGTAATTGTTTTTAAAATAAAAAAAAACTACATTATTAAGTTATTAATGTAACATTACTTTATATGTTGTGTTACCAAATGAAATTTATAATGAAAATTTAAAATGTAAATGTTAGTATTTTTTTTTTACTTTGCTTCGTTGCTTTGCATGCAACGCGTTGTTCTACCCCGCGACTTCTTCGGCAATTTTTTTAATGTAAGCAGAAACCTAATTCTTATACACAAAATAACATCTTAACTAACCTCTACAAAGCCACATTACCCATAAATCTGCCAATAAAATGTTCCAGTAAAAAGTCTTATCATAATCAGTCCAGCATTTTCCGATATAACCAGAGGTTAAGGAAAATGCCAACGAATAAAACAGAGGTTTTATTACCCAAATACAGCCCTGTTCGCGCAAATGTAGTATCAAGTACAAGAGGAACCGTGTTACCGGATCATTAGGTTCTAGAAGGAATTTCCTTGTACGAAAGGAAATCCTCTTCAACCAATATAGAGACGATGACACAATGTTACCGTTATTATGTGAATTAAAGGGTTAATGAATATTGCTTCATTATTGCCTAGTGCGGTAATTAGAGTGAGGTATTGTTCCTGAAATTAATATTGTTTTTTTTGTGCTTTTTATAATTTATGTTAGAATTAATTTTTTTTTCAGTGACTCCCGTACTAAAGGGTTTAATCCTTGTATAGAGAGGGGTTCTACAGAGTTATGTTTTGATGCTCAAATATACCCAAGTATTGATATGATGAGACATACCGATGAATGTATTTGGTTTAAAGGGCTCTGGATTTAGTTTTAATGATTTGAATGTGGCAAAAGATCTTATAAGATTCGGATTCTCCACGCCTACATGAGGTCACGTGTCCAGGTGCAGATCGCGTGACGACCCAGACTCCAATATTACCTAAGGACTAGGCTACGCTCGCCTTTCAAAAGGAGCAGTGGAAAAAAGAGAGAAAGGCTTTTGGCCAGCAGCTGACTTATAATAAATAAATATGCTCTAGCTTTTTCTCGCGGCTTTATCTAGGTCTAGATTTCACCCTTGAGATTTCAAATATTAATTTAAGTTGAAGGATCTTCATCAGTTTTCCTCAAACTCAACACAATGGTGAAAATAAAACCGACATATAAACAGACAGACGATGATACTTGTTTTTTTAAATAATTAAACTTTTTTAAAACAAAAATACGACTAAACGATGAATAAATAATACATTAAACTCAGTAGCTTGTGAATTCTCATTGTATAACAATTAAGATACAAATCTTTTCAACCATTTATTGTCAGCTTCTTAAAAGCTTTATTTATCATGATTGAATGCGTCAATTAGTGCAAGTAATTGACCTTCTTGCTTATCAGCTGATATTTGTGCCTAGTCTAGACGTATTTCTCGAGACTCGTGTTTGCAAACAAAACCAACAGTTCCTAGATTGCGTATAGTATGGAATATTTCGAGGTTTATTCACAGAACACAATAATATATAGACGCGTAAGCGAATTGAATGTACTACGTGTTTAATTCCAAAAGTTATTTATTATCATTTGGGTTATAAGGGACTATATATTATGTTATAAAAGGCAATTTTTTTAAACTGCACCAGACAGCATCCTGATTTGCCTTCTATTCATCATTTCCCAAGTCACCATTATCATTCCTCTGTTCTTATCCGAATTATTATTTGGGGTCAGCGCAGCACGTCTTCTTCTTCCACACATTCCTATGCGACGTCATCTCACAAGTAACACTATTTGCAGTCATATCAACTTTCACACAATCCATCCATCGTTTCTTTGGTCGTCTTCTTCACTTATATCCATCCACATGTCCAGCACCTTCCTTACCACGTGATCCTCTTTTCTCCGCATCGTTTCCTAAATACTGTGAAAAAGCGGTGCAATAAACTCCACTGCAGACTTAAAAATTATTTTACCCAACACACGTTTAATTAGCATGATATAATAGTCGCATTATGAGTTTTATACTTCATATTTTTGTAAAAAAACTCACACGTGATGCAAAGAGCGAGTGCATTGCAGTTGAACTTGACATTAGGTCAATAACACCTTAGACAATGGCAAATGCAAAAGAGTTTATAATGTGCTGGTATACACGCGTGTCTATTTACTTACGTATATTGTGTATACGTAATCAAATATATCCGGGTTACGTTTTCAGTATCGATTCTGTGTATAGGAAACTACTTTCTTTGAGAAAAGTAGAGACTAAAAAAGGTCTGGATTCATCTTTTTGGATGTGCTATTATATTTTTCAAATGAAGTCGTCCGATTTATGAGGTTATAAAATTCTGTAAGACTAGCAAATTAACATAGATATATGAAGCAAATTAACATTTAACTAGCATATTACTAGTAAACGCTTAGGATTGCGCGAAAATCAAATTTTATGATGAAGAGACTATCGAAAACTTGCTGAATTTACTTTAGAGGTTGCTAAAGATTTAACTGCAGTAATTCTGACTTGAGTCTAAGTCTAGTCCATTTAATTCTTTAATTTAAATCTTTTACTTTTCATCAACCGAAGCAAAATTTACTGCGTAGTTAACCCAACTAATGATAAATTAATTTGTACGTATCGGGGAAGGCCCACAAAAAGGATGTATTAAGTACGATCTTGTTAGATCTACGTGCAATTTAATTCGCCTCATAGTACTGCAAAAACAAACCTAAAAAACATAAGTACAAAGACGTCATTGTTTATGTTCTAACGTTAAGTAATTCGTAGAGGCTTTAAGATAAATAAAAACATTGGTAAAAAAATTGAAGTAAAAAGTGAGAAAAAAAATTGTTGGTCACCTTTGGCTACTTACGTTGGTACAAGAGTATGTTACACCAAATTAATTGTAATTGTCTTAATGCAATTTACATTACATTTTACACAAAAATGAACCCTTTATTGATGTAGGTACCTAAGAGTATTGAGTTTTGGAGAACGGAAGAAAAACGTGTTGCCCCCAATTAAAATGGGAGAAATGCAGGAAAATGATTATGTTATAGTTTTAACTTATAAAACTACAGATTATTATTTCAAAAGATAACTGTAACAATAGGGGTGGGAAAAGTAAAAAAATAATGAACTGAATAATATATTCTTTGTAATCGGCTTATCTCTCCTCATAACAACGTTTTACAAAGAAATAATCATATATACAATGCCTCATCTTGAAAAGTTCTTAAATATTGAATCAGACAATATTATTTGGCTCGATTTGATTTTACAGCGTACGTAGACGAAGTCGCGTGCAGAACCTAGCTATTCATAAAGTCTACAGTAACGGATTTCAGTCTAAAAACCTCTACTGTAAATATAATAATTACACAATTTAGATCAGATTAGATCATTTTTCTAAGTATTTCAAGGCTATATTCCAAGCGTAATATCGAAGAGTACTTATCTAGTTTAATTTTATTAAAACACAATATAAATAGAATGTGAAATATTTTGCAATAAAGAAGGTTGTAATGCATGGCTACAGTTAATAAGTCTTGTCGCCTTGAGATAAACAAATTGTTTACTGGATGGTACTAGGGGTGAGGTTGAGGTACAGATTTCGCTATCAATTCTTAGCTAGCGATATATTTTCTAACTCGCTTCCCTTGATAAACAGCCAGAATACATTTTCAATTTCTAGGACTAAAAATTATAAGGTCCAAAGTGAAGATATTTTATCTTGTGTTATGTCTTTCTAAAGTCACAGTTTGTTTATTTTAAGCCATGTTTTTAGTAACTGTGTACTATAAGAAACAAATTAGTATTAGGTTCTCGTGTAATGCTTTATACTAGATAAACGCATTTTTTTAAAGTCACACAAAGCGCCTACGCCAAAAGTCTACGCTAAAAAACGCCGTCTATAAGCTTTTTTGCCCTTCAAAGTCATTGTTTACATTTACAAAGACATCAAATGTAAATTACGAGAAAACAACCTTAGATTCAACTTTACACTCAAAGAACATGCATCAATATGTAATATGTCATAGGTATTTATATGATAAATTATAATGTCTACGTTTTTGTATACTGAGATTTGTCACACTATAATGATATCGAAGTCTTTTAAAAATACATTGACAGTCGATGACATTGTAATTATCATTTGTCATGTATCAACTTTGTAAGAGTTATTGAAAAGAAAAGAAAAATGATCGATTATGGTGGAGTTTTTGACTTCTGCCCTTTCTAAAACTTGTGAGGTCTATGGTAATTTTTTTTTAACTTTAAAGTAGTTTATTTTGCCCTGGATATTGATGCATTGTTATAGGTATTGTAGTATCCATATATTTTATAATTATAACCGTCATAAAAGTATACATTCGTACGTAGAAGACTCGTGTCGTTGGGTATTGAAAATTTGCGTTTCTTTGTGTATAACGAGCCTAAATGAGTTCTTAATACTGTAGGTCATCATTCGCCCATCAATCAGTGATAAACAAAAGAAACTCATAGTTCTTATAATTATACTATATTTTTTATACTTTATTATGGTCTGTGTCAATAGGCTTTACATAATTTTTTACAAGTTTATATTTTCGGTTCGAATACGGATTGATGTCTTTTTACGTACGAAAATATTCTTGAATGTTTTTGTTTTACTTCGAGATCCGAATGCATAAATAAGTTTGTACATAAAATGTACTTCGTCGAAAGGGAAGAAGACTATTAGAGACGACGTAATATTTTTTTTTGGGATGTTTTTGTGAAATAGTTTTGCCTAAAAGAAAACTTTTTTGATGTTTTTTCCAAACCTATAATGGTATTAATTTTGCTTAGTTTAGTTAAGTTTTTAGCAAATATTAATTTTGTTATAATAAGTAATTATAATTTAAAATTACATGTATAATTTAAAGTTTTTTCATATAATTAATTTGATACCCAAGCAAAGGTTCTTTGGGTTTATTTATATATTTTTCAGTTTGAATAAAAAAAAATATTTATTAGAAAATGAATAAAATCATATCTATTACGTAAAAAAAAAAAAACAAAAAAAATACATACCAATATCACATCAGAGTCAAAACATCACACACAATTCTCTTGCCAATTTACTCAAACACAAATCAGAAGAGCACATCATACACTGATACGTCACTGCGAATAAAACATTCTCAAGTATCAGAAAAGGCTTGATTCTGACTAGAGCGAGTACTGAGCCGTATACTTCTATACAATGAAACAAATGCCCGGTCCTGTGTGACGACGGCCTATTACTGACCACAGACCACTGAAAGACTAGACGCGCCACTTTAAGAGGGGGGTAACCTTCACGCTTTTAGAAAAGAAAAAAAAAAACATTTTCTAGTTCGTAATTAGTTCCGAGGTGGAAATGCGCATCCTTGTTCAAGAATTTACTTGTTAAGTGTATTATTGAAATTAATTGTAATAATGCATGCATTGTGAAATATTACAACGGTTCTGTTTTATTCAAGGTAATGGCGTTGTAAAAGTTTGTTGGTCTATATTAC
Source organism: Chrysodeixis includens (assembly GCA_941860345.1). Taxonomy (NCBI): domain Eukaryota; kingdom Metazoa; phylum Arthropoda; class Insecta; order Lepidoptera; family Noctuidae; genus Chrysodeixis; species Chrysodeixis includens. The sequence goes on along the minus strand of OW796098.1, from coordinate 10,479,161 downwards.
TTAATTAAGCATTGGCTGCAATTTTACATTGCTGCTTATAACACGTACATTGAAAACGTACAGACAACTTTTATAAAGAGGTTTACGTATTTCTATTTAATGGTTGAGATAAATTTTTATACATATTTACAGCATATTTTATTTATAAAAATACATTATTTCAAGAGGAAAATGGTACGGAACATTTCTGAACTAAGTAACGTTCCAATTTCAAGTAATGTCAAGCATCATTTCTAATAGATTCAAAGCTCTATTTCAACAAACGATACTTTTTTGACCTATAGCTCAACGCTACGTCTTTATCAAATAGGACATTGGTATATACAAGTATACTATATTTTTATACATAGTACTTAATGTTTCAGTAACATGATTATAAAAAAGATGGAATTTTCTAGGTTTTTGTAAGGAATTGAACTCTTTAACCTCTGCGGTAATGTTGGTTTATCTTATTATGTTGTTGTTTTCTGTTTGTAGTAATTTGTTGATGTTTAAGTGTTGATCTTGGCCTACATTAAAGTAAAGCAGTAATTTAAAGTAAATTTATAAACCCTGTTTAGATTAGGAATGATTATTTTTTAATGTTTTCGGTTGTTATAAGTACTTGATTTAACGAAAAACACGCATTGCTTCTAACATACATTGACTTGCATCAGCCTGGTTCCTTTTTATTATGTGTTTAAGTTGGAATTCTCAACCTAACAAAAACTATCTTAGAAGAATATTTAGAACTAGTAAATCTTTCCAGCTTCGCATTACTTACTGATCTATTAATCACGTATTCCTTTTAAAACACTCTATCATTCATTCTATCAAATTGCAATACTGATGTATTATACACGCACAGATCTTCCTTTTAAAACATTCTACTATTCATTCCATTGCGTAGTTTCAAAGCTTAAAGCATACATAGGGACAGAGAGGCAGACAGACGTGGGAAGCGTCCTTGTTTTATACTGTGTAGCGTGAGCTATGTCTTACACAGCGTAGACAGCAATTTTGCTTCCACAACGGTCTAAATTTCCTTACGAATATGAAAAATCACAATCATAATAGGTAATTGATATCATATCAAACTTCACTTGTTTTCAGTTCATCTAAACCCACCCTTAACAAGTTACGTCAGAATCTTCGCTAAGCGCGTAACAATGACGCTCTCAGCTTCAATAACACAATTATATTGTATAATCATTATCTACCATGGTGTAATGACAGCTGTTATTATACTGACACGCATTTCCTACCAGTGTCGTCTTATACTACTTAACCTTTGTATAAGTTTGTTTGGTTTAAAGAACAACTCCCGCAGTTAGTAATTTAATTCTTGTATCAGAAGTTTTACAGATATCATATGCACAAAGACACCCAGACCCAAATGCAGATATCTGTTTAATAAATTTAGACCAACAGCGTCAAACGCGGGTAACGATTGTGCAGCTGCAACTGAATTCGCGCGAACAAAGTCGCGGGTAACAACTAGAAACCAATTAATGAGATGTATACTTCTTAGCTCATAAAAATCATTCATTCATCATTACTTAAAACTCAAATTATTGATGCTAATCCTTACGTGAATGTTCAATTAAAAGCAAATTAATCATGTGTTTGAATTCATAAATTCTTAATTATTAATTAGAGAAACAGATCTCAGTATTCTTTTAATTTTTATAGGTCAAGACAGCACGCGTCTTAAAAAAATAAATACATGAATTTAAATAAATATTTAAATCGATTTGATAAGATTTATCTTTGTTTATATGAATTAGATAAAAAAGCCAGCCTATAAATATTCCCCGAGATTGGATATTGCCACGTTTGCGGGTAGGTGACCCCAGATTTCAATATTTCACATCCAGGCCACCAAGACTCTTTGACAATGGAAAACTTCAAATGTATGGAATTGACATTTATTTTCGACTTGTCAGCGTCAGCGTCAACGCGCGTTCAGAGAACTAAGTCTAAGAGGCTTGATCTCCTTATCATCTTTAAATCATTATAAAAAAAAACTACTTCAAAAATACTTTTTAGTTGAGGAAATTTATTAATAGCAACATTGCATAATGAAAATCCTTCCATACTTTTTGTCAGATCTAATTTAAGCTGCATAAGTCACAGATTTTATTAATAAACCTAACATAAAAAGTAATCTTGCTTTTAATCTCGATTTATTAATACTTAATACTAATTTCAGATACTTTGATCCCGGAAAAGCTTTCCATACAATAGTTCTGCTTGATCATTCACGATTACTTCATACAAATTATTTAGGTACTTTTTGCTCTTCTTCATAACATGACGTAGGTTTCATATTTGTTTTGTGGTTTTTGTAAACCCTTTTTGCGTGTTTTTTAGTTTTCTTTTTAATCGCAATATGTCTCTTAATATATTGAGATGAAAATCAATACTAAACATAGTACGAGAGACATGGTTTCCTTTCTTCAGTCAAAGCCAAATCCTTTCATGAAATTAGTGACGATCGACAGAAAACGCCCAAAAACGTATGAATTTGACAGGATTAACTAAAGTGATTAATCGAAATGTAATTTTTATACATGTTAGGCGTTTCTATCAAAGTTAACAATATGGAAAAAAATATATATTATATGCAACAGTAGAAGTTGTGGCCGGATATACCTACCCATCAATTAAAAAATCTTTCCACTGAACCCATAGTATCGGAAAAATAAAATAAATTAAACCACATTGGGTCACCGGATATAATTATATGCAGCATTAACCCTGTTACCTAACACAGTTTCGACCAATTTATAATTATAATTTGAATAATTACAATTATTGTAATTGTTGGAATAATCGTGAATAACTTGCAACGCAACGTGTATCACTGTTTCATTTTATTAACTGATAAATGTTTTATGTGCTACTGCGGTTTTGATTGACTTAATTGAGGTAGATTTGTAGTTTTTTAAAGATGGTTTAATGGTTTTAACAAGAACATTATTTATGACTAAAATGAAAGCCCTTCAGAAAATTGTAAAATGGCTTCATTCAAGAGTTTTCATTAACTTTTTTTTCGCAGTTTATGTTATTACCTATTTCAACGCAATAAAAGTGATATTAACAACGACTCCATGAATGAAAATAAAATACAACTTTAAGTATTCAGTGGTGAAAACAAAATCACATACGTACATGCTGAAAAAACTCCTGTTCTTTAAACTGTTGCGATGTCGGGTAAAAATCCACCTATGTTACAATCATTTCATGGATTTAAAAATAGCTAATAATATTTCGATCTTTGTATCATGAGTTAGCCGAAACTACGTGTGGAATATTTCCAAGTGCGTGGCCTACTGATGTAATTGAGAGGAAAACAAATAATTATCTAGTATTACGAGTACGTACAGTCTGTCGATCACTTATAGCTGTTTTTTGTGTTTGTGACAAAGTTCTTCTATGACGAAAATACATACTTGCACAAGGAAAAATAATGCCTACGAGATGATGTACAAAAAAGTATTTTAAGTACCCCGTTAGTTTTTCCTTAATTTTCTTCACGTATGTTGTGTTAGGTTCATATTTAGACTTTAGATCTAGGCAGTACTTTACGTAATACCGTAAACTGTATTTATGTAAATTTAATTTTCATATTCAAAATTTACTCCACTTACTCGCAGTGTAAGATTAAGACGTACCTACACTGAATCTTTACTACCAGCCTCTTAAAAAAGTTATTCCAAGTTTTTCTTTGCGCTTACGCATAGATTTGGGCAGACAAAGAAAAAATACGCGGAACACCATCAGTTTAATAATAACAATAAAATTCAGAATTAAGTTTTCAACAAGGTCTCTAATCACGTCATATCGCACCTAGTGTCCCCACGAAAGCTTTTTTAAGTAGCATATTGTGTCTTCATATCAAGCTTTACCATAAAGAGAGATAAAAAACATTAATGTCAATTAACTTACAAGCACCAATCAATATGGCATCGCCCTCTGCTGGCTGTAGAACTCGTACTCCTCTTCCTCCGTCAGCGCGCACTCCTCGAAGCACCAGAGCCCAGCTATGGCGAGCAGCACGGTGTAGGTCGCGTAGTACAAAAGGTAGACTAGGATGCTGAACAACATTGTAGTTTAGTCTAGGATGAAGTTCCTGTGAAAGAAAAAAAAGTAAAAATAAATTCAAAAATTGAAGTATTTAAGCAAAAAACAAGTGACGATCAATTCGCTCAATTTGTTAATGAGAATTATTTTTGCCAAGCTACATGATGTATTTTAATATTTGTTATTTCAATATAGGGCAGTTAGATAGCGGTACTGCTTCTGATATGCCACGTGTCTAGACATGCAGGTCTACAGGTCTATGTTATCGGTACCGATATCGGTCTTTGATATCTACTGGTCTTTGTTGCTGAGTGCATTTTTGTTTGGAAAGTACCTGATATCTAGAACGTATTTAGTCTTTGTTTTTTTTATTGCTTAAAACTATCGACACTATGTTAACCTATATCTAAAATGAACGAAACTTTATAACAAGAACGGCAATACCCTGAATAAGATTTTTAATAGAATAACATCATGGGATTTTTTTCTTGACATATTTCATTTGAACTACTCTAATGACAAAATAACTATAATTATTGCTTACCACTTCAGCGAACAGATGTGAAGATATATTTCAAAACAAACATTGTGGTTCGTCTACAATAGCGACTAATCGAGTGACGATTCACGTCTGCTATGAGTCAGGGTATTTTGCCAGGGTTTGACAAAAAATATTTTTTTTGGCTATCAAGTGTGTATTTCCTGTACTGGACTGATATTAAGTACTTAATAAGCTCTTGTTAAGCCAAAGTACAAGTTCCAAATACGTGGCAAAGTTCATAAACTGATTTTGTTGATATTCTTTCAACCGTACTATGTTTAGACGCTTACCTGGTATGTTCAAGGTGTAGCGCCGTCCCTCTAAACCACAACTGCCTCGTTTTTACATCATCTATCATCATTTTTGACATTGACGTTACTTGGACGGTTTCTATATACTTTGGACTGACATTGAAGTATTATTTCTTACATAATATTTGTTTTTATTCACGGACGCACGAGAATGGAATACCCAAACTGTAATAGGCTAACCGTTTTCTACGTAGGCGTACTATGTAACCGTTTTTCCCGAAAATGGCTTTAGCAAATCATGAAGTTCTTTGAATTTCATAGGCTTAGTTATGATTTTTGATAGTTTTGCGGTTTCTGTACAAAACCTTACCATCGTAACCAGTAAATACTCTTTGCAACAATAAATATGCCGTAAGGTGTAGGGCTGATGACGTATTACCGAAATCGGGGGATACTTGTAACTGAATCGTGATGGACTTTTTGTAGAGTTACTTATTTCACGATAAATACAGAGGTATTACGTATGGCGATTCGATACCTATAGGGTGGTATCGATTTCGTCGTAAGTAAATTATTAACGAATGATAGGTAGTTGCAATCTCAGTTTTGGCTGCTTTTCTATAGCAGCCAAAACTCTCTTCTTAGGCTAACTGTTAGCCTAAGAAATTAAATTTCTATACTGACTTATAAGTATACTCATTTTAAGTAATATTTTAGCACTAATAAATTCATAAAATATTACTGTTTACTTTAGGCCTTCTAACCAAAAATAGTATTACTACCGGATCTCCACCGTTTTTTAAACATATTATTTCTGACATAATAAAATGTATTTTTAGTTAAGGTCAAATTCAATTACCCCTATTACTAGAACATACACTTATTTTTATTTAATTTACTTCAAATTGATGCGTACTTATTTTTGTACCATGTAGAGGTTATAATAATGTCAAATATCCCAGTTTGTACATTCTAGAGGATAAATAAAAAAAAAATGATAGCTGAAGTCTTAAAGATCTTGAAGATTGATAATAAAACATTTGAAAGTCTTCAAAGATTTTGTTATTTAATTGAATAGCTTTCTAAGCTATAATAGAGGTACTTTTGTGAGAAATGATATTTTCCTGAAACTCACGGGGTGATTGACTGGGCATACAAAGAACACCTAGAATTATTAAATTGTTTAATCTTATAATTTTTGATAGCTCTGTCATTGAACCTACGCTTAAAATAGTTATAAAAACATCCATGTTCAGTAATGCCTTGACGTTAGTAAAACAAAAACTTTTGTGGTTTAATATTGTTCTTTTGAAACTTTTTGAAATGTGTTTTATCGTATAAAGTACAGGATAAGACTCTTTTGGTCCTTTTTTAAAATTGAAATATCAAAAATAATTTGCTACGAAAATAGCTAAAATTACAAGAAAATACTAAAGTTACTTTTTAATATTTTTATTTTTCGTTTTTCTTTTAAACGGCTTTTGCACTAAGGAATATAATCCTTGTATCGCGGGGGGCTTTACAGAGATTCAATTCACAAGCACAGAGACACTCAGACTCAGAACAAGCATTTAATTTTGTGGAACACACAATTAATGCTTGTACTATCCATGCAAGCGGTACGAAAACGCAGTAAAAATCGAATAAAGCAATATTTTTATGAAAATCTTACCCTTTTAACACGTGGAAATCTTTTCAAGGTTCTAAAAGAAAATTAGTTGTTGTTTGTAAGAAAACCTTATTCATTTCCAGCCAGTACGATTCCACGCGTCATATTGAAAAACAAGCGTCGATGGCGTTTTCCGGACTATGGGAATCCCACAGCCAATTTAATCATTATAATGATATTATTATAGGATTGTCTTCAATTGAACAATTATATCATGAAATGATATATCAGGTTCTATCAAATGACGACATTTGACGAGTAATTTTCTGGTTTGATGAATTCTGATTATAGGAAGAGTTGAATGTCCTTCTTGAAAATTTGAAAGAAGGACTGTAAAAATCGATAGAAGAAAATATGTACTAATGTTATGAATTCTCAATTCTTTATGGCAGATTTGTGTTTTACCAATTGATAAAGATTAATGTTAGCTTTATGTTCAATTTAGGTTTTAGGGACAAAAGTTCAGACTCGACCTTTTATATGAATAAGCAGAAAGATGATCTCTTTTCTCACTTCTGGTTGTGGCTTTTCTTTTGCTATTTTAGATGTAAAGCTGTCGTATTTTATTAATTTTAGGTACAGACAAACAAATGAACTATCTATTCATCTAACTACTTTGTGATTGTAATTAATATGTTATGCTTCCATATAATTAGCAACAAAGCGTGTAAGTAATCAAACGATTAAAGAACAAAGGAAATTTTTAATAAAGGTCGCTCCATAAAACGATTACTGTGAACATAAATGTTGTTCAAGATTATCTACAACCATTATATAAGATGAACAAGATGTTTGTATGTAGAGAATATTACTGTACTCTTTTTTGTGGCCCTGTGGTAATCCTCATCCCTTCGCCATGAGGAAACGAAGGGGTGAGCCGGACTCTTACCAGCTAAAATCACTGAAGTACTTCTTCGTTCCTTATTATTAGGGGCCATGGACTTTTTCGCAAACTACTGCGAGCTCAGACAGTTGAGTTCCTTAAACAGGAAATTCTTTAAGAGATGGGGAGTCCGTTTTCCTCATTATATTACTGAAGTCTACCTCCTTGCATGCGTTATAAAAATCAAGTCGTGTAAAAAAGTTATTATAATTAGATTTATAAGAAGGTATTTTAAGCATTTTCAGTTTGTGAATTTTGCATGCCAATAAAACTTTATGAACATGCTTTTTACTGTTTAATATATCATTAAAGTAGATGCAATGACCCTGCATTTTAACCCGATGTGAAATTTTTGGGGTTATCTAAATATCTCATATAATTGCTTACCTTTGTTCTTTATTTATGAACTGGAAAGGTTAAGTCAGGGTATAAAAATAAGTTTGTAAAAAGTAAATAGGTACCTACTGAAACATTTTTAATTCGACAGAACTGAAACAAAATGTCGGAAACTCAAATCCATTAACGACTTATCCAAATAAGAATCTTTTCAAAAATAGTTTAAAAATGTTGATCAGTCTACAATTCTTTCGTTTCCATGCGTTACTAAAAATAACAGTATAACTGCCATAACCTACATCTAATATTAAATTTTAAAAATCTTTGATCCTGCGTAAAACCTTTCTGCTATAACATTCTACTTGATATATTATTAGGTATACCAACACGCTCAATTACGATTCTCGATGCAAACCGCAGCTAGATTCACGTACGATAAAGCGATAGATTAAAAGGACCGGTTTTAGGGGGCAAAGGTTCAGAGGCTCGACCTATCATATGAATATGCAGGATGCATCATAATATATTGTTTGTAGATAAGGTGTTACAATGAGCGTTTTTCAGTGATATTTGCCTCGCTGAAAAGCTGTCGTGTTGAAGAAACTAAGTATAAATAAATAAATATTCCACAACTTTCACACAACGCCATCTAGTCTCACACTAAACAGAGCTTGTATTAAGTACTACTTCTAAATACATACATGCCATAGATAAATTACACTGAGACGCAGGACAAAATATATTTTTTTTGAGGAAATTTACTTGATAAGCGGTTTTCTGAAAAGGGTTTTCTAGTAAATAATAAAAGATACCGGAGTTGGGTAGAGCCTACGTAAGCGATGATGCGACCACTGATATGGCTGGGAGATGTTTTCAGGTGTTCTCAATGTAAGTTAGAAGAAATTTTGCGTTTAACTTTGAAAAAAAAAAGTAGGTATGTTTTCTCCGCTGCTCGATGTTCGTAAGAGTTACCGCGACCCTGGAACTCAAAGGGCTCCAGGAGGAACATAGTGGGTTTTAATCAGTATAAATCTGCCACTCCCTCCTGCTGCACTCACAGCGGGTGGGGCCATTTGATGATTTCCCACGAAAAAAAAGGTATGTTTTTTCTGAAATTCTCATTTTGTAACCCAAATATTTACAAGTCTGCTCTTTTGTCATGAATGCAAAGGTTGGTATGATTTCGCAATTACACTTATTTGGACGGAAGGACACGCAGATTCCTTCAAGTAGATAAAGTGTAATCACGTGTATTTTATAAGGTTTCAGATTTGCACGTGAGATTAGGCAAGGCTCAACTTGTTATTTTTTTCTGACTCTCAAAAAAATGTAGTTGTCAATCTTTTGTTCTTAGCCTTTTGGGTTTTTCTGGTACCTATGAAATTATGTATTTTTTTTTTTTTTGAGTAATACAATTTAAAGACTTCATGCTCGTAACGTATGTTATCTTTAATTTACTTATCGTTCTATATTTTAATAGTTTACAATATTAATCAGAGAGTTTAAAAGCGGTTAATGCTTAAAAATAAAAAAAAAACATATCAACAGAAAATGTGAAAAAAATCCACTACGTGCATTTCCTCAAAGAAGTAATAAAAACAGTTACCAAAACATTTGAATACCCCTTGCGTAAATCAAGAGGATCTATTTAATACTAAGAGTCGGAAGCGTTAGTCACGGACCGCGGGCATTCGGATCTAGCTCTTTAGACTTAGCAAGTATATAATATCTAGAAAGGTAAGCTTGCAACATTGTGGTTGCAAAACCTGGCCAATTCCGATGCCGTACGTACCTTGCCTTGCCTATTCCTGACTTGTGGAATGTCACTGGGTGCTTACATTTTATGAGAAAAGAGGAATTTGTTTTTAAGGTTTGGTATAAATTTAAAAGGCCAGTACTTAAATCATTCTTAAATTTTATTTACGATAGTTTAGTGAATAGCATTTGTGGTCGTAGGTAAAGCCAAAACATGATCAAAATAAGTTTGTAATGTTATATTTTATTTGTGTATGTAATTTGAATGTTCTTGAAATTCCCATAATTTAAGTAACAAATAATGTTAACGTCAAATGTAACTAAATAATTTTCGGTTAACTCATGCTAAATATTATTTGAAGTGACTAACAGGAGAATCCACATGAAAAAAATTGTATAGACAGCCGCAAATTATTGATACTTCCCAAGGCAACATAAATTAAGTGATAGGTACACTTAATTTAAAAAACCATCATTGGTTTATCAAGCAACTGAACCACTAAGCTTTTATAGAAATTCGTTCATGTAGGTACAAGTGATTTTTGACAAAGATCACCAGATATAGACTGCCAACCCGAATCGCACATAGCATACGTGAGTGCTACCGTGACTCTGGCTTAGGTAGTACAAGGGGCCTGCTGGGGACACGGTGAATGCGAAAGCGAACATCGTACCCCCGGCCAAAGGCAGATGAGGATACTCCAGTAGTTTTAACCGGTAAAATTCCGGCACACCTCCTCGTCAACTCCCGTGTCCCCATCAAGTCCGTGAGGATATCCACTGGGATACAATATAAAAAAAGGTAGAACAAGGGGCCTGGGGTGTTTTCGTCTACCCGACGTATTCCCATGCCGTGCCCTCGGAGTACGGTGTTTCACAAAACAAAAAGGTATCGTAGACTTATTCTGTTTCGCATAAAGGGCGTGATGACAAAACTTGGTAAAGTCGAAACCAGCAACGGACCGGTATAGTTTAAATTGATACAAATTTAAACTATAATAGGGTGTGATCCAATCTATCCGATTGGATCACACCCTTTCTATGCCTGTCAGTCACATCAAGGACACTTAAAGTCTTATTAAGACAAGTGTACGTCGATCAAACACTTCACATGAATCTGTCGCAATCTCGTAAATCCGTGATACTCGCACGAGAGTTAACCTTGGGTCAAATTAGAACTTGTGAATTCTCACGTACGAGTATTTTGGTTTACAGATGCTACCTCGTAAATTTTTGTCTTGATGTGCTAATATTAATCTTGCTTTAGGCTTAGTTTGTAAGTGTCAAATTTTGAACCTAAGTATTACTTTCGATATAGTTCAATTAGAATTAAAATTTATTACTTAACGTGTACCTGTTAAATTAATTTCGATTCAGCGAAACGACTTTTTTGAAATCAAGCGGAGTGATCTTAGTTTAGATCGATAGTAACTTTTGCTCGTTTATATTTTCGGAAAGATTCCTGTGTAACTTAATCTAACGCATTCAGGTCATTCGTTATGGGCAGTGTTTAATACCCACAATATTTTCAGTATCAGTATGAAACAAGACGTATTATAATATTATCGAGGGCGTTGAATTACGATAGCATAAGAAACTCATCTTTCTCAGAATTTTCGAAGGTTCTCCATCACTCTTCTAAGTTGCAGTTATCATATTAAGTGCATACACTCATAATGTACGTATAAGTAAGTACTGGGTCAAGGTGAATCGTACACGAGAACATAATTTTCGCGTTACGTCCGTCGTTGCGTCACGGTGACATGAGTTCAGCGGGTACTTGCTTAGCTTGATTAGGGGTTCGATACTGACTTTTTAATTTTGATTAATTGGCTGCAAAATGCTTAGTGTCTAGCCAAGTCTGGTTCTTCCAGTCTGTTCTTAAAGTTCTGTCGAAGGATGGGATGTTCTAAATGTATTTATATAAATATTTTTGAAAACTTTCCTTCCTTCATTTTTTACCTCTATTTACGCGGTACCGCGTTACTCAACAATAAATTAGTTTATATTGTGACTAGCAAAAATATCAAACCCTATACCAGTCATAGTTATAGTATTTTTTGGAATCACTAGAGTTGTAAAATACAGATTGAGATACTAAACTAGATTCGGAACCAGATCAGATCGATCTGAAACTGAAACTTTTCTGAAAAGGAAGTAAAAGTGATAGAATTATCCTAGATACAAAATAAATGATTTCATTTCAGTTAGTATTCTATGATTTAAACAAAATGCTTTGTAGAAACAGTTGCGCTTTTTCAAAGAGCAACCACGGTTAATTGTTCAACAGTTGTTTCACGCCTTCACGCTCAAGCGTATTGTTACATCTCTCTTAAACGCTACTGACATTTGAACACACAATGTAAACGAACATGTGTTGCATATTAACTATGACAACAGATGATTTGTCTACATGTAATTGTACACGTGTATTTTTTTCGGTTTATGTTTAAAACTTTTTAAGTGGAAATAGTCATTGAGTGCAAATTTAATTGGATTACACAGATTGCGCCAGTTACTTGAAATTAGTAAAATAGTTTACGAAGATCGGATCGCTAGTCTTGTCACATAAAATGCACTATTCAGTTCTATCCAATTTAGAAAGGGCTTGAAGAAAAATAACTGTTTTGGTTCAAATCAAGTTCAGTTTAGTTTTTTTTTTTTTGTATGACTCGGGTCCATTTCAAAATTACTAATATCTTACGTTACTATGAAAATAATATAGCCTATAGTCTCAAGCCCAGGACAAACTACATCTTCCTTTGTTTCTTATATTTATTTATTTAGATGCCTCAAAATGGTCTTTACAATGCAAATAAACTTGACGCACAAACGAACCACTTCAAAGTAAATGTACTTCAATATTTACTTTACGACGCATGCGCAACTAACGACATTGGCCATGTGAAAACACCAAGGTCTTGTTAACCAAATATTGCGTTTTGTTGATGGTAGGCGAAAACTATTTATTAATAACGAAGATGGTTGAATGAAGAGGAATGGTTGCAAAACTTTAAAGATTTTATGTTGATATGAAAACAAGTAGCTTATAGTTAATAAAAACTGACAAATCATAGCACTAGATAAGTACTATGACTAACAAAGAGTATTTTATCCTGCAGCACGTCAGATATTCAAAGGAGAAACGAAGTAATAATTTAGCTCAATTGAGTTCTGACTGTAGGTATGTTTGGAATAGAACAATTCTATCGTTTCATTATTAGATAATTGGGGCTGTGCAGAAGACAAAAAACATCTGAAATTTTAGCCTACAAAAAAACACAATCTAGGCGCATTAACAATGCTTTGAAATTATAATGCAAAATCAAAAGCAAAATATTATTTAAAATTAGATAACAATGTAGCACTTATTGAATGTCAAAATAATAATAGACAGCACCCCATCGACCACCCTTCACCGCTTCCTCTGCTTTCGCTACGGGAGAAGAAACGGCGCAACAAACTCCCCAGCAGCACAAAAATCAGCAAAAATAATTTAAACCATATCTTCTTTAGTATTTATCTCAATACTCGTCCGTCGTATAACAATCAATAAATGACTCATTACAATTGCATTGAACAATGTTTATGTAATTAATCAGCAAAATGTAATCGTTTTCTCAACACCATATCTTCAATTCTAAGAATGATTATTTCTGAGAAGTTACGTCGCGTTGTACCTAAATTCAATTGTTTTGGCAATCCTAACATATTAAGTAAGTTGTTAGGTATTAAAATCTTCTTGTAGTGTTTTGTTTATGTTAGACTAGCTCCCAACTGTTTTTATAGCCGTACCCGTCTAAATTAGTAGTCTGTCATTAAGTGCCGAAACGAATTCAGCAAATTAAACATAATTCTAATAGGTTCAGGTGTTCTTAAGTTAAGAATTGTGTAGCAGTTTCTAGCTTACATTTGTGTGGTTTATGTTTATGGTTTATAATTATTTATTTGTATCACGGGGGGTTTTACAGACATTCAATTAATATGCACAAAGACACCCAGACTTAAAAAAATATTTGTGGGTCGCACATACTTTTGTCCTACTCCTATATCTGGGATCGAAACCGTCGTGATTGTCGTGGTGACCTATACCACTTGGCTATCCGTGCACTCAAATAATAATAATAATCTGTTCTACAATTCTTAAAATGAATTCTGTTTTTTTTTTTAAATATTTATAAAAAAATATCAATAAATAACCTAACTTGTCAAATACCACAAAACTTCAGAAGCAACAAAAAAAAATACATGAAACATTTTCCAACAAAAATTTTCCACAGCATTGCATCGTATTAACAAATCTCGCACCGAATGCACTCAACGGACTGGTCTGCACGCACAGATATCCGGTCTAACGTCCGATCGCGTGTCGCAACGTGTGTCGCAAGCCTTAGCCAGTTGCTTAGTTATGTTGAAGGCTAAGCATTGTATGAGAGTGCTGAAATGAAAAATTATGTGAAAGTCTGATGGTCTATCATTGAATGACGGTGCATGTTTTGTATGTAAGTAGTTGTTCTATTTGATTTGGACCTTGGTTTAGTTAATCGATAATGTTGATATTCTTAGTTTTGTAATAGAGATTTGACTGTAGTTAGAACTGTTGAAGTTGGAGGATTGTTGGTGTGGAAGCGAGACGATGTATCGGCGTCCCACTCCAATATGTTTGTCGAACTGTGGTATGCTCATGTTTGGTACATTTGAGTGTATAAGCCGCAGGGGTTCAGCTAATTTTAAAATAAAACATGAAAATAAAACTTGTATTTATCTTTCGTAATTTTTACTATTGTCATTTAAATAGTAGTAAACACACAAAAACAAGGACAATTCTTGCTACAGTCGATAATTGAAAAAAATCTTACTATACAAACAAAATAATTATTCTCCTTATGACCATTAATAGTTCTAAGTGAACACAAATATCTATTATTAAATTCTAGCGATGCAAAAAATTACCTATAGTTGCCTATAAAGATCCCACGCAGTCATTACATTAGTGTGTTTTAGGTTACTGGGCTCGGCCCTAACTGATTGATGTTTAATACCTAATAATTTATTATTGAGTGCGAAAACATTGTTTATTATTTACCTACATAGTTTATTTATGAGCTGTTGTATGATTAAATTAGCTTTAGGTATGATGTGCCCCTGTAAATATGTTTTTTAGGAAAAGTTTGTTTAATTGCATTATAAAAAAAAAAAAGTTAACAAAAGTATATGTACAATTGTGTACAACGTTGTATTCAATTGTACAAATTATTATAAAAATTAAGAGACGATTTTATTGACTCATCATCATCATCATTCCGCTTCCCAATTATATTTTACTGTCTACAATCAACGTTTTCGGGTTATACTGAAAACCATTCGCTTACTTACCTACGTCATTAATAAAAATGTCTGTTATTTTCAAAACATTCCTATACTAAATTTGTCAACGTACCAATTTAAATCACTCACTTTATCACTGCAGTTTAATGATAAAGCTATGCCATTTATAGAACAACATATTGAGTTCATTGACTGACGCATAGGCAGGTAGGTCTGACAGTTACCTACCTACCTACTGCCTCCAGATAGTCCTTTCTAAAATATCACGGTTTATTTATAACGTACAAGGCTGTCGGTCTTTGCTGCGTACTGTATGTAGCTGATACGTGATTCTAATGTTTGGTATATTATTTTTTTTTAGATTTTGAAAGCGGGTAAGTAAGAGTGCTGTAAAAGGATTAAGAAAAAAGTTGATACATTGTAAAATCAGTATCATAAGTACAAATTGGGATAAGGGCAGGGGAACGATGATGATGAAGTAAAAATCAATAAATGTGTAACTTGTTATCACTTTTCTGCACTTTGCTTCATGTGTTAAGTTACATTCGTTATATTAAACTTTTTAAACAATAACATGGTAAGCTCAGTTAAGTAAATTTATGATTATTATAAAAAATAAAATCAAATATTCCCATTCACTTCCTAAAATATTTAAACTAAATTCGAAAATTCACTATAAAACAAATCACAACCAATCAAAAGTTCATTAACCTTTAAACCTTCCTCAACACTAAAATAGTAAATATATGCAAATATAAACAGAAAACAATGAGACTATTCATTTAGAATTACGTTCCACCGCATTATGAGCAGTTAACTGCCCAAAACTCCGCCCAATCTTTCTCAATAGTTCAAAATACGAACAAAAATAGCCTTTTAAAACACCAAAAACATTTGCACTATAATCAAATTATTTTCAATGTCAATGACCTATTCATTCAAAATTCTGTCTGCTAGCCGTCTGCGAGGAATATTAATTTATTCACAAAAATTGTTTATAATAGTTCCGACATTGAATTTAATCTGTAGGGCGTTGATTTATTAGTTTTATGTTCAATGGTGAACGATCGTGATTTTTGATGGATGGCGAGCCGCGTAAGTTGCCTCTAAGAATATCCATAATAGCCTTTAAGTTAAAGCAATAAGGATCATTTTTGTATTGACTGATTACAATTGTGTGGTCTAGTGTATAGTGCTACTTGAACGACAGGGTGCTGTGAGCTGTCATAAGGTTTTAATATCGTCATTTGTTATTTTGATTTCTTTCGGGTAGTGACAGACTGTTATGTTAATACTTTAGTTCTGAGATAAATCATGTTAGAAGCTTTGTAAGCATGACAAGGGCAAAAACTTTTGCATACTTAAAGGCTTAAACTTGTAAGTACTTACAAGCTTAGAATTTTTTTTTTCAAGTACGTTTCAGAACAACCGTATTTATGTTTAAGTCTATATAAACTTACTGATTTAAATTCACAAATGATTTTTCACAGTTTATTTACAAAAATAACATCAATACTGTAAGCAGGTTACAGTTTACAGTCGATAGGAATCAGAAAGACTTTAAATAGGAATCAAACAGAAGCGGCTCATTAAAGCTAGAGTCAACTAAGTTTGCACTTTCGACATGAACGACAAAATATCCGATACTTGATAAATAGCAATTCATCTTCACTGCAACTCAACATTGTCACACCCTGTTTATCACTTTCAACCGGCAAGTCCGCGTTAGCACTAACTTAACAAAACGTTACTGAAACGCGACGCGTTACGTAATCTTACAGCTGTTTGCGACACAATGACCGCGAAAATTTTACAATATTATTTACGACACTCACTTAACTGATTTGTATCTTACTGAATGGGCTTAATTATGAGAGAATGACGTTTCCAGCTGATGTTTAAAGGTTGAAACAAAGAAATAAAACGCCTAGTCATGGATTAGATTAAGTTCCTACGTACACGGATGTTGCCGATTTTGATTATTACGACACTAGATAATGTGAGTAAAAAATGTGTGATGTCTTTAATATAAGTGCCAATTCAAGATGCAAATATACTTAAAACATACTATCGAACTTTTTGTATTGTCAATTTAGTGTCAACAACTCATTTTTGGATGGTACTTATCCGATGAACACTGAGTCACAAAATCAAACCAAAGACAGACTTCTTTATCAAAGATAGATTGAGTTACAAATGTTTTAAAGAAGAAAAGTATTGCTCTATGATTCGTCACCGAGGCATGCGCTAGTACAAATATAAGAATTAAAATAGCATTACGTATACAGACTAACCCCTAGATTCTCAAACGCTGATCAACACAATATAAATGTTAATCGTCTCTTAAATCTCATGTTAAACTCTGTGATTAGTTGTAAGTTTTATGATCAACCAAACACAGTCGTGATCAGCATATTCAACATTTTAGCTTCCCAGAAACCGGTGGTTAATTACACAAATTGAAAGTTAGACAATCAAATGGGGAATAAGACCTCATTATAATTGTGCTGGCTTTTTACAATGGCTTCTTACTATGGAGTATTCTTACAATCAAGTATCGTTTACAAAATATTAGTAAGTCATGGTCATTATAGAATTGATTTATTTACCAATCGATACTAAAAGATATCACATCACTATGAACGTTACCAAATTGTATTTATTACGAACACAATGTCTAAATAATGAAATCGTTCTCATGATTGAATCAGTTCCTACATTTTGTGGCAACATTCATTTATATAAGTGTTCAGAGATTGTAAAAATACAAAATCATGTAATTTTATGTCGAAGTATCAAACTAAAAGTCAGTCTTGAATTACCAAAACCATCCTCGATTCGTGCATCTTTTACGTGAATTTTGTGATGAAGTCGTTGCATTTTTGTAGTTAGAATTTTTTGGTCATAAAAGCTACTGTACTTTTTTACTCAGTAAAACAACAAACAAATTAATTAGTTAAATCAAAAGGTTTCTTGATGATGATCATTTCAACAAATTGTTTTCTTTTTTATTTAATTTTTTGTGAAAAAGTGTACACTGAAAAATACATCCCTTCTTATTTTTAAGGCGTTGAATAATAATGTCAAGATTATCGTAAAAGAAAAAACAAAAACAACAAAGAAAAATCTCAGTCATGTCAGTTACCAAATATAACTCGTACACTAACGAAATCAAGATGAATTAACAAACACCACTCAATTTTCGTCAAAAGTTGTAAGGTAAGCAAATAGTAAAAAAGTATCGTCTCGGGTTTATGCAAACTATTGCGAACCTATCACAAAAGGTTGTGTAACACTAAATGTTACTGTAACATTTGAAGCTATTATATTGTGCCTGAAATTCGTGAAATAAGAGCAACTTGTTTCAAATTGTGTTGTAAGTAAATGGTAGCGTTTATGTCATAAATGCTTGAAGTAAACGTGGGGACAATAATTATCGTTTAACTTTGTAGATTGCTTCTGATTCATATTTTACTTATAAGTAATAGAATGCGCAATAAATAAATCAATTAGTCCGTCAGATAGGTTTCCAAAAACATTGGGTACGTATTTCTGCTCTTATGAAATTAAAAAATTAATACAAAGATGTCATAATATACCTAATCAAGTATGGTGTACGGTATTTTATGGGGAGGAGGAGTAACTTCTCATATTCATAGCAATAAACAAAACAAGAGCGTGTGAAAAAAAACGAAAAGAGGTTATAGATTTACAACAACTTATATAAACTGCATGGATAGCCGATTACTACCGTGCGACGTTTCGCGGGTTTGATTCCTGATAGGACAAGACTTTGTGCGATCCACAAATACTTCTTCTAAGTCTAGGTGTTTTTGACTATGTGAATTTGAATGTCTGTGAAAGACCCCGCGACACAAGTATTACATTTCTTAGTACGGGGGTCAATAAAAAACAAAACCAACCAGGCTTTGTTACAATAAAAGAACCAAATATGATGATCATGAACAATTGCGCTAACTAAAGAAGTAAGTGGCGCATGACTTCAAAGTCGTTAACTCTATTCATTATAGTATAGTAAAAACGACCTTGACGGCTCCGATGGTGAACGAAACTCTTGCCAAACCGAAGAAAACAAAATGTCAGTCAAAGATACACGATTATCTTGTAACGACAAGTTTTTAATAACTCGTTTAAATCCTACTAATATTATAAACGCGAAAGTTTCTAAGTATGGATCGGTGTTTAGTACTCTACCAAACTCAAACTCCTCGACCAATTTTATAAAAATTGCTATGTTAGCTGACACCGTGGATATAATTATGTACCTGTACTTTTTAACTGACTGCACTTTAAGGTGGCAATGTTTTCCACGGCACTCAAAGGGCTCCAGGAAGAACAGTGGGTTTTAGTCAGTTAAAGTCTGACACTCCCTCCCGCTGCACCCACAGCAGACGAAGTCATTTGATGATTTCCTAGCAAGAAAAAAATTGGTGATATTTTTGCAGCTATAACCGACTTACGCGCGGGCGAAATCAGGCAACAGCTAGTGTAAATTACTTTTAATATCGATACAAGGCATAATATATGCGCTGAAGTAGAATTATCAAAAAAATAATTGAACTATTTCTTTAGCTCTTCTTTATCTCCAAGTAATTGGTTTTACATCTAACATTGTAAAAGAGCTATAAATAAAATGTAATCACTGTAAGACTTTTAGGTGTCAAATGTGAATCATGAAGGATCTTGGCCTTTGACCAACCTGTTGCAGTGCATTGCCTAACAGAGTGTACTAACATTTTAACAGTATGACCTAAACATCACCTAAACCTTTTGTATAACCTATACTATAATCCTACAAATATTATAAACGCCAAAGTTTGTAAATATGGATGGATGGAAGTTTGTTACTCTTTCGCCTCACTGAAATGTTTTAGGTCGAAAATACCGTCCTTAAAGTAATCATAAACACATACTAATTTCTATCGTATAAAACTTCCTGCAATATAAATGAATCCTCAATGAAAAATATTTTTTTGTATAGATTATTTTAATTAGCATTGAAAATTATAATTTTTGAAAGGCCTACCTGATTTTTTTATTCTAATTTAGCCTAGTTCAAATAAAAACGGCCACGTGCGAGTTGAACTCGCGCGTAAGATTTCCGTACTATCATTTATACACAGCGAAAATTTTAAAGGTCTACCTGTTACCGTATATTGAGCAAAAATACGAAAAAACACTAATTGTTTTTAGACCTTCCTTAAATAATATTTGTTGTTATAGCGGCAATGGAAATACATCATTTGTGAAAAATTCAGCTTTCTAGCTCTCACGGTTTATAAGATACAGCCTGGAGACAGACAGACAGAAAGCGGAGGCTTAGAAATAGGGTTCCGTTTTACCCTTTGGGTACGGAACCCTAAAAAATTGATGTATCTAACATATTTTATTTTTGAATGTTTTAATAAGTTTCTGTGTACCTATTTACAATTAAAATTTGCATGCCTTCATGGCAAAATATGGTTGAACTGTTAAAATGTATCTATACCTGAAATTGCGAATAAATTTATCTTTATCTTTACGAAATATTCGTCCGACTCTTAAATTAAATCTTGAAAACATGTTAGAATTTTTTGAAATAATTTTCAATCTTACAATACATGCAATTGAAAACAAATAATTCTTAAACCTCAGACACGTATTGTATATTAGGATAAAAATATAAAACGGGATATTCCCACGCTTTCTAACCAACATTAAGCCTTTAATTACCGGAAAGAAATTAATTATACATTCAAATAAGATAAGTCTTAATGAAAATGCCCTATGGATGACAGTGGTCTGTAGGCTAGGCATCAGGCTATTAAATACTCTTTAAAAGCATTGTTATTATGTATTATGGCTGACCTCTCTCCGGTCGTGTCGGATAGCCGTCCCATCGGGCTATGAGAGTAAAGGAACAGAGAGTGCACCTGTGTTTGCGCACACGCTTGTGCACTATAATATGTCCTGCGTAGCTGGCTGGTGTCATAGTAACACTAGCCGCTGTGTCGGAAATCGGTCAGAAGACTATTATTATTATTATGTATTCGTGTTTCCTTGGTCATTAAATCCAAGCTATTGTATGTGGAGGTCACAATTAATGAGTATTGATTGCCAATAATTTAAATAGATAGTTGCGGACTTACAGTTGGCAACATGTAATCATGAAAGCTATTGTTAAATCAACATTGATTATTTAACTCATTTTTAATTGCAATATGATTTGTTTTTAAGATGTGTAACAGAGTTATAGAAATGAATTTATAGACTTTTTTTAATATTGTGTGCGTTTTAGAAAATTCGTTTCGGGAGACACGTGAAAATTTGGGTCCTGACTCCTGTGCCTGATCTCTCTCCGGTCGTGTCGGATGGCCATCCCTATGGGCTATGAGAGTAAAGGAACAGACAGTGCACCTGTGTTTGTCACACGCTTATGCACTATAATATATCCCACGTAGCTGGCTGGTGTCATAGTAACACGAGAC